>CM040189.1:106049352-106451852 GCA_022606455.1 Callitettix versicolor | reverse complement strand
AGGAATATAATGTTTTTACACACAAATATCAGTGAATTGTATTTATTTTAATATATACCACACACAAAGTCAACCAATTATTAACTGATTAGTACCACTCGAACCTTCGAATGAAAAAAAATTGCTACTTGCACCTCTCTCCCCTCCCCACCTTTATGCTGGCTTTATGTTGCACACCTTTATGTTGGCATCCATACATTTAACTAAATGTACAAATAACTATTTGTAACCAGTAAAATGTAGTATTTTTATTATGTTTGAGATGGTCATATTGTTCATTACACAATTAATTATATGTTTTAAGTTGGTTTTCTGGCTGGTAATAATTTGAACTGAATTGAATTGATAGATAAAAATTAAAATGTCTTATATCATTTATTTTGAATTATGTTACATATATAAACAGGACTTAAAGATATCAACACTGAATTAGTAATAGCCAACCTGAATAGCTTATTATGAAACATTACTATTAAATTAAATTGAATGAACTGAGGCTGTGCCTATTCTTAGTGCTAAATGAACTTATTACTTCAATAAAGACCTAATACCTTAGTTATTAGTACTAACATTAAGTATAGTAAAAATTTTACTTTAATTGAAACACATCTACTTAACGTTAGGTCCATCTCGAATTAGTTCTGCGACCTATCATTAGATAAACTTGGTTTGAGAATAGAATTTGTCACTCCATATATTTTATCACTTTAATGGGGGTTTGGATTATCTTATCTATAGACTCATTATTACTATAATTATTACAGAAAATATTTTTAAAATCTCATATAACTGTTAGCCTATAGAATGAAATGCACAGTTTATTACCCTATATAGTAAAGTCTGGTGTTCTCTCTATTCTCCTGTTGTTAATATATACATTTTTTTTAAATCAATAATTTTAGGTAAGAGAGTAAGGTAGTGAAACTTTTGTACAACTGATATTAGAAGTGTGATTAAAACAATGAGTTTCTAATGTTCAGAAGGGTGTGTGAATAAACTATAATGTTTACATATTGTGAAGGTATTTATGGAGAATAGCTTAACCACCATTATCCCAAGATCCTTTTTATTTGTATTGTTTTTGTTTTTTGAAAGTATGATTTTTGAATACTATGGCGAATAATTTTTTGTGGGGACTCAAAAATGGTATTCATAGTGATTTTTTTGAAAACTGCTATTTGTATGGAATAAATTAGCAATTTCAAAAATTTTTTTTGTGTGAAATATTAGATTTATATCAGATAAAATATGATTTAACATGAGTAGTACAATTATTATATAAACTGTACTTTTTTTACTTTCATTATACATTTTGTTAAATATTTTTATTTTACTAAAATTCGTGAAACTTTTTTTATTTTAAGGTGCGTTTATGATTTTCAGAGGCCATCTTGTTTCGTGATTCACACTTTATGACGGCCAACTGGTTTCATGTTTCATAATTAAATAAATTTCCAATGAAAACAATACTTTAAAAAAATGATTTAAGAACCTAACACAGTTTTGTTAAGATAGTGGAATTGCGAGAAAACCTAACAAGGTTTTGTATGAAAAAAATATTTTGTCACAATTACTAAACAATTTTTTTTTTAATCTTAAAAAACTAAAATAAAGTAATACACAAACATGACAAAATTGATAAAAGTGTTAAAACTATATTTTTACCACTGAATTCATACATATGCTCCCATGAAAGATTAAATTTATTATGATAAGTTATAATTTTAAGCCATTTTTAACGGAATAATATTGCCAATAACTGAGTCCATGTAGGTTCTTCAAGTTTTATTTAAAAAAAAAGGTTATATTCTTTTCATTATTAATGACATGCATTAAATTGTTTTCACAATGAAAAACATGTTACCTACTTTTGCATTCTAGCCATTTTGAAGTTATGATTGACACTTTTATTTTATCCAACTTCCTGTTGTTTATGCAATTTTATACTTTATATTATTAATATTGGACATTGTATAAAGCGTTTTGATGCAAAAATTACCAAAAGGGTATATTTACGTTGGATTCTTAGTTATATTAATTTAATTAAGTATTTTGATAAAATAATTTCAAAAATTGGCTTTACAAAGCAACAGCTTCACTATACCTGACTTTAGATTACTAAGTCATTAACAATAGTGTTGGTTACATTTTTTTACACATTTCCAATGTTGTGGTTATTTCCTCAAATTGATACTTTAAACTTTTACTTAATAATAAAATTTAGCATGTTAAAATAATTGCAAAAATCAATTGAGATGTATTAATTATACAAATACCTAGTCTAACAATAAATAATTATTAGAAGACATGTTTAAGGCTGGGTGGTCACCAAATGCAGAATGGATTTGCACTGAGCAGAGCAACTACACATTCAAAATATAACCTATTGTATTTAATATAAGTGCTGCCACTGAAAGCCCAGCATCGCTTCACTCCACTTAGCTCGGCTTCACTTTTAGTGGCCACACTTAAATTAAAATCAATAGTTAGGGTTTGCATGCGTAGTCCGATCTACTGAGTGCAACTCCACTCTACATTTGGTGGTCACCCAGCCTAAATCTTCGTTTTTGGAAAAAATATTTTATTAAATATGTCTGTACTTTCAGGTAATATACTAAGGTTATGATTTTTTTATTATATACTTTATTATTGAGCTAAATGCTATTCACCTGCGGAAGATTAAATTTCCTACAGTAAGTTAAGATTTTATGAAATTTTTAAGGGAATTAAGTTATTGTTACACTGTTTACATTGCCTGGCGTATGCTAGATGTGCTATGCCAAGTGTTATATCACTGCTCTTTGTCACACAGTAGTGTGGTCATACACAAGTTATTTCTTTCTTGTTCATGCAGTAATTTCTTTCTTGTTATTTAAATAGAAATATGGCAATTACAAGCAAATAATTCACTATTTTTATAAAGCACATTAAAACATTTTTTTTTACTCTTATATTCGCTGCAGTAACAAGTATTTCTGACTTTTTGGGACTTTTTCAAAAGTTATGATTTTTTGCTTTTCTTCTTCTTTTCGTTTCATTTTCTTTGGGGTACGCTGAATTAATCATTTCTTGCGCGCTGTACTTTTCTTTGTTCCCAATAGCTCTTCATTCTTTCTGATCTTCTTTTCCTCTCCTCTTCTGAAATGATAGGTTTAGGTTTTATTTTGGTTCTATCTTGGAATCTTATTCTTTCGTCTTTGGTAATTATCTTAGCAGTTTGGTCAAGCAGTGAATTTTCTGTAATTTTTAATTCTATTAGGTCTTTTTCAATTTCTTTAAACCAGTTTGGTTTTGTTTTACGATTATGGAAAAAATCAAACACTTGTTTCGTTAATCTATTAGAATTCATTCTAAGAAGATGGCCGTAAAAATTCATTCTCCTTTTTCTCATAGTATCTGAGTTTTTCAATTTTCTTGTAGAGAGCTTCATTTCTTATATATACTACCTTATTATCCTGAAATTTTTTTTGCTTTTATTATGTGCTATATCATTTTGTTGAGTATTAACCACCTGCAAAAGTTTAAATTTATTAAGAGTAATATATAATAAATTATGACTTTTAGCCATTTATTATTGAACTGTATTCTGATGTCATTGATATTTACTTTGCATGGAGCACACTAAATTTACTATACTGGATTAATATGCGAAAATCACCAATAGAGGTAGTGCTCATGCGAATTATCACTTTATAGAAAATCATTTATTATTTTGAGTTATTTGTGAATTTTGCAATTTACCATGATCGAAAGATGTTGGCGTGAAGTTTGACACACGAGCCCACAATTTGGCGTTAAAAAAACTACTTCATGAGATATTTACCCAATTTTCAATTTAAATACAAAAATGGCAATTATAAACAAAGAATTCATCATTTTTACGAAGCAGTGGCAGCTTTATATCCGCCGCAGTGACATTATTTTTAAGTAATACTAGTTATATACCCAACAACTGATTTAAACACCCAATAGCCAAGTTGAGTTACGTTAAACACCTAACAGCAGTCGTTAGGTTATCAAGTTCTTCAAAAAAAAAAATTTAAAAAATATATTCTTTTTTATTATTAACAACACACATTTATCGGTTTTGCAATTAAAAACAAATTCTCACTTTCGCATAGTAGTATTTTGAGGTTATGTTTGTCACTTTTGTTTACTTTTTGTTTAGCGTCCGACTATTGTGCACACTTGGGCTAATGCAGATGGGATGATTTATAGCGTATGAAAATGCCAAGCCCTGGCTGGGAATCGAACTCGGGTCCTCGGGGTGAAAGCCCAGTACGCTGTCAACTAGGCCACCGAGGCGGCTCACTTTTGTTTACATTTTTCTTGTAACTTCTCATTGTTTTTGCACTTTTACATTTTGAATTATTAATATTAGATATATTATAAAATGTTTAGTGCAAAAATTACCAAAATCGACAGTAGTCCCGAAAATATGTCAGTTTATGTAACAATAGTCAGTTACCCAGCAACACTCATTACAAGAAAGGTCGGCGATGATAACCTTAATGGTTTTTCGCCAAAAAAAAAAAAAAAATTCAATAAAGGTTAGAAGCTTTCTCAGAATAATATTTGTATACCCAACAACCGAGTTATGTTAGGTAAACACGTTATATACTAAAGAACCATGTTAACTTGGGAAAACCTAACAACCAAGTTGTTAGGTTTCTAAGTTTTTTTAAAAAAAGACAGTTATATTCTTTTCATTATTAATAACTTTCATTTAATTAATTGGTTTCACCATGAAAAACACATTACTTACTATCACGCGATAGTGATTAAACTACCAACAACCCAGTCGACACTCAACAACGCTTTTTAGTTAATTTTTTAAAAAAATAGTTTGTATTCTTTCATAATTAACAACACACATTTAATTAATCATTTTTCGCGATGAAAAAAACGTTACCTATTTTTGCATGGGTAGCGATTTTGAGGTTATGTACCTAACTTTTATTTTCCATTTTTTTTCGTGTTTTCCGTAGTTTCTGCACTTTTACAGTTTGTTTTATTACTTTTGGGCATGTAATACAAGAGTTCAGGTGAAAAAATTACGAAAACTGACAAATTATCCAGAATTACACATTTACTTTTTTAGGTTAAATAGTTAATACAACTTACAAGTCATCACAGATATAACAATGTCATCGTTAAACACAACAAAATAACACATAAGGTCGAATAAAATGCAAATGAAAAACTGTTTCTTATTAATGTCAATGATGCAACTGATTAACTCCACTGATGCGAGTTTGGGAAATTAGGAGTAATGTTTATTTATTAGCGATGCGCGAATACGAGATGTTTTAAGCGATTGTTTCGATTGTAAAAACATCTCGATGTTTCTCGATTGTATTGGACTCGTCAGTCGTCACGTGACGATGTTCAGTAGTTACTTGACGATTGTTTATCTATCCAAATCCGACTCGCTGTCATCTAGTTTTGTGTTGCTGCTTATACTACTGTAGGCCTAAATCATCGACAAAACAATCGAATGATTCGTCAACTTACAATCGGAACTGATATCGGAAATGTTAAATAAATATACCAATTAAATGGCTAAGTCCTATTCCGTTTTTCTTCTTTTTTTAAATTAGAGACGGATATGAGAAACTCTTCAGTTAATACTGTGTGGTAAATGAATGTATTTTTTACGTATTTACGTACAAATGTATTAAGTGTTTACGTAAATTTTTTTTTTTTTTTTTTTTTTTTTTTTTTTTTTTTTTTATTTATAATAATAATTTATTATTACTATACAATTGTCACTAGTCACTAGATGACTAACCTACAATATTATTCTAAAATAAATTAATCACAACTGAGAACTCCCAACAGAGGTCCCAGTATTTACACTAAACCAGTTCAAACGGTTGCTGTCATTTTAGCCTTCTCTCTAAATGAGTGTTTTCCAGGAGCTGCAGAATATCAGTGCTGATGTGTGAGTGGAGTCTCTCCTCGTGCTTTGCTGCCAGTCTCTTAGCTTCTTCTCTGATTGTTGGAATTTTTAAGTCCCTGTGAAGGTCGTCATTACGATAATACCATGGGGCGTCAACAATGTTCCTTAAAACTTTATTTTGGAAGACTTGGATTTTTTTGATTTGGGTTTTAGCTGCACAACCCCAAAGCTGGATCCCATAGGACCATACGGGCTTAAGTATTTGTTTGTATAATACAAGTTTATTATGTACTGACAGTTGTGATTTCCTACCAATCAGCCAGTACATTTTTTTATACTTTATGTCAAGTTCTGTCCTTTTCTTTTTTATGTGCTCTGCCCATCGCAGCTTCACATCTAAGTTCATTCCAAGATACTTTGCAGTGTTATTGAATGGAATATTTGTGCTATTAATTACTATCGGAACATACTTATCCTTTTTATAAGTAAAGTCAACATGCACCGATTTACCCTCATTAATTTTAACTCGCCACTTTTTGGTCCAGGTAACGAAATCATCGCATGCTTGTTGCAGTTTTACAGCTGCTACTTTACTACTGTCTCCCACACCCAAGAAAACTGTGTCATCAGCAAATGTGCCGATTGACACACAATCCGGCTGCGGGATATCAGCTGTGTAGAGAAGATAAAGCAAGGGTCCCAGAACACTGCCCTGAGGTACACCCGCCTTAATCTCTCTCATGCTAGAGAATGTTCCTCCTGCCTAACCCAAAACATTCTGCCAATTATGTAGGACTTCAAAATTTCAGAATATGTTTTTGGCAATATTTTTTCCAGCTTAGAGATTAGCCCTTCGTGCCAGACCTTATCAAAGGCCTGGGCAACGTCTAAGAACACGGCGGAGCAAATTTTCTTTTCTTCATATGCTTTCTCAATAATGTTGGTTATTCTGTGCACTTGGTCAATAGTTGAATACTTATCCCTAAACCCAAACTGATGGGTAGGTATGAGATTGTTTATCTCTATAACTGGTTTGAATCTTTTAAGTAACAGTTTTTCAAATACCTTTGAAACTATTGGAAGTAGTGAGATTGGTCTATATGATGTAGGTTCATTAGGTGGCTTGCCGGGCTTCGGGATCATAATTACCTCGGCCATTTTCCAGATGTCTGGTACATGCTTCAACCGGAAAGCTGCATTTATAAGGTTAGTAAGTTTTATAATGGCTGTCCTTGGTAACTGTTTCAGTACTACTCCAGTTATTAAATCGTAACCAGGGGCTTTTTGAATTTATGTTAAATTTAATTTCCCTAGCCACTTCCTCTTTAGTTACAAGATCTATTTTATGTTCATTATTTTGTTGTGAAAGTACATTATAGTCAAGATTAATTCTATTTGTTATATTTTCTTGTTGAGATTGAAAGTTTATATTAGGTTGGAATACTTGTTCTAAATATGTAGCGAATACATCTGCTTTCCCTTGTTTATCCTTCTCGCCCAGGTTCCATCTGCAGACCTAATTGGGGACTATGTATGCAAGGTCGTTTAAATTTTTAATGGCTCTCCAGAGCGAATAGTCCGTTTCCTTAGTATGCGTTACATTACTTAGGTATTTATTTATGGACTCGTTTTTAAATTGCAAGATTTCCTTCTTAACCTTTGAGCAACATTATTTAACCTATTTTTGTCTTCAGGCGAGCGTGTATGTTGCCATCTTTTCCTTAATTTCCTTTTAACAGCTACTAACTCCGTAATTTCTTTAGGATAACTGATACCAGCCATACATCTTCTGACATCCGGGGTATTTGCCCAGGCTGCTTGCTGAATATCCTTTTCAAATTTGGCAGCTTCTTGATCCAACTGTCCATTGGTCTTGAGCGGTACCTTTAAACAGATGTGTGTATTCAGTGCTTCTTGGAAGCCCTCCCAATCTGTGTTCTTGTTAACCAGTGTGGGACCCTTTCAGTTTTAATGATATTTTCGCTAAGTGTTAGAATTATTGGTGAATGATCTGACTCCAGGTCAAAGTTTTCATCAATTGTTATATAATTGTGTGATATCTTCCTACAAATAAAGAAGTCTAGCAGATCTGGGATCCTCTTCAGGTCAGCAGGCCAGTATGTTGGTTTCCTGAAGACTGATAACTGCAACCCAGCGCTGAAGCGGCTTCATGCAACTCTTTGCCTTTAGCTGTTGTAAGCCTGGAACCCCACACTGTATTTTTGGCATTAAAATCACCACCAATTAAAAATCTATCTCCTAATCTCTTTAAAACATTAAGATAGCTGTCTTTTTTTTGCTTATGTTTTGGTGGGCAGTAGATTGCAGCTATCATTATATTTCCTCTTCTAGTTTTGATTGTTATCGCCGTGACTTGGTTTTCTTCAGTTTCTATTTTAAATTCCTCATAATGAGAAATATTAGCTTTGATTATTATTCCACTACCTCCTCTAGCGGCATTCGCTGGGTGTACGCTATGATAGAAATTATAGTTTCTAAATTTAATACAAGATTCCGTTGTTAAATGAGTCTCAGAAATAAGACATATATCAATTTGTTGAAGATCTAGGAATGCTGTTAATTCTGTTTTTTCTGTATGATTCCATTTGCATTCCAAACTGCGATACGAAGATCTTTATTTACCACTTTTCTTCGCTTACGACGGGTGGTATAATACTTTCGAGCTTACTTAACCTTTCTTTGAAGGATTCCAGTATCTTCTCCTGTTTATCTAACCTAGAAATTATCTTTAATAACAGTTCATCTGTATTGTGTTCTTTATCTTGTGGTCCTTCATTACCAGCAACAATTCGTGCGTATGATGTTCCCTTACTAACTTCCGGATTTGTTTTGTGAGGTTTTCGTCCAGCTTTATCATTGGATTTCTCTTGTACTAGTCTGTTTCTCCTTTCTTGGAATGTTTTAACTACCAAACATCCTCTATAGTTGGCAGGGTGTTCTTCGTGGCAGTTAGCACATTTGGGTTTTGTGTCTCTTCTTTTTGTGCATTCCTGCGTTAAATGATTGCCTGCACACTTTACACACTTTGGTTCTCTGTTACAGAATCTCTGTGTATGACCATACAACTGGCAGCGTTTACACTGAGCTATGTAGTTTGATCTTCTTAATGGCTCAATTTTGACTGTCATCTCAAGAATATCCTTGATCCTGTATATGGCTTGTATATCTTCTTTGTGGTCAAAAGACAACATAAACAGCGGTAAAGGCACTTTGACGATTTCAAATGTTCCTTCACCTGTTTTAACTCTTTCCTTTTTCATTATGTTGACAGCATCTACACATGCAAGCTTTCGTTCTTTTAGCTCTTTAATGATTTTCTGAGAATCGGTAGAAGGAGGCAGTCCTCTTGCCATGACTCTTATATTTCGAGTCTGCTTGTCCTCATACGAATGCCATTGCATGCTGTGTTCGTGAAGACAATCTATTGTTAACTTAAATGCTGCTCTATCCTCAACATTAATCTTTACTTGATCGTTGTTAAGGGACATGGCTTTGAATTTGATTTCTTTTGCCTTTAGGATGGTATACAACCTATCATAATTCTTTACACTGCTGATAACTACCGGTGGAGGTTTTGGCTCTTTTCTTACATTTGACTGAGAACAATTTTGTTGGTTGTTACTCTCAAGTTGCTCAGGAGAACAATTGGGTGACTCACTCGCTTTTCTTTTTTGCGATTTTTCTTTTCCCTCCTTTTATTTGTTATCCAACCAACTTCTTCAGCTAGCACATCTTCATCTGTCTCATAATTAATTGGCTCTGTATTGTTCCTCTGTTTGGAGTTACCAGCATCAATTTTATTTGAAACATCTTCCGTTTGATTGCTAAATCTTTCTTCACGACTGAATACTTCAGTTGGTTTGCAGATTTTAATAGTTTTTTCTTTCTTAAGTATATCATTTTCTGTTTTTAACTGCATTACTTCTTGCCTTAACTGTTTTATGACAATCTCAATGTCTTCAAGTTTTTGCGCATATCTTTGTTTTCTTCTAACAGGATAGCATTAGATTCCTTGTATATACTTCCAGATGAATTTGGAGATCTATTTATTAGTGAACTTCTCTTAAAAGGATTGTCATCAAGCAATAGATGGTCCCCCCCAGAATCCTCGGGACCGACCTCCTTAGAGGGTGGATTTTCCAGAATAGCTGGTCTGCCACCTGGGGTATTACATTCCGCGTGTTTGTCCATTGCTCATGCTTTTCCACCTAGTAACCCTAGGCAGGGGCCCTTACAGGGTGCTACCATCCGGAGCCAGATGGACCCCGGTTTTTTAAAGAGGTGTTACTCCTCTATCACTCGCCACTTTGTCCTGGCTTGTGACAGGCAGAGCCTGGCTTCCCAACGATGTGGGCCCAGGTTGGCGGGTTTGTTTACGTAAATGAAAAAATGTAGTAGTTTTTGTTAAAAGTTTACTGACTCTACTTATTTGCCTTTGTAGGAAAAGCCTTTTTGATACTGATACAGTAATTAATTATGTCCACGGAGGAGGTTATGACACATACTGCATCATTTTTTTTTTTTGTGCAGTTATTTACTGGGATTTTTTTTGAAAATGTTTTAGTAACATGTTGCGGTACATAGTACTTAAAGTACTGCACACAAAAAATAAACATAATTGTTTACTAGCATTACCTGTCGCGGCTTCACCCATGAAACTTTGTTTCTGTAATATAAAAATTTATAAACATTATATATATATATATATATATATATATATATATATATATATATATATATAGTATGAAAGCGAAGAAATGTTTTAACCCAATACACGTTAGTCTATTTTGAAATTCTTTCTACATGAACATCTAGGGCGTGTTTTGCCCCGCTGTGCTGTTAGTTCCTTTCCGAGAGTGAAAACGACAGAATACTGCTGACTGTCGTTGCCTGTTGGGTCGGCTTGAATAGCTGGAGACGTACCACAAACTTGTGATACTGATAGAGACTGCAATGCAGCGTTATGGTATGACGCCTGTCTGTATGGTCTTTTCCTTGTAGGAAAGCGATATGTTTGTTATATGGATTTTATAGTAACCAAGCAAATAGTAAAATAAATATTACTTAATACTTTTAGACCTATAATAAATCGTGGCGCTCAACTGTCTCGCTGACGTGCTAGCAATTATTTGAAAATCTGATTTTACCATCATAATCAAGCATTAATGTCTCTGCACAACTTAGCACTCTAAATTTTGAAAATTACATTAAAAATACGAAAATGAACCTTGGCCGCCGTCAAATTCATTTTTTAAATTTTCAACGGATTTTGAAAATTTAAACTGTTAACACACGGCGTTGAAATCGTATTCTCAAAAAAAGTGTAAGTTACGATTTTTTAAAAATTAATATCTTTCAAAATGAAGAATTTTGCTGGGCATTCAAGCTACTTCCAAAATCGATTTTTGAACTACATTTGAATAAAATCGGATCAGAATTGCACGTAGTATATTTATAGTGGCAAATGGCGTCCCATAGTTGAAAAAAAAACACTATTGCAATGTTAAATTAATACCTAGGACACAAGCCGTCTGTTTTAGATTTAGGTACAATTTTAAGTACGCGTAGTATAAAAAAACAACAGTGTAGGGGTATTGTAGAGGGGTAGGGGTTAAGAGGAAGTCATCCCCTCACGTCTACATCAAGACAGTGGTCAAGGTCATGTTACCTACCATCAGTGTTCACTGTTTAGTACAGAACTCGGCAGTTAGCATTCTTGTCAATTGTGTCATGTCTCATTGGGTTATTGGGTGTTTCACAAATCTTTTGGTTTGTAAATGTGTTTTGTGTTGATAGTGTGTTATGTGTTGCGTAAATATGTTTAACAACAGATAGTTGATAAAATAAAACAATGTCTCAATACATCTGTAAGTACAACAGTTAAAATTAATTATATTAGACCTAGTTAATTTATAAAACTACAAATTTAACCTAATAAACACAAACTGCCGCTAATTAAAAGCATTATTTTTTTTTACAAATTCGTTAAATCAAAGAAGTAATGTAGCATACACACTGAAAATATTCAACCACATAAAATAGATCTTAAACGATTTTTCAAAACGCACTTCTTGCTTGTTTAGAAAGTATCTTTCTTATTTTACTTAGTTGTGGGTTTAAAATTTATACCAAACATAATAAAACGTGTTACATTTTCAAACAATTTAACCTTTTGAAGTGCTAACAAAATTTTAAAATTCGGCGATGTAAAAAAACAGCTGTTTAACGTAAATAGAAGCAGCAAGTGCACTCTATGAACACTTGATTGAACTAGTGATTACTTTAAATAAACTACAAACACAAAATAACAATGAAGTGTTTATAAACATACGAAAGCATTTAATGAAATATTTACTTATACGTACATAAAATAATAGTAAAATTATAGGTATTAGCGGAATTATGTATTTCATAATTTGCGATTGGTTATTCGTTTTAGTTGGAACCACAATACAGGTTAATTTTGTTACGCCTACCAAATTATTATTTAATGTATTTCACAGGTTTGTTTGCAAATTGTTCTGAAATACAGCATCGAATTATAGGTTAGGTAATCAAATAATTTTTTTTTAAACAGTTTAAAAACCACTTACCATTAAAATATAAAATTTTTTCGTTGTACACAACTGCAAACACCACTACAGTATTCTTTAAAATCACTGCATTGCATCAAGCCTCTAGTTGCAACATTTCCTCTTGTTAAACTGATTAAGGAATCGACCAATCAGATTTCAGATTTTTTTTTTTTTTTGGTTTTCACTTTCGAAAATAATAAGTTTATATATATATATATATATATATATATATATATATATATATATATATATATTGTATATCAGAACGTATCGTGGATATTACGATATTGTAAAACGTAGGATAAAATATGCACATAATTAAAAAAAAAAACATGGTATTATTAATTTTTGACTTGTTTCTAATAGTGTTTAATTCATATACAAAAGTTTATGAAGAAAATTAAGGTAAAAATTTTGATAATATTTTAATTTTTTTGTTGGCAAAATTAATTACAATTTTTTTAACGAACTATTTAAATAAAAACAGAAAACAATAACATTTTTAATGCATATATTATGTTTATTTATAATTATAGGTACATCTATGGTACAAATAAAAATTTGAAGTAAATTTGACAACCTTGTATTTCCGTTTTTCTCATCTTACAAAGCAACCGGCTTCTCCAATTTACAGACGAAGACGAAAAGTGTGTGATAGTGGAAGTGATGTTTCCTAAAAAAAAAAATAGGTGATTATCGTAGAACTTTCGAAAATTTTGTATAAATCATATGTCCTTAGCTACCTTACGGTGTCAACTTGTAGGGATTATAAGGTTATTATCAAAATTTGAGTTCTTTATCGTGTGTGAAGAATACCAAGTCCCAAGTCTGTCAGCTCATGCATTAGGCTAGCCAACTTCCATAATAAGGTAAATATGTAACTGATAAAATTATACAGAATTCATAGTTTTAGTGTTAAAGTGACAATAATATGTTATTGATCACATTCAATTATGGGGAAAATTTTATTGTGGTTTTATAAATAAAATAAGTAAATTATAATAAAATATGTAAATGGAAGAATTACATTAAATATTTATATAATTAAAAATCTAAATGAAAACCTACTATATTATAATAGTAGTGGAAAATTTTGCTCGGGAGTAGGCTATAGCCATTTGAAAGAGTCTGAATATGCAGTGTTAAAATGAAGCATTATATGACTAAAAGTAAAAATGATTTCAAAATGTTCTGAAATTAATAATTTTTGTTTATTTTTCATTGAGAAAAAAGATCATTGGGAAAAACTTTGAATACAAATTAAAAAAAATCCCTCAAATTATACACTTTACATTCACAACACTCGAACGTAATATCTTTCTGCTTTTTCATGCATTTTTAAAACTTATGCAAAAAGCACATACTGTAATCATGAAGAATAAGAATAAGTCATCATTAATCAAAATTAGTTAAGGATACTTTAGGTTGTAGGAGCGTAAATGTTTAAATATTCAAGTGTTTTTCCTTTTTTTCAAATGTAAACACTGAAAAAATGTATTTCTTGAGTTTTTTGTAAAAGGCACATCATAACAACAGAACAAATAAAACAAGTCATCATTGTTCAATATCTGTTCAGTAGTTTAGGCTGTAGATGTATCAATGTTGAAGAAGGAGAAAATGGTTGAGTGATATTTTCAAATCGTTTTTCTACTCTTTGACTCTACTAATTAAAATTTTGTTTTTTTACTGACAACTATAGGATTTTTTGTTTTTAAGTTATGGATACTGAAAAGCAGTACTGGTCACCTTCTGTATATAATTTATGAACTTCAGAGGCTTGGGTGACTTAGCGATTGGAGTTTAGTAGCAAAAATTTCTGAAATGATTTAATTTGCATATTTTTTCATCCCATAATTATTAATGGCTGCTTTGAGGGGGGGAAATGCCAGCCCAAATCTTGGCACTTACTCCTTGATCAACCCTATTTTTGGTCCCGACATAATCGGACTTATTTACAAAAATACATTTGTTTACGCTTTGATTCATGATCTTATACCAAATTTCATATTATTAGCTGCTATAGTCAAGTTATTACTATTATTATTTATAGTTATAGTAAAATTTATTCATAAAACCAATTTTGAAAAGCTCTTAAATCAGTTTATTCATAAGTTAACTACAATATGTGACACTTCTAGATCAATGAAGGATCATCTTATTTAGTTTAAAACTAGTTGTTTAAGTATTATGATTTTGCATTCTTTATTTACTAGGAAAGTAGAGCTTTCACCATTATATATTGTTAGTAAATTCAATAATTTAAATTTAATCTAATTTTGTGTAATTTTTTCTTTATTTAAATATTTTATTATATTTCAGGTTTGTTGTAGTCTCAAGACCAGAGCTTTGGACTTGAGGTAAGTGGGTAGCGTACACAACATGTCAGCTAAATTTGCGTCCATCATGCCTTTGTTTTTTTTTACCCCTGCTTCACAGCGGAGAGGAGGCTTTCTATTGGCCTTATTAGGCCTCATTGCTTTGTGTACTTTTCAGGCCCGGAGAAGCCCACCCTTTAATAAATGTATGGCCCCTAGGTTAACGTAAAATTAAGTTACCACCTCTTCTCTGTTTCCCTTAATAATTTTTACAAAGGTCTGATGGAATTCCCTGAAATGTAATGAAATGGAAGTTTACTAACTGTAATCGGTTTCGAATAATTCATGAATAACATAATCGTGGCCAGTGTTTCCATCGATTTGATGCTACATTAATCGGTTGTTTCCTCCATTCTACCTGTTTTATTTAATATATTTGCACTATTACTTTCTTTTAAACTTCTATTTCAATACAAAAAACTTTTATTAAATGTTTAAATTTGAATTTTTTTCATGAAAAATCTAATTGGTCTTTAATTTTTTTAAATTTTATATTTTTAAGTGTTTAGAGCCCAGTAAAAAAAAGTAAAATATGTCATGCTTAAATGTGTTTAATAAATTAAAATTAATTAATTAGGGAACAATGATTGTACACTGTTTAAAAATATTATATTACTGTATTTAGGAACACATAGCCTAATAAACATTTTCTTAATTACAAAATTAATAATTCCGTTTAATTGACTTTGATTTAGATAAAAATATATTTGTTTAATAAAAATTTAATATTTGATCAATATTTAAAAAAGTATTAGTTTTTAATTTAGTCTTTTAATAATAATATTAGTTTGGAAAGGTCAAAATGGAAAATGTAGTGTAAAGATCAATGTTACAAACACATTTTTTATATTTGCTGTCTGAAGTTATATATGACTGCTGTTACAGAGGTGCTTTATTATGGTTTTGAGGTTTATAGTGCTGTTTTAGAGGTTGCTTTGATTCTTTCAGGTTCTTTATTTGTAAGTTATTAAGGTTCTAATAGTTTCATTGTTGTTAGGAGTTCAGCCTTGGTTTTGCTATGAGAAGACCTGGAAGCTGTAAAAATATTTTTGGTTGATTTTCCTTTGGTTTAGGTAGTTTAGTTGTTTCCAGTTAACCTTGTCTATAGGCTTGGCTAGGGTGTGTTTTAAACATGATTTTGCACCTTTTTTATTTTTCCTCTTAATAACTAATTAAATGTTTTCTTAATACGTATTTGTTTTTGCGTTTACTTTACAGAAATGTTCTAACATTTTTACTTATGATTTACTTTTAACATTTATAACCTATAAATTTTGTATTAAACAAGCCTTCGCTGCTCCATAATAATATATTTTAAATTCTGTTTTAAAAATATAAAATATTTTTTTAAAGTAGCAATATAAATATAATGTATAATATCAATTTTTAAATTTACAATTTTAATCTTTTATGTATAACTAATTTTTTGAAGCAAAATAGTAAAAAGAAACATTTGAATATAATAATATTACTTCCTTGATTGTAAATTATAATTTAATTAAAAACTTTTAAAATAAAAACCAATTATTCAAATATTGCATATTGTTTTGTTTTTTTAGTAGATGTTATTATGTGTTAATTGTTTCCCTGCAGAATTAGCTGGCATGTTATTAGTAATTAGTTCAGCAAACTTAGTGGAATTAATAATACAGTAAAATTAAAATATTTAAGAAGTTAATTAATATTTCAAATAGCAACAAAATACACTTTCAGCTTTTTACAAGAGACACATTTTGTATATGAGCATCAGACATCAATCACCACCTCAGTTACAGGAAGAAATATGTAAGGTATGTGGTTTGTATAATTTTATAAGAATAGCATTTTAATGCCAGGTTTTTTTACCAGAATTCATTTGCAGTTTGCACTTTTATCATTAGGCAATATATATATATATATATATATATATATATATATATATATATATATATATATATATATATATATACACACACACACACACATATATATATATATATATATATATATATATATATATATATATATATATGAAGAGATGTTATATACTATATTAGGAATAATATTTATTGTGGGTTCTGAATCAGAATTCACATAAACTCTTATTATTAGAGATGGTACATACAAATAAGAAGAGCTGTTACATATTTTGTTAGGAATAATATTTATTGTGGATTCTGAATCATAATTCACTTTAACTTTTATTATTAGGGATGGTACATACAAATAAAAAGAGCTGTTACATATTTTATTAGGAATAATATTTATTGTGGGTTCTGGATCAGAATTCACTTTAACTTTTATTATTAGGGATGGTACATACAAATAAGAAGAGCTATTACATATTTTGTTAGGAATAATATTTATTGTGGTTCTGGATCAGAATTCACTTTAACTTTTATTATTAGGGATGGTACATACAAATAACAAGAGCTGTTACATATTTTGTTAGGAATAATATTTATTGTGGGTTCTGGATCAGAATTCACTTTAACTTTTATTATTAGGGATGGTACATACAAATAACAAGAGCTGTTACATATTTTGTTAGGAATAATATTTATTGTGGGTTCTGGATCAGAATTCACTTTAACTTTTGTTACTAGGGGTGATACATACAAATGAGAAGAGATATTACACATTTTGGTAGGGATAATATTTATTGTAGGTTCTGGATCAGAATTCATGTGAATTAAATTTTTTATTACTGACATTATATAAAAAGAAATATTATACATTTTGGTAGGAATAAATATTTATTGTAGATTCTGGATCAGAATTCATGTGCAGTTTAAAGTTTTTTTTAATTACTGACATTATACAAAAGGAAATATTATATTTTTGGTAGGGAATAGTATTTATTGCAAATTTTTTATCAGAATTTATATTATTTTTAATTATTTTGAAATATAATTGTTGTATGTGTACTTTGTTCTATTACAGGTATCTTTTTCAGGTTATTTTCTTTTTTAGCCAATTGCACAAGATGTTTTTTAGAAGACTTATTAAATGATGTACACACACCCACACACAGCACTTTTATGAGTGATAGGTTTTTTTGGTCTTTTTTTTAAAGTATAAACATATATTTTGCTTACACATATAACATATTAAGTATAACATATAAACATGATATTTTCCTTACACTTTACATTTTTAATAAGTTCCACTATTTTTGCTGAAATTTAGAGACAAGGTAGTACTTTGCATAGGTAAGGTTTGACTAACCAATGTATCTCTTTCAGGTCACCCATACTCTGGCCCAGGGGGACGCTTGGTTTCCCTGCTGGGTTCATCGCACTACACACACTTACACTACCACTGTGTTTACACTTTTTGCCCTGTCGTAATTCCTCAACACTTATTAGAGGTTGACATTAGACTGGGGGGGGGGTGAAATTATAGTCCCGTGTTAAGAGTCCCGTTTAGACTCTGTTAGAATGTTTTTCTGTTTCAGGTTTGTAACTGCTTGATATATTTCAAGCTATTGTTACCACGCATGGGCTCTTTTAGTTTTAAGTTCTGTTTTTGTTTAATATGTTCGGTTATGTTTAAATATTTTTCCAATGAAGAAAAAGAAGATTTTTTATTTTGGTTTTAAATTGAAGAATGAACAAGACAGTGAATTTAAAATGACTACAAAAACAGGTCAGTTCGGGTTCTATTAGTGTCAAATCATACTCTAACATACATACTATAACATGTATGGATTTTTTGTGTAGTTATAACACTTTGTGAACTTATGTATGTATAGCATATATATTTAAAACTGTGTGATTATTTGTTTCTTTTTGTGTTATTACTTGATGAGAAATTACACTTAATTAAGCTTATTTATATACCCTAAGAGTTGTTACAGAAATAGCTCTACAATGGAGTGCATTGTTCCCTGCACTTCTAATTGCATAGAAAATCAGAGACATTGTTGCATTGTTAAAGGTGACTAAGTAGATATGCTGGAAGCTACCTACAGGGAGGGTCAGGTCAAAATGGGTTAGTATTATTGTATGTGCATTATTAAATTTAAGAAGAATTAACTTTTTCCTGAATTATTTTAAATTCAGTAATTTTTACTTTCTTACTATTTGAAGTATACAGAAGTTTGGTGATTTTTCAGATTTTGATAGATCTATCCATTTTAAAAACACCCCTGAATAAAAAAAAAAAAAAAAATGTGTTTTATGTAAGTGTTTTCCAGTCTATGTATCTTGCACATTGCTGGATACTAAAATAGCATGTAGGTTTGGTTTGCCCATATTTTGGTATCTTGGGGGCCATTCTTTCAATTTTTCATGGGAAGTACTTTGAAGTCCCTTTTTCGTCAACAAAATTGCTAAAAATTAAAATGTCTCAAAAGGTTTTAATGATTTTGATCAAACATTTTCTATAAAATGTTTGTTATTGCTTGTACCCTCAAAAAATTGAGTTTGGGAGCTATCAGTCTAAAGTAGAAATTTGGAGTAAATTTTTAAAGGTTCATTAGATTTGTTAAAACTTTGGTAATACTGGTTATTGCATTCATTGGTTAATCTGATGATCCACTTATATTGATTAAATCACAAAGAACAGATTCTATTTGTAAATTAACATTACTTTTATGACAGTTGTATACAATACGGTGGGTGTCACCACATACTATGTTCAAAATTTCTTTAAATATGTTATCTAAATGCACCATATATACATTAAGATAAAAGGATTTTTTCTGCAATTATGTTTGAACAGAACAGCAGTGACTGACCACATTTTTGTGAAGTAGGAAAACAAGATAAAGCTGTACACAGTATGTTTATTTAGCTAAGATGGGATATGTAAACAAAGTACAAGTACAAAATAACAGTTTATTTAGGACTGTTAATAGCCTAATGATAGGATGGTGATACCATTCACCAATCATTAGCAAAATCGTTAGGCTAGCAAACAAGTCATCTTCCTACAGTACAGTTGCTTTATTTTTATTACTGACCAGTAATTTTGTACAGATTATATGTGAATGTTTGTGACTGTATGCTTTGCGATAAGAGATGTAAATAAACTATCACACTTTTTTACTTTGCAACATTATTTTTCCTTTCCTTTCACATAATCAGTTAATAATACATCAATTTGTTGATTGGCGATTTCACACTCTAATTTTTATACGATATACATAAAACCTTGATTAATCGAACTCATGTCAACTGAAACCTGGGTTATCTGAAATGCATCCAAAATCACAAATATCATTAAAAAAATGATGGGAATGAATAAAATATACAGGGAGATATTGCATGAACTAGGAAAGAAGTAAATGCCTTGAGTTGACTTTCCCAATCACCGACTCCGGTGTAAAGATAGCTACAATGTCAATCCCCACCGCCCCACAACACTGACATCCGCATTAGTCACTAGCTGTCAATGTAGAGGTGCGAATCACGTTTAATTTTAGTTTGTACCGAAATTTGTTCAAACAATGCAGCGAATCAGTATCAGCTGACGTCCTTCTAATGAAAAGATGCAAGGACTTCACTGCTCAAAAACATTGTGGGGGATGTAAGAAACAAACAAAAATCACTTAATTTTTTTAGTGATATATGAATATGTCTATCTATCTTGAGTACAGTATTGTATATAGTTTATTGATGTAAAACTAAAAAATATAATTTTTAACTTTAATAAAGAACGTAGTCATGTATTCCCTAAAAAAGGTTGGAACCGACCTTCAAAATCTTCTAGAATTCATTGGATACAAAGAAGTATCACATGTGTATGGTCTTAACCAAAAAAAAACCATTGTCTGAAACGGCTTCTCCCTTTATCTTGTATAACCATGGATGTACTGTAGTATGTGCAGTGATTACTGATCGTACAGTCAGTGTATGTTGTGTGTGTATATGTTACAGTAAGTGTAGCCTCATTTATGTACTTTTTTATCTCCGTTTAAAAATGTCCAGTGTTTTTATAAAAAAAGAAATTTAAATTTTGAAGAGGAAATTAAAATTTTCAAAAAGTTTAATGAATAAAATTTAAATTATTTTGATTTTACATTATTTAATTTTCATTGACGATAAGTCTTGACCATTATCACCAATAATTGAGTTGGCTGCATAGTAACATTCTTCGTAGGCTAGATTTTATGTAATATATGTAGATATACTATTGTACTGATTTTAATAGCAACTACAATAATATAGTACACTATATAAAAAAATTACCTATTCTATAAAAAAAATACTTTTTAAATTCATTAAAAATATTTGATAAACAAAGCTCAAAGGAATTTTCGTGTTTTAAGAATCGGGGGTTCTGGAATGTAACACCTAAATTTGTGGAATGTAACACCTGGAATGTAATTTTGAGCTAAATTTTGTGGAAATAATTGAATGTAAAGAAGTTTGTGTGATGTTTTTTCATATAGTTTATTTTTTGTACAATCTTAGACTAGATCACTTTCTACTTATATGTTGATTGCTAGCGAATTTCCATTTAAAAATGAGCCACACATACATACATACATACATATATATATATATATATATATATATATATATATATATATTCTGTTTTTTATAGCAGAATTGAAAGGAACATTAGTTTCCACAGCTATAAAAAGCTGTGTGAATATATGCAAAGGTCATTGTAATAAAAAAAAACAAACAAAGGCTTTGCACAGTTTTAAAATTTATTATTTGTGCATATTGCGTATACGCTTTGCACCTATAGTTTGGTTTTATCTCATTTTAATGTCTCATACAAGAAAAAGTGTAAATCTAGTAAGTGATTGTGAAAAAATCCATAGTAGTTATGGACTATTTCATCAAAATAATTAGAATGGATTTTAAGAAAATCCCGTATTGGCAAAACAATCAATTTTGGTATATCTTGGACAAATTCGTTACCCAGTGAAATCTGATCAATAATTTGTGTGTGTGTGTGTGTGTGTTGGCTGCTTCATGATATTTAACAAAAATGTATTAAGAAAAATATAATATGCAAATTTGTTGATGAAGTGTAATATTTATTTATTCTTAACTGATTTCTATTACAATTTGTCAATGTCAATTATTATTCTGTCATGAATGTAAAAGTCAGTGTTTTAACTACATTTTGTTAATTTAATTTGTATTTGTGGGATTCCAGGTCAGGAGTTTCCTGTAACCAAGTGTCTTTTTCGACTGGTTGCTGTTTCCTCAATTGTAAGTTTTTATTTTGGTTACTTCATAAATATCTATAGTAATGGGCTTAAAAGTTTCATAAACACCCTTTTGTTTTGTTTGTTTATTTCTTGATAGTAACCCTTTTATTTTTCAAATGGTGAAGCTAAAAACATTTTAGTTTCCAAGTTTAAATTTATGAAAATAATGTATTGTCACTACATTTAATTTTAAAATTGGGAAATAACGCCTACAAGTTAAAATAAACTTTGGATTTATATAAAAAATTCTTTGGATTTTTTATAACATGAGCAAAAAATTATGCATTTAAGGTCATTTTATTAGAATTGTTAATGTTATAGTGCCATTAATAGTATACAAGAATTAACTACAGTATAACGTTGGTAATCCAAACCAATTTAGGCATAAATAACTTTTGCTGCAGTAGCACAAAATTTTGTGCTAAACATCAGGAGTAAAGCTGTTCAGAAGCGACTGAATATGCTATGTTAAATAAACTATTGTACGAATAAAACTTGCAAAAATAATTTTAAAATGTTCTGAAATTAATAATTTATTTTTGTTATTCAATAGAAATGGCATAAGCAAAAAATCCTAAAATTAAAATTTACTGAAACAAATTAAAAAAACATTTTTGAGTGTTATTCTTTGAATCAAAGTTATCTATATAGCGTCTCATCACACATTTATAACTCTCAAATGTAATGTCTTTTCGCTTTTTTTATAATTTTTTTTCTTTCTATCAAAGTTCCTGGATTACTCATGCGTTGCATAGGAATTGCTGACTTTACCCTTCTCAGAACATTTTTCTAATCCTGTATTGCCACCACAACATTTCCAAATATTATTTCAAAATAATGTTATAATGTATTAAATAAAATGATGTTCTGTTATTTTGTGGCACTTTATTCTGTAGGTCTATTATTATTTCTAAACCCCACTGAAGTACACTCCTGTACAATTAATGATGTCATTAGCATTAGATACATTTATGTCTATGTTTGATAATCCGAGTGATTTGGTTAATCGAATCATCTCCAGTCTCAATTAGGGTTCAGATAATCAAGGTTCCACTGTATTACTCGAATGAATCAACGCTTTAATTTATATAAAACTTGCCTGAAATTTTGGCTTTAAAAATATTATTAGAATAATTTCATCAGTGGTGTAGGTACAGTGCCCCAATCAGGGGGATATATCCTTGTCTTTAAACCTGGATAAAGGATAAATCGCTATAAGGGAATAACAAAATAAAAAATATATGTAAAAAACAACTAATTTATGGTTCTTAATTAGAATGATGTTTGCATGCTATAGCAGTGACACTGCCATTTTTCTATCCTCTGATTAGCCTACCTTTTTTGTGTTCGATCAAGGCGCAGAAGGGGTTTTACCGTTCTTAATCCCTCTAAGAGTTATATCAGGTAAAAATATATTTCTGGTTTATATTTTGCAATATTTAGTGTAATTATAAACAATTATCAATGAAGTGTGCACTTTTCCAACATTTTTATACTCCATTTAGATGTATTTTTTTTTAAAGTATGAGTACTTTTTTAAATCGATTAACAAGGAAAAGGGAAACAGTAAATTTGGGTCCTACATATTTTTTTAATCTAAACAATACTGTAATGTTTATTAAACATGTACCTTTAAAATTAGGTGTTGATGTCTAAAAAATCTTAGGGGAGAATTCCTGTACTTCTTCTCTTCAGGTTGGAAGCAACTCCCTCCCCAGACCCACTGGTACTTTGTTTATTCCAAGTAGGATATTCCCCCTTAACAAAAGTGTATCTATTTTTTAATAAAACACATCAGTATAAGTTACTATGTTTTGGAATGTATAATCAATAATTTTAAGGCTTTGAAAAAGAAATAAATACAATTTTATCTACAAAACGGGTATTTTTATAAATGGCTATTCAGAGGCACTTTTGTATTTCTGAATGCAATTCATTGTAAATTAAAACCAAAAGCTTTGCACAGTTTTTAAATTAATTACTCCTGCTTGCTGTTTGTTACTTCAAAATGTTCTTTTCACCTACAGTTTTGTTTAACTCATTTTAATTTCTTACCAAAAAACGTACAGTGATTGTCAACAAAAATTTGTGGTATGGACTATATTTAATCAAAATTATGAGAATGTATTTTGAAAAAAAAACGATTTTAAACCATTTTATGACAAAAAATTGTTTAACTTTTGAGCCGAATCTGATGAGCTGGCTGAGAAATTAAATCGGTTTAAAATTTTTGTTGTTAACTTCTGAACTGTATTTGTTTCTGGGAAATTAATGAACGTAAGAAAATTTGTGTAATTTTGTAAACCATTTTATTTAAACATATGTTTTTACACTTTTATTTACAATTACACACTAGTTAATGCATTGCAATAACTTTGTGTTTTATGGTACTTCAGCATGGAGTATATAGTTTTGCTTGTGAGTATGTATTTTGTATTACATTTTGTCTTGATCTAAAACATAATACTTTACTAAATTTGTGCATTCCCTTGATAGAAGACTAAGCATGTTTCCTTCCTTCCTTCTTCCTGCATGTGAATGTATATCCATCAACATCTGAAGATATTGGACACTGGCCTAACCCTCGTAAGTAAAATAATGTTTGTCATGTAAAATACATTTTTTTGTTGTTGTTATTTTAAGGCAAAAAGTACATTGAGGCTATTATGACATCTCTAAATGTAAGTGTGGGTGTAAAGTGTTAAAGTCGTAAGTGTAAGTGTGTGTTAGACTCGGGTACCACGAGGGATGTCTAAATCCTCTCAATAGGCGCAGTTTGCCTGCACCCCCTGCAGGGCATGTAAAATACAATAAACCCAGGGGTGTAGTGGTTACAATACAAGGAAGTAAAATTTCATTATATTATAAACTATGTCAACGTATAAATATAAAACAAAAGATTGAACAAAATTATAAAGATTATAAAACAAAAATTATAAAGATTATAAAACAAAAGATTGTAATTCTTCTTAAAAAGGTTCATTAGAAAATGTTTTTAGTTATTGAGATATGCTAAAAAAAATATTTTTCAAAACTTATGAGCCATAATTTACTTCATTTAATTTTTAATTTGAATAAAGTGTCTACAGCTTTAGCTACATTCAATAAATATCAGAAATAACTGCAGTCTTATACCCATTGTTTAAGATAAATTAATGAACTGCTTTTAATGCCCTAATGGTGCTATTCTGGCTTTCACATTTGCAAACTTCTATTCAGTAAAACTTCCATAATCAAATTCAGTAAAAATTGTAGCTAAACCCACAAGTTTTTCTTGAAGCATTGTATTACAAAGATATGTTTTAATTTGGAAAAACCTTGTTCTGCACTTGCTACTGAGAGCACAAAAAAAAGGAGTAGTAACTTGCAAAATACATACAAAGAGCTACTCATACATTAGGAAATCCATTTTCAAGACCATGGTGGTATATGTATAGCTTATGACTTCTTCACGAGTTCATACTGCGATAATTAAAAATACCACTCTGATCTCAGAACATAAGTACGGTTCACGAGTTGAAAACTCATATCAGTCAAAGTGGGAGCATAGTACAAATTTGCCAGACTTTAAAAAATTGTTATTCCCAATTGTTATAACAGTTGACTTTGACTACCTGTTGCTAAACTTATGAGGTGCTGGTTTATGTTAATTCTGATAAACCATATGTAAAAAAGAATGCTCACCATTCTGTCCTAGGCAGTTGCTTACACATCACCATATTTGGATGACCTAAGTATGTAAGATTATATACTAAAATTTTCAAGCAGCTATGACATCACTAATTGCCAGCAGCAACAATTTCAGAATAACTCCAGTAGGTAAACTTAACTATATGTATATAAGAACTTTTACAATTAATTCTAGCTATTTGTCATTCAGCTTATAGCAAGTGCCAAACAAGTTTGTTGGTAGAATGTGTGCAAATGGTCAGAAGTAGTTTGTTGTATCTGGGGATATAAGCCATATACACAAATAAAACTTGCCCAGGCCTTTTAATTATACACAAGTAAGAAATAATAGTAGGCCTACAGCTTGGCCTTCTTTGTAATATATAAATAATGGAATATTTGATCCAACTTCAATTAATGTAACAATTGATTGTATAATTAATATATAATTGAATAAGGCCATATTGTAATTTGTGAAAAATAAAAACCATAGTGTAGCAAAAAATGTTAAAAAATATAATTTTTCTGTTTTTTTATTTAGGATAAATAGTGCTGTATTTTTTAAGTAAGTAATTAATAATGGATTATTTACGCTATAAATTGTAATTTTTTTTTAATATTTGCAGTCACTGTGTGAAGAAAAATTAACACTACCTTTCGGCTCGTAAAAACTCTGTAGATCATTCAACTGACATGTGAAAAACTGTAGTGATCACATAAGGGTATCACATTGTATAAAATATATAATTATAGATACACAATATTATACATTAAAACAATCATTATTACTCTTGGAGTAGGAAGTTTTTTTAATAATAAAAAGTAAATATCAGTGAAAGTTACAGTGGCACAGGGTTGTGACAAGTAATGCTTCCAAAACACATCCCCAAATGTGTGTGGCAATGGTGGCCAAAGGACTAATCCTCTGTACTCTACCAGCTGCCATGACCAAAATAGGTTTCTGTTTATCGAAAACAACTGGCAAGCTTGTTAGACATATACTATAAGCCAGATTTGATTTGAGAAGGTTTACTGTACACTATCAGTCTTGCTGTCAACTGTTCAAAAAAAGTCTTACCTGCTTCTACAGATATTGTGAGTAAAGAAATTTGTTGTCAGATTGTGTTTTTCAAATAACTGATTAACAAATAATTGTACCTATTTTATGATAATAGATACTTTGTTGTCACTTGGAATCAGGTGTTTGTGAAATTATAATTACATTTTGCAAAAATTATGTTACTAAAATAATAAATAACCTGTTAGTCAGGCAATTGAAAATACAATGTTTTCTTTGTCACCTTTTCATAGTTCTGATGTTTTCAATGAGTGACTAACACCTTAAAAATAAAATAATTTTCTGGTTTGTTATCTACTATTTCCAGCACAATTTTAACTTATGTTTTGTATATGATATTCAGAGGTTAGAGTGTAAATAGTTTAATAATTTGTAAAGTTAAAGAGAGTTATATGGTTATATGAAGTTATATAAAGTATATTAGTTATATATGGTTATGGTTATATAAAGTTATATAATATATGTAAATACAACTTTAAAATATTTTGTTGCAGGGGGTGTGAAGTCGGCGCCTCCTCGCGGTGCACCCTGGGTAAAGCTAAACGTCCGACAGTCAAGGACGCTATGCCAACAATGCGTCCTCTTCTTATACAAAGCTCTACCAATAGAAGGTAATTTTTGTAATAATTAAAGTATTTTAAGGTTTAAGAAATATGCATTTTGCCTTTAAGAAAAAAAACAACATCTGTCAATGAAGCTGTTTAACACTTTTGTGATTCCCAGATTTAAGTGACGGCAAACAGAGGCAGAGAAAGGTTAAAAATACAAAAGTAACCACTTCATGCACACATAATGGACAC
The DNA here is from genome assembly GCA_022606455.1 of Callitettix versicolor. Classification (NCBI taxonomy): domain Eukaryota; kingdom Metazoa; phylum Arthropoda; class Insecta; order Hemiptera; family Cercopidae; genus Callitettix; species Callitettix versicolor. Next base: position 106,424,279 of record CM040189.1, on the reverse strand, counting down.
TCTTGAATTTGTAACAGTAATGTCGTCCTCAAACCAACATGATATGTTTAGTAAAGAAATTAAGGATTGTTTTAATAATCATTAATTCTACAGTGCTTTATAAAGCACACTAGCTGTGTACTTGTGATTTGCTACACTATCACTTTTTTAGGGAATAAAAATTACTGTTGATTTATTTGAAAGCTGACTTAAAATTTTTGTCTCAATGTAAACTACTAAATGTTTATATTATTTGGAGACAAGCTTTTGTTATTAAAAAGCAAGTTATTGTTACTTGTTACGAGAACATATGTAGTAATGAACAGATTTTTGGTCAAAATTTCTACTATATTTTATGGACTATAAGACACACTTTTCCTTCAAAAAATTGTCTCCAAAATTCAGGTGTGTCTTATATAAACATGTCCAGTGTTTGATTTAAAATTCCTGCCATTCTTAAAAATGGCCATATATTCGATGCCGCAGGAAACCTATCTTTATCTGACAACATTTGATTTAACTGGCAGCAGCAGTGCATCGATGAGACGAACATGAGTTGCGGGAATTCACAAGCTTGCTAACACTGTCTCTTCGCCCTGCCATCTCAAACCCAGAACACAATCTAGCCTATGATGCGTCATTGCAGTCTACGGTTCCAGTGAACTTGAATTGAAAGTGATTTTTGTTATCGGCAACAGTACAATAGTTTTGCTAGTAGCTAGTTTCATAATGGAAAAAATAAAAATAAACTAAGAATTTTTTTTGTTAGTCTGGCTTTGCAATCTAATAATAAAAACAGTAAAAAAGTTATCTTAAAAAACTTCAAAATATAAGGTGCATCTTATAGTCCATAGCATAATATAGTCCTAAAATACAGTAAATACAAATATCTCTGTCATTAAGATATTGTAACTAGATAACTGACACCTTACACAAATTAATCATATAGTAGCATTGTTGGTTAGTCAACTTATTTGGTGACTAGAGTTTGTAGAAATAACCTGTTTTAAAATAAATCAAACATTTTTTGTGTGCGTGCCATTTTTTTTTTTATATGGGTACAAAAATTTGAAGTAGCCTAAAAGTACTAACAATGTTTTTACACTTAACACATAAATGTTTCATTTTAAATCTGTCGTTGTTGCACCATAGACAACAGATATTGGCATTTTAATGTAACAAACATATCCGTCACAATAATACATATTACAAGGTTAGTAACTGCTTTAATTAAACAGGGTTTTCCCCCATCATCCATGTCAGTTACATTCACCACGCAACAACCGTGTCAGGTTATGAAGTATTCTTTTAAAAAGTAGTCTTATTTTCACCTAACACCATGTTAAGCCTAATTACCGTGTCTAAAGGTTATGGGGTATTCTTCTTTTAAAAAAAATGAAGGTTTTTTATTACCCCAAAACCGTGTTAGACGTATTTTTATCATTTTACCGATCTGCAACATGTTACAAACTTTCACGCGGGGTAGCAATTTTGAGGTTATGTTGGTCACTTTTATTTTTATACTTCTGGTGGTTTTCGCGCTTTTATATTTTGGATAATTGCTTTTGGGCAAGTAATAAAGCGTTTTAATACAAAAAAATATTGAAAAATCCAGGACAGGTACACTACATAATTACCAAACTGACAAACAATAAAAACAAAATATTAAAATTTAACGAAATAATAAAATTAACAAAATTTACTAATTTTAGCTCAACCAAAACACAATTCACTATCATTATTCTTATTTGATTCAATTCAAAAGTTACATACAAATATTTTACTGTGATATTAAAATTCTCACATAAAAAGCAGTAACACAACACAATACAAGATTAATTAAATATTTCCATTAAATAAAACATTCCATTAATTAGTTTCCAATATAAGGATAATCTTAATATTTATCCTTTTATTCGATTCTACCCAAATTATACTAACATCTAAAAAAAAAATTATGTGCAGTTATCTACACTAAATAGTAAATGCCGATATCCAGAAAATGACAACCAAAACATTGCTCTAAAAGCGGAACAGCAATCAGCTGTCTGGATCCATCTAACAATTTGAACAATCGAGTCAATAATTGTCAAACAAGTCGATTGTTGAACCCGATTGGTTTTCGATGGTTGACTCGATTGTTTTGTTGTAGGTTGGTCGATTGTCACGATTGTAAAAACATCTCGGAATCGCCCACCACTATTACTAATTAAATGTATGCGCTCTTTACCAGCTGATTTGAGATTTCACAGTCATTTCGATATTATGTTGTCCCACGGAGGTATTGTTTATTGCCGTTGTAAACGATGACTGTAAAATAACATTCAATAAATTATTGTAATTGTTCATATTGAAATATTTACGTGTATGACTGTGAAAGTAGGTGTGAAACAATTACTGATTTTTATAATTAATTAAAGTGTTTTAATTAATAACGTATCAGGTTATTTCATTGACACTGATATTTCTTTGTATAAGCACAGTATAAAGCACAGATAAAAAATGTTTTCATGGAATTTTGAATAAGTATACATATATTTCTGTTATATGTTTGTATTACTTAAAAATGAATTTCGTTTTAGTCAGTTTTTAACACTAAGTAAGGAGAATAAATATTGTTTCTACCTTCACTGTTTACTACAAGGATTGAAAACTTTAACGTCTCTATCATTTTTTTGTAATGTAAAGATCATAATTATGTCTGTACCTGGTTGTAGTCTAAATTCCGATCTGTGTATCTGACTTTTTCAGACTGTCATCTGTGACAGTTTATGTTTAAGTAGTGAGATTTTTAGTGAGTTGATTGGATCTCTTAAGCGGATGTAGTCGCAAGTTAGGATATTTTACGCTGTTGTCAGGTCACTGTTAGAGAAAATTTGTTGTATTCAAGGTTATTTTAATAAAGTGTCATCTTGTAAGGAGAAGTTTTATTTTTAATTGAGTTCAGTTTTATTCAAAGTACAATGTTTTGTCCTACATTTGACAGAAAACTTTGCAATGTCATATTTCTGGGCATTTGTTTTATGGTGTTATTTGCGGCGGACTACACTGTTACTAACATGCAGGTACGAAATTTAAACGGGGAAAGTTTTAGTTCCGAGTGAAATTTTAATGATGCAACCGTTATTACTTTCAAGTTACATATTATAAAATTAATCATTAGTTTTGATTTTCCTATTGTATGGTTTATACACTAGTTAGCTTAAGTTTATCAAAATTATTTGGTAAGTTTGACACCTAAATATGTAAATAATTAATCTTATCTGAAAAACTAAATCAACTTTCTTTAATTTCTCTTTGAGTATCCATAACATAAAACGACTTTTGTTGTTAAGGACTAATAAAAGAACAACTTATTTCAGATCTGTATACATGATTTATATTGCAGTTTTAAGATATATTCTGTTTAGTTTATTTACTATAAACTAGCTGGTTATTGCAGAATGTTTTTTTTTTTTTAATGAATAAGCAGATTTAATCATACTTTTTTATAATTATAATTGTGGGGAGGAATAGATATTTTTGGTAAAAAAAGGAAGAAAAGTAATGTTCACTGTTATGTGTATTTTAAATTAGTGGTTTTGGTGGTAGGCAAATAACAGCCTATGTGAACTTCACTAGAGGAAGGGTTAAATTGCTTCAATAGAGCTTTTTATCTCTAAAATACAGAGCTTTTTTAATTGAATCAATTTTTCTTCCAAGGTATGCACTTTACTTCATTTAGTTGAACTGCGATATTTACTGTCCTGAGCATAGCCATTACATTTTTTAATGTGTGGAAGAATCTTTGTGTTTCTTAATTTTATCATTGAGTCGTTTAAGGTGTACCACAGCAGTTTTTGTCCAAACAACATCACTAACAAGCAGAAGGCAAGATAAACAGAATAGGGTATTTTTCTTGTCACATAAAATGCAAAAAGGAAATATCTTTTCTACAAAATTAAATGAATTACTTCTCATTTATGATTTTTGCCTGCTTGTTGAGCTGTCTAATTTCCAAATTTAGTGTAGGTCTTGCATTTTAATTTTTTTTTTCTAAACTAACTTTAATCAAAATAATACTTCACAAATTAGCAACACAATTTATTTACATTGTTTTTTTTTTAATTTAGTGGTATTAAAAATTAAAATTTGAATTATAAATTGTGCAGCTAATTATTAATCTATAAAGAAATCCTTGAACAAATGAATCAGGCTCACACGCAAAACATAAAAATATTAACAAATTAGACCTAATAGCGTAAACAAAATGAACAATTAACACAAAGCTGTCTTGTAGACTCGGGCTGAACTGAACACAGCACTAATTTCAATGTAATTCACTGACTGAGATGCAGTTAATCTGGTGCTATTCAGTCAACAGCCAAAAGTGATTGTTACTTTCTTGACTATAGTCAAGAACTTTTGTTTTAAACTTTTGTTTTTATTGCAGTTTAATTTCAGTATCAAATAATATGTTTGCTTTTAATAAATTCTGAAAATGAAATATTTATTTGTAGTACGAGTGTAGGTTGCATTGCTTATTACAACCACGGGGGGGTGCAGACTAGCTGCACCTATTGAGAGGATTTAGACGTCCCTCGCGTTACCCGAGTCTAACACACACTTACACTTATGACTTTAACACTTTACACTCACACTTACATTTAGGGAGGCGATAATAGCCTCAATGTGCTTTTCGCCTTAAAATAAAAAAAAAATCAACGCTTATTGATGTACCACCACTACAACCTAGTATATATTAAACCTTTGCATCAATTGAATGTTTTTTTAGAATGTCCGAAAGAACTTAAAAAGCTACATTTAGCGGTTATAGCGTTTTTCCTGATGTAAACGTCAGGGAGCGTTGTGCCACTTCAGTTCAGACAGGCCAAGCATAATTGCTTGTGTTAATTTCTGCTACAGCTTGACAACTTGTAGTGACTCTATATTCTAGGTAGATTTAGGCTCCAATAATAATATATGGGAAATACTGCTTAGAGCTGAACTAATCGAATGGGTCATTTATTCAACTTTAGTAAAAATTAATTTCATAGGCTACCTAACTGTGATTGCATTATTTATTTAGGTTCAGGCAGCTGTGCAGGATTGACTGCTTTTAAATTTCAGTCAAACGTATTAGGCCTAAGCTATCAATTGTCTCATGCCTGTTTTTAAAATTTTAATACTATTTTAATTAAATCATTCTGTTAGTTCAGTTTTTAGTGTAGTATTTTTTTTTTATTTATTCCTTTTATATTTCAGTATTAATCTATCATAATGACAAAATAATTACTGAAAATTGGTTTTTTTGTAATTAATATAATGTGTTTTAATAAAATTGTCGGGTATTTATTTTTTAAATCAAAATTTTTTATTACGTTTTTCTAAACAAACATTTTTAAGAATAAAAATAATACATTATTGAGATAAATAATAAATCCAAACTTAAACGACTTCTGATGTAAATATGTCAGATATGTCACACACAGGTAGTGGCTCACCTGAGTTCTGAGTATGCTTCGGTAAATATTTATCTAATCTGATTAGAAGATTATCGAGAGCCACATGTAGGTTAATACCAGTATATAATTTTAGTTTTTATACAGTTATAGATTGTTTCTTTTCCGATTATGTACCAACATCAGTAAGCAATACAGAACAAATCTCCATTCTGAAATTACTGGTTCCTATTCACCACTTTTTACGCACTTGTAACTTATTCTAGTTTTTTAAGTATCTTTTAAACATTTTAAAATGTAAAATAATGTCATTTTTAGCACAAAATATTTTTCTCAGGATTTGCTGTGCGATCCAAATTTAGTAAAAAAAGAGGAAGACAAAAATTGAAATACTAAACCAATCATTTTTGTTATTAATTTTTTACAACTATATCTGTTGAATTCACAGTTGAGCTGTTTTATCTAATCAACAGATGGTAATTTGCCCATGTCATTTCTGTAATCAGTTGGCTTGCTTAATTTCTATAGGGTTTTCTTTCATTCATTTATTTATTATTATTTTTTTTTTGTCATGAATTTGTTCTACCTAAACCCGTTTTGCATGTTTATATTTACTGGTTTTAAATTGCAAAAAAAACTTTAGTGTTAAAATAAATTTGTAATAAAAAATGTGCTGATAGGCCGTACCAAAAAAATTTCTATTTTTTGAGACTAGCCTATTGAATACATATTTTTTGTTGCACTCTCTCGCTACACAAAATAGCTTATCACCAATATGTAGTGTAAAAAAACTTAAAATGCAGTTCCTAAGTATCCCAGCAGGATGCATGAGTTGACGTAACCAAGAAAAATTCTGTTCTGGAGTTACTGAAAGAAATCTTAAAATCGGAAAAGTTTCTAATCAATGTCTTATGTGATTTAATCCAAATATTCTTCAGTCTTAAGGTTTCGTAACTCAAGTGATTGTTGCAGATTTAAAACTTTCAAAAAATACGGTTATTAGTGAATATTAAAAAAATAATCTCAGCTATTTGTTAAGATAACTTTATATTTGATATCTCACTTAAATTTATTTAACGGTCTGTGCAAGAACGTAGTCACCTTTTCACATTTAGTATATCTGAATTGCTTTGTGTTTTTTTACTCCCGTATCTTTAAAACAAATATTTATAAAAATGTTGAAAATGGATCATATTCTCACTTAACAAAGAGCGGAATAATCTTTAGGCTGTCACTAATTAACATTAGTTAGAGAGTAGTTTCAATATGGCTGACAGGCTTGAAAGAGTCAGTGTGAGATGGCATGATGTTATGAGCTCCACTGAGAGCTTAAAGGAATTCAGCGACAGCACCAAGAAAGATGTGGCTCGAAAAAACAAAACTGAAAAATATCTTAAAATGCTGTTTGTACTAAAAAAACAGATCTAATACAGTCTCTCTCTCTCTCTCTCTCTCTCTCTCTCTCTCTCTCTCTCTCTCTGTGTCTCTCTCTGCGTGTGTGTGTGTGTGTGTGTGTGTGTGTGTGTGTGTATTAAAATTGAAAATAGGTCAAACATTAATTATTATTTTCAGTGAAGTAAAAATATATTTAATATTTAATAACCTATTTTGTACGGTTTTATATTTCAGAAAACATTAATTGTGAGCATCCATGATGAAAACCCAGACTTTAATATCGATGGATACACCAGTCTGGGCATCACATACACGGTATTCGCCCTTAGCTTGTGGCTAGGTCCGTCTATGGTTAGTGTAACTGGTCCTAAGTTTGGAATGGCGATAGCAGCTGTTGGATATACGTGAGTATTTTACCAGTTTTGTAAGGCATTTTCTGTTGTATTTTATAATTTTTGTAGTTTTCATATTCAGTACTATAAAATGATTCTTCTTAACTGATTTCCCAAAGTTTTTAATATTTCCCCAACACTTCTCTTTCGATAAAGTCTGTTTATATCATATTTTAAATTAAATTTTTGAGGTACTCCCTCTTGTTATGTTTTCCTGATGCTTTGCTTTCATGCTTAACCTGTTGTACAGTTTAATACTGTTTAATACATTTTTCAAGAAATCGTTTATTTCATTACAGTAATTATCATTGATTACAATTTTTGTATGGGAAGAATATTGGAGGATGCAAGACTGTATATGGAGCACCGTACAATAGCTGAGATACCTCTTTCAAATTTTAACAGAATGTTAATATTAATTATTCTTTGTACTCAAATGTAGTGTTATAATTTAATTAAATAAAATTACAAATCAATTTAATAAATTTATGTTGTATCGAATTTTCATGAAGAATTTTGTAATAATAACAATTTTGTAATTCTTTAAGTACTTCATGGTTTTTTGAAAAGTCAGCAACACTTTAATTATCGAAATTGTTGAGTTGAAGGTGCAAGAAGATGTTACCTTTAACTATACTGTAATGTCTCGTTAACATGAAGCCAGCTATCTGAAAGCAAAAATGGGGATGTGTAATAGCTTAGAGATATATTAACCTAGAGATTCGTTTTTCCTTTGACGGTACTGTGTATTAACATAGAGACTACAGTTCCGTCAAGTGTGTTGTACCGTGTGTATATGTTGCCGACGCTTGCAGGCGTTTCAGTACCTTTACAGTTTACAGTTGAATAAATTGTCAATACTATGGTCAACAACATATCTAAATGTTTATTTTTGTCAATTATCTGTATAGAAAAATAGAAATATTGGTGTTTTATAAAAAAAAACAACATAAGTTTATATGAATTCATTAATTTAGGGCTGTTTTCTTAATTCAATTCGGATATGGTTTAAATAAAACAGCCTTCAAACAATATTTTAATATTATTATTACTATTACTATTACTACTACATATGTAAATTAGTATACATTTACAGCATTGCACATAAGCCTTTAAGAACAAAACCTGTACAAATGAACTATATATTTTAATAATATATCTTTCTTTCACTAAGCAAATTCTACTTGTTAGATAAAAGATACTGAAGTGCCTGCAGGCAACATATACACACGGTGCAACACACTTGACGGAACTGTAGTCTCTAAGTTAATACACAGTACGGAACCTCTATCTTATTACACAGGTCAATCTCTAACTTATAACACGGTACTGTCGAAAGAAAAACGAATCTCCAAGTTAATATATCTAAGCTATTACACCTTCCCGTAAAAATCGGTAAAATATAGAAAAAAAAATCAAAATATATATTTTGAATAAAATAATAATGTGTATCAGTGTAATGAAATTCAAAAAGCCTTTACATTTAAAAAGTTTTAAAGACTGTAAAAATACTGTACATATTGAAAAACACGATGAAGTTAGTTAATTTTAAAAATTTTTGTATAAATATACATTTGTATAAAATCCAAGCTCTATGTGGTCAGTGTTTTTGTTCATATCATAGTTATTGTACAGACACATATTTTGTATAAAAAAGTTTTACTTTTTAATAAAATTGTTTATATTTTTCTGGTGAAGTGAATAAACTTTAGCCTGTAGATGCAGTATTACGCCAGTGTCATAAAGATATTATGTCTGCTGATCTAGCTGCGGGTTGTTGCTCAGTATATAAGACCGCGGCCATGATCCCTATCTAGCATGATATATGGGCACATGCTTTGACATCATATCAGATGATTTTTTGTATCTGCTGCTTCATCAGTTTCTTCTGAGTCATTAAGAACTCCTCGTTTGACTAACTGCACAATTTCCTCATAATTAATTTTTTTATGACATTTATCACTCATTAATACTGTTGTCATATGCTTTCTCATAACCTGTAATATTCTGTATTAGCTCAAGGATATTGTTTTGATAATTTTTTTTATTGGAGTGTACATATTAGACTACTGCATGTTATCAACCGTGCACCACACTGACTCCACACCAATCTATGTTGCTCGTGTGTTCAGTATATTGTAATATGTTGTAGTTGCAACTATGTGTGGGAGAAACATATTTTTCTACTCTAACTTAATACTGGACAACAAATAACTAATGTATACTAACTGTATCGTATTTGTTGCACATTTGGGGTATTTCAACACCCAACAGCAATTCTGTTAATCTGAAAAATCATTTAATCCGGAAAGGGTTTGGTCTCAATTATTTTGGATTAACAGGACTTTACTGTAATGAGGTTTTAAAGTAATAAAGATAAGGTACATTTTTTTAAAGTGTTAAAAACCTGCCAAACATAGCCTAATTTGCATCTTAAAACAACAGTTTTTGTTTTATTCGTACATTTTTTTATAAAGTATTAACACATGTATTATTTTCAGTGTGTCAGTAGATAGCTTATTATTTATTTACATATAAATGTTATTAAGTACACAAAGCTTATGTTTCGTAACACTTTTGTTTCATGATATGTGGATAGACAAAAAGACAAGTTTATAAAAAAAATCACTTGGAAGGTTTAATTAATATCTAATTCCTGCAACACTCGACCAAACATCCTCATGTTATCGTTAATTCTGTGCTCTTTCAAATGCCTGTGTATTCTGTTTGTAGTGCTAGAAAGGTGTTACTGACACATGTTTTAGTTTTTCATTAAACGTTAGTTAATTCAGACCTAACAAATCACATGTTCATAATTATGTTTGAATTGGGTTCCTGATTCCGTAAAGTCCAGATTAACAATTATTGACGACTCATATGATGCTGCTTATCTGGCCTAGTTCAGTTTTTTCATAAATAACTGTACATAAGTGTATGTGTGTGTGTGTGTGTCTATGTCGGTGTGTGTGTGTGTGTGTGTGTGTGTGTGTGTGTGTGTGTGTGTGTGTGTGTGTGTGTGTGTGTGTGTGTGTGTGTGTGTCTATGTGTGTGTCTATGTTATGTGTGTGTGTGTGTGTGTGTGTAATTGATCTGGGATTAATGAAATCACCATAAGTAGTCTGGCCCAGTTATCTTAACTGTAACACAAATCTGAAGACAAATAACATTGTAAGTTGTTAATCTGAAGTCTAAGTTAATGTTATCTTTATAGCATACTTTGTAATAAAAAAAAGATACTGCACTATAAAGTCTTGCTTTATCTCATTTTTGAATTGTCTTAATTTTGTAAACAAAGTACACAAATCTAGTGTATGGTGCAATACAACTTGCACAAAACACCAACATTAAAAAATATTTTTATTTGAATGGTATTTAATAAACACATATTTAGTGTTTGTTAGTACTTCCCTCGAATGTTTTCAATTAATTCCAAAGTTTGTACCATGTTTAAAATCAATTTTACGTTTCGTACTTCTCGTATAAATTTCATGTATGAGAAGCAGCCTACACTTATTCCCTAACAACGGAAATTGGATCCAGTTTTTAAAATTATTACTTAAATGTTGGGATATTCATATTATTTGTGTACAAAACAATACACAACATTTACAGAGTACGGATGCACTTGTTCTCAAGTGTATAGCTTAAAACGTAAGCACAAGCAACGTTTATGGGAGAGGAATCAGTAAACAACTTACTGACTAATTCACGACTTTCTTCTGGTATTGTATTTGTCAGCTGTTCTATAGCTTTTTTGTTTTCATTTTCTTGGTTACTTAAAGTTGCCTGATCACATGTAAATTAATTAGTTTTATGATCACTGAGGCAATCAGCCTTAAATGTTCTCTAGCGTGTTGATTAGTGTACGTCATACTATACTGAACATTGTTGTCAAGTGCACGCTAGGTATTTAAAACTTTTTTTTACCAACCTCTGTACTCTGAACTGTTAATTCGAATCAGGGGCTGAAGAGCCCCTGATAATTCGAATTTTTTCCTGGTTTCTTAAAGTACGAAATATTGAGTGGCGACTGTATTTTACTTGGATACCTGTCTATCATGTGTAGAAATCTATGTACATCAATGGAGACTAAACAAATAGCCTTTTTGTATCAAAATGATCTGAAGTTTGCCTCCACTTTACAGGAAATTCAGGACCATCAAAAATGTCAATTTTAGTCGTATAACATGAACGCTAAAATAAACCCTGACCTCTGTCGGGATTTGTTTTGTTTCTTTTATTTATTTTTAAAAGTTTGTTTTATTGATTTGGGTTTTGAATATTTTTGTTTGACTGGTATTTGAATGAAATCTGATGAACCAGTTTCAAGAAATTATGTAAATTTTCCGAATTGTTATGTCATGTCCAAACTGAATGTTTGAACAGGTAGCGACTGAAAATATTGCAGGTAGCAATATTTTCTGTTGCTTAAGTGTTTCATTTAAATAATTTAGTTTAATGTTTATAAGTTTACTTAGCGTTTATTTTTCAACCACATAAAAAAATGAACGAACATTGACAATTTAAAATTCTTTTGGCAGATTAATAATTTATAAGGTAACAAGGCAAAATGGTTTTACTGTGTATGGTAACCTAATTTAAACGATTTGTTCCTTGATTTCAGCATATACATTTTAGCATTTAACGTAGAAAGATCCTGGGCTATATACGCAGTCACTATGATTGGAGGAATATCAGGTGGCATTCTTTGGACAGCTGAGGGTAATTACCTAGTATTGAACTCAGATTCCACAAATATTACTCGGAATGTTGGAATATTTTGGGCTTTCTTACAATCGTCGTAAGTATTTTATAAATAATGTAATTAAGTATTAAAATACCTAGAATTTTCTTTTTCTCAAAGTTTAGAAATAGCCAGTAATTAGACATTTTTTTGGTTAAATTGAAGTGAAATTTAGGGGATTTGCCTGGCTGTACAATAATTTTTCATTGGTACGTGTGACGAGTGATGATGTTCTCTTTACCCATATTCCAGTGGTTCCAACAAGTGGTCTGTGACACATTCGGCAATCCCTTTAAAAGTATTATCAACACTTTTATTGTGCAATTGTGCTGAATAATTGTGTAGCTAATTCAGGCTTATTTCTTTATTGGTGTATTTCTGTTTTTCTATACTCCTGTATTCAGACCAATACGTTTTCTCAAAACTTAACCAAGTAGGGAAATTAACAGTCAGGGTCGGAATGGGGTTAATAAATCAGAAATGGAAACAGAAAACCCTTGAAACACAACCTTCTGCATTTATCCATTGAAGAAAAGTTAAAAAATTGCAATAAAATGAAAATAATCTTTTTTTAGATTTTTTTTTATTTTATAAAGAAAATTGTATGGGATTAACCAGGATTGAATAAAACCAGGGCTTTTTTAAAAAAAGTCCTACCCAGGTATGCTTTATTGGGTTTATTTGGGTCATTTATGTTTTAATTAAAATCCAACTTTATGCGTTATTTGTTTTTGTAATTTACTTAAAGAAAAAATAATATATCACATTATAGAGACAAGGAGTGGATTTTAAAAATTCCTATTGTTACTTTTTTGTGACTAAAAAGTGGCACTATTACTTTAAAAAAATAGCAAAAATGAGTTTTATGAATCTGTAACATTATATGTGTAGGTGTTCTTTAGTAGTAACCAGTTTCCTGTTTTTAAGTAAAGGATAATGAAGAATGAAAAAGATTACAATGTGTTTAGAAGTTAATGTGTTTAGAAGTAGTGGTTGTGCTAAACTTTTGGGAGGGGGAGTCACCACAAATTGCTAACTGTATCCCTATTTAAATTTCAAAAGGCAACCATAAAACAATTTGATTAAAGTTACATTAAACTTACTATGAAGAAGTCTATATGAAGTGACATTTTCATAATACTATAACGTAGTTTTTTGTGTAGCCAGTCTAAATACTGTTTATATATATATATATACTACACACACATACACACACACACACACACACACACAGCACGCGCACAGCACGCGCATGTGTGTGGCTCGTTTGGGCTCTTACTCAAAGCTGGAAGGGTGACACTTTTTGCTATAAGACTGTTATTTATAAAAAAGCTAGCGTGTGTACCAATCTACCTAACCCTCCACTTTAAGATATAATTTGTTACCACCTTTCCAAGAAAAGATACTAGATAATTATGAATATTCATTTTGCTTGATCCTGAAAGAAATTGTTGGCTCACTCTCACCAGAGAAATCGATTCCAAAATTCCTCTTCGACATCTCAAATCTGTGGGCCTTCACATTTGTGACAGGCTAACAGCTATACCTCAATATTAAAAAAATTAACAATTTATAATGAAGGACTGCTCAGGGTGAGCTATCGGTTTAGCTGATTATAGTTATTGAAAACAGAAATCAGTACATATTGGAAATTGTAATTGAAATAAATGTATTTAAACTTTAACATATACGAGGTTTGTCCAATAAATACGCGAACTAAGGTCATAAAAACTTTATTTTACAAAATTTCATCTACATTGATTTTGTCCCCTTCAAAATACTCTCCATTCACTGCTATGCACTTATCCCATCTTCTTTTCCACTCTTCAAAGCATCCTTGGAAGTCCTCGGAAGTCAGGCTTTTCAGTCTCCTCGTCGTTTCTTGTTTTATTGTGTCCACATCTTCCCAATGCTGTCCCCTCATCACATTTTTGCATTTAGGAATAGAAAAAGTCGCAGGGGCGCGGGACCGGTGAATAAGGGGATGCTCAAGGATAGTGATTGAATTTTTAGCCAGAAACTGGCGAACAATCAAAGCCGAATGTGCGGGTGCATTGTCTTGATGAAGAATCCATCCATCGTTTTGAGTCAAATGTGGTCGCACACGATGCACTCGATCTCTCAAACGCTTGAGAACGTTAAGGTAGAACTCAGAATTTACCGTTTTTTCCTCAGGAAGGAATTCATGATGAACAACACCTTTGATATCAAAGAAAACCAGGAGCATGACTTTGATTTTTGATCGGCTTTTCCTTGATTTTTTTGTTCGAGCTTAGCCTGTTGCTTTCCACTCCATGCTTTGCGATTTCGATTCGGGTCATACTCGAAAAACCACGATTCATCACCAGTGATAACCCTATTTAAGAATCCAACATCATTTTCCATGGAATTTTTCCAGTCAGTAACACATTCGACTCTTCTCAACTTTTGATGCGAGTCAGCAGTTTTGGCACGATTTTCGCACAAACCTTTCTTAAGCCCAAATGCTCGGTTAAGATTGTGTGCACTGTTGATTTTCCTAAATTTAGTTCTTCAGCTATCATTCGGACAGTTTTTCGCGATCAGTAAGGACAAGACGCCGCACACGATCAATGTTTTCATGCACACAAGAGGTTGAAGGTCGTCCAATTCTTGCATCATCCGTGGCGTCTTCTCGACCTTCTTTAAAGCGCTTAATCCACTTGAAAATGGCTGTTTTCTTCATAGCATTATCACCATAAACAACTCAACATTTCAGCAATTTCTTGGTAATTTTTACCAAGCTTTACCAAAAACTTGATGTTAATTCGTTGTTCAGTGAATTGGTCAATTTCCATATCGACGAACAAAAAAATAATGCAAAACTAAAAATAACTCTACTCGCAAGATCCGCACAGCGTAACGTTCTGCCAAGCACTGACGGCTCATTGGGTCCCAGACAACACGTGAGGCCAGTGGACATGGCTTAACTCTCCGTAATGGCCACCATATTCGACCAGTTCGCGTATTTATTGGACAAACCTCGTAATATGAATGTTGATTGTAATTCTGAAAAATATTGTAAAGATTTAGGATATTGTTTAAAATTTTAAAAAATACAATACATTTTTATTTTAGAACTAAATCCCTATAGGTTGGCCAACCGGTTATGGTTCGTCTTCTGTCTTTGTCTTTTTGATTCAATTTTTTTTTATAAAAAAGATTTTTTTTTTAAAGAGAACAAGCAGAAACAAAATTGATTATTTATATTGTGTAAATGTCACTGGGGGACAGCCAGCCAAAAAACAGCATACTACTCCTCTCTTTATTGTAATTACCAATTACTTTTACAATTAAACTTTGCCATCTATCTGGTCAGTTAGACATTTGACATGAGTTCAAGATAATACTCTAAACACTGCTTAAAATTAACTTTTTGTTGTTAAAATGTCTTCTAAACTTGTCCCAGCAAGTGATTCCTGCTTTAGAGAGTGATCTGATGTTTCAATTTACATCTTGCCAATCTTGGACCAGTCAACACTGTTAAAATAATAACCATAACTGTTATTAACCTTATTTAACCATAAAGTTTATAGAGGCTTTTAGAAAACATGGTTGGTAATGAAATTAAATTTTGTTTTCAGTTTACGTTATAAAAGCATACAGTAGTTCATTTTGCATAAAAAATTATAAATTTAGGTTATAAAGTGTCTGACAAAATTTAGGTTATAAAGTGTCTGACAAAATTTTGTTATAAAGTTTCTGACAAAATTTAGGTTATAAAGTTTCTGACAAAATTTAGGTTATAAAGTGTCTGACAAAATTTTGTTATAAAGTGTCTGACAAAATTTAGGTTATAAAATTTCGGACAAAATTCAGGTTATAAAGTTTCTGACAAAATTTAGGTTATAAAGTTTCTGACAAAATTTTGGTTATAAAATGTTGGACAAAATTTAGGTTATAAAGTTTCTGACAAAATTTAGGTTATAAAGTTTCTGACAAAATTTAGGTTATACAATTTCTGACAAAATTTAGGTTATAAAGTGTCTGACAAAATTTAGGTTTATGGAGTAACTAATTCTACCTTACATAAATCATTTTCTTAACAAAATCAAGCTTTATGAACGTTACATTAAAAACTCTTTTTCTAGTGCTGCCTGAATGGACACTAATTTTTGTACAAGAAATTTTCATGTGTTTAAATTCAAAAGATGTGCAGCCTTCTTGTTTTAAAGTTTAGTTTTTCTGGGTTGTGACTGGTCGACTTTACATTTTTACACTATTACAATAGTACAATATATTGTACTGTGTCGTTTCTAGTGTCATCAGGCCAACAAGTTGATTTAAATTAATAGTTCTGATGGTATTAAAAAATTGTTTTTTACAGTGTATTTTGATTTATTATTTTAATTTTCACACCGTTGTACACAAATTAGAGGTTATATATTAGATATCACAAATTAAATAATATTGTGTTAGTTCTTTTTATGTAATGAAACTTCATATTAAAAATTTTGTAATATACAGGATGTAGTATCAATGTAGCAGACAGTTCATGACCATATCTATAAAAATATTTTTTTTACTAATTTGTAACTTTATTTAATATTATATTACAGTGCATTATTATTATTACTTTAATTTGCATTTTTAATCCTTTTATTAATTTGATTGCAGGTCATTGTTTGGCAATCTGTTTACATTTTACAAATTTCAAGGAAAAGCAAAAATTGACGGTGAGACTCGTAGACAAGTTATCTATGTGTTAGGAGGTGTCGCAGGCATTTCTGTTTTATTGTTCTTATTCTTGAGAGGAAACAATTCGAAAAAGGTTCCGCAGCAACAGGAAGTTGTTCCCACTGGACCTCTTTATGCGCTGAAAAAAACCTGGTCTGTTTTTCTTACCAAGGAAATGTTGATTCTCAACATAATTTTCTGCTATACAGGTTAGCAAGTTGTTTTGTGTAACAGTAGTTTTTATTAAACAATAAAATAAGAATAATTTTAGCGTTCTAGAGAGGCTTTGCTTACTCTAGAGCCACTATACATCACTCTCATTAGATAGTTACTGCAGCACTATCACAACTAGATTGAGCCACTGTACATTTCTCTCGTTAGATAGTTACTGCAGCACTATCACAACTAGAGTGAGCCACTGTACTGTACTCTTGTTAGATAGTTACTGCAGCACAATCACAACTAGAGTGAGCCACTATGTGTGCCTGACACAGTTTCCGATTAAACTTGGCATCGATTGTGAGAACAATTTGGACAAGTTTGTTACCTGGGTGCCATTGAAATAACAAGTGCTTCAACAAATTCAAAGAATTTTCAAAATGAGAGCCATTCCAAATTTTAAAAAAAATCATATTTTTTTGTCTTTATATTTTTTTTAAAGAGTACTAAAAGACAAAATTTGCATAAATTAACATTTTAAACTCCACTGAAAACTAACCAATCAGAGTGGGTGGATTGGTTCAATTCATTTTCACTGTAATTGAAATTTTAAAATGCTGATATATCAACATATATCAACTTAGTCAATTTGTTTTGTTGATTAATGTTTTGTTGTGTTCATTATTGCATATATTTGCAAAGTTTGATGTTGATTATGATGATGAAATCAGATTTTAAAGAAAATATTAAGGAAAAAAATATTGTTGGAAATTTGCTTCCATCACGTTAAGCAGTCGGCTTCATTTCGTGATTATATTTATTTGCATTTTTACCTTTAAAACTTTGATTGTAAACGATTGTCTTAATCGATCCAAATTAACTGTCGCAGTCCAGTATAACATGTTTTAATCAGGTTTTCAGGTCACTGCGTTTGGAACAACACTTTAAATATAATATATAGCGCCAGTTTGTTATTATATTACCTTGTACAGACAGGGTATTAGGCCCAATATAATTATGTAACCAGCTGGTTACAATGCAAACATGTCCTGTCAGTATGTGGGACAGGTAGTCTGTCTATGTAGTGAGTAGTTTGTTACTTTACGAAATATAAAAGAAAGCATGGTGTTTGTAAAATAATTTATCTTGGTTTGAAGTAGCTAACCATTTTTAGATCCCCTAAGTCCAAACACGATGTCTGCCGCACATCGCTGGAAGTTAATATAAGTGACAGATTTTAATGATGGTTGGTGTGTATGTCTGATTTACCCATGCTATAGAGCATCAATAATTCTGATATCAAAAATCCATACTACTGGTAATCCATATTCGAATCTGGTGAAAAAATGAATATTGTTTTTAAAAAAATCAACAACGCTACTGTAAAACTCGCTGTGTCCTACAGAGTGGAGAAAAATTGTGTCATTGATAATTGATAGAAAAACATTAATGTTAACATTGATCAAGTCCATCAATGTTACAAAAAAATCAAACAGAAATACATATCATTGTTTTAGACATATTATTTTATTGATAGGATACAGGTTGAAAGCCAAGTCAATATTCATGGTTTTTAGGAAGTAAGGGGGAAACTACAGCAAACTTATAGCGTAGTTCAGCACTATTATTATTTTATTGATAAATTGACTATTTTGACTTCAAAAAGGTAAAAAATATGAAGCATAAAAAACACTTCAAATTTAAGAAATTTAGAATGAAGAAATCTAAAAAATATCGGCGTGTAAAAAACATTGACTGTCAATTATTGTTGTTTTAAAAAACATCGACTGTCAATTATTGTTGTTTTAAAAAACATCGATGTTTTGAAAACCCTGACTGTCCATGCCCATCCCAGTCAGCCTTTGTCAGTTATGTCAGGCCACTGATCTCGAGAATCGTTTTCTGTCTGAGTACTAAGTTTTTGTTTACCAAACCTGTTGTTTTTTGTGACAGATGTTTTATGGCTTTATAATCACATTCATATTTTTAATGTAGGCAAAGAACCAATCAGGGAAATACCAGGTGAAAACAGAGGTTCCAAAAGATTTTGTCATTCATTTCGTTTGTTTACGTAACACTGGTTGACATTTCTTGCCATGAATCGAGGGCAAGTTTAACTTTTTAGCTAATTATGAGGTAGAAAAGGTGATAATTTCTATCCTGTAATTGTAGTATTTAAAACAGCTTTAAAATAAAATGAAAGTTCATGTTTTCTGGAGAAAATAACAATGACTCATGTCCATGGTATAAACAAGTTAATGGCTTGTTTGTTTATTTCAATCATCTTTAATATAAAAACGAAATTATGACTAAATTAAAAGGACAGTCAATTACTAATTATATAAAGACAAAATAAAGAGATAAGGTTGCAGAAGGAAAAAACATTATTTCTATATTTCATTGTTAAAATATTTAATTAAAATTAACTGATCTTATAGACAGAAATTTAGGTATCTGCAGGCCCAATATTTAGAATTCCGACTTTTTTCAATGCTCGGGCTTTTCGGGTCGGTTAAATGGGAAACCCATCACATTTTTAGCTAGGCCTAAGTAAGAAAAAAACCAAATAATATTTTCTTCATTTCATATTTAACCCTATGGCAGCTATCAGTCGATATAATCGACTTTAAAAGGCTATTTGAATACCACTACGGGCAATACGGGCTATGTTGGTATGATCAAATACCCCCACGGACGGATATAATACGGGCTCTGTTGGTCTGACCGAATACCGTCACGAGCCGATTACATAGGCGTGTAAAAGTTGTCTGAATACACCGCTACGGGCCGATTACATCGGCGTGCAAAAGTTGTCCGAATACACCGCTACGGGTCGATGTAAAACGGGCTCTGTTGGTCTGACCGAATACACCGCTACGGGCCGATGTAATACGGACTCTGTTGGTCTGACCGAATACACCGCTACGGGCCGATGTAATACGGACTCTGTTGGTCTGACCGAATACACCGCTACGGGCCGATGTAATACGGACTCTGTTGGTCTGATCGAATACATCGCTACGGGCCGATGTAATACGGACTCTGTTGGTCTGACCGAATACACCGCTACGGGCCGATGTAATACGGGCTCTGTTGGTCTGACCGAATACACCGCTACGGGCCGATGTAATACGGACTCTGTTGGTCTGACCGAATACACAGCTACGGGCCGGAGTAATACGGACTCTGTTGGTCTGACCGAATACACCGCTACGGGCCGATGTAATACGGACTCTGTTGGTCTGACCGAATACACCGCTACGGGCCGATGTAATACGGGCTCTGTTGGTCTGACCGAATACACCGCTACGGGCCGATGTAATACGGGCTCTGTTGGTCTGACCGAATACACCGCTACGGGCCGATGTAATACGGACTCTGTTGGTCTGACCGAATACACCGCTACGGGCCGATGTAATACGGGCTCTGTTGGTCTGACCGAATACACCGCTACGGGCCGATGTAATACGGACTCTGTTGGTCTGACCGAATACCGCCACGGGCCGATTACATCGGCGTGCAAAAGTTGTCCGAATACACCACTATGGGCCGATGCAATACGGGCTCTGTTGGTCTGACCGAATACCGCCACAGGCTGTTAACATTGGCCAGTAGCGGTATTTAGACAATTATTTTTGACACATGTACTTAGTAACTTTTATCTTACTCGGTCCGCACGAGTTTTTAGACGAAATTCGATGTTTCGGAGCCTTAACTCCAGCATTATGAAGAATTCAAAATCTTTCCGAAGATACAGTTAAACATTAAAGCTAAGTACATTTTACACTACGCAATAAACATAAATAAGTGTATGTGTACATTTTAAGAAGTTTTAAAATCGTTCATAAAAATGTACGTTATAATTTAAACAAATTAGGCCTATAACATAGTGAGGGTGCGGTTGGCACGTGTTGTCGTATGAGCATTCTTACGGGATTTGTTTATAAACCAAAAATGTTGTAATGATGTAATATAATGGCCGCGCTACAAAGTTACATGCTTAGTTTGTTGTGACAAAACAATGGAAGGAAGTGTTTCAGTCGTGTTTATATTAGGTTAGACTCAAGCTCAAGGTTATTAGAGGTACTCTATTACTAAATAAAGAAAAAAAAATCGATTGTGCCCAGTTGTATTACACTGAGACATACCAAATCATGTTTGTAAACGCTGATTGCTTGTTTAAGGATGTTAAGGATCGTTTTATAAACACATTGAGCCAGCATTATTAAAGATAATGCAGTTTTTACTTTTGCTAAAGTATTAACAAATAAATGAATACAAGCCAAAGTTATAATTTTGTTTCATTAGATAATGGTACTGAATACCGCATTGCGTACGACAATAAATTAATTTCATCATAAAAAAATATGCAGGGCCCTTGAAATTGCGTATTCTTAAAAATAGTTTTGTTCAGTTGTTTGTTTGGATAATAAATTTATTTTATCTGTCGAATGTTGCTATTTCTTAACGAAATTTTCAGGATTTATTATTACATAATTGCTAAAAAAATTATATATATAACTGTTAAATGTAAAATTTTTATACACTCGTAGAGTTTTAAATTTAAACCGTTTATAAAGACAAAATTTTCTAAATACCGTACAAAACTATACTAAATAATGTATTTCAACTGAAATTATCGTACGGTAATTTCAGAAATACAAAAATACCGTACCTAAAACACAAACATACCGTATTATATTTTGTATGGTTTTAACCATTAATTTCGACTATTTCGAGTACATAATTAGCATTCACTCAAACATGCTTTCGTATGTTATAAACATTTTGTTAAAATTCGTTTATTAATAGTTCGAATTACTGTACATCGTACGATGTATCAAATTACAGCTAAATATGGTAATATTACCGTATGTGATTACTCTGCATAACCAAATTTCCCTCTTCGTTCAGTTTAATCAATCACCGTTAAGTCCAGATCATTAAAATTTGACGATTTTACCCGTGGAATTTTAAATCACAACAATATTTGCAGCTTTTCTAAGGAGATTAAAACATTTACCAATCTCATTTCATAATTAACAATGCATATTTTGTACAAAGTTTCTAAAAAAAAAAAAATCTTAAGTAGGCGATATTGTTTCAAAATAATTTTGAATTTAATAATATTATTAGTAAACGATTTACGAAAATTTCCCTGCAGGCTAGTAACAACCGGCAACACTGCGCTACAATAGTTTTCAAACAGGTGTAACAACCCAGACGTGCACGGCCAAAATGCGAAACTATCATAGTTTAGAGAGCGATTTGTCCGCGTAGACTGAACTTAACGGAATTTAAATATTTAATGACATACTTAGATTTACTTATCAGACATTTACAGAGTTTTACGGTTAAAGATTAACAGTGTAAGGCTTTCTGCAGGGAGTTCTCAAAGATGTCTGTATGTTACTGGTAAATGTGGATAAATGACTTTTAAGTCTCCCGCGCGTCGAAATAATAAACAAATAAAATAATGGTGGCTAAATCGAATTTATTATTTAAAATTATAGTGTTGAGTATTTCATTTAATTTTTGTCTCTGAAAAAATTAGTACATCTTTTAATTCAATGACGTAACAATGAAACGATACCATTCTGAAGAAAGGATATTCGCAGAATGCTGCAGGTTCTCTCAACTGGGTGCGCACTGTTGTCCATCACATGCACATATTTATTTGACAAGGCCAAGTGTTGACCCGGCCTGACAAAGAACAAGAAAAACATCCAGTCTACTTGGGGCATAGTCACGTTCGTATGACAGTCTGTTGAAACAGTCTATTAATAGTGTAATCTATTACAGATGTTGCCAATTTAATGCGATGTTGACTGTACTTTTTACTCCCACTGTGGCATCACAATAAAAAACCGACAGTATTACACTCACAGACAGGTCAACAACAGTTTGGCTTTGTAAAGTAATTAATACTAGAATATGATTATAACTTGTTGGACACTTGACCTTCGATGATAATTAGTTTTTTGTTATATTATTCATTACTTATTTTCATAATGAAAATATGTATGCCTATTGCATGCACTTTTGCCTAAAAATAAAGTAATAATAAGTTAATAATATTTACTTGGCCCGACCATTAAAATTCGGGGCCTCGCAGACTCCTATTGAAATTAGAACCGGACTTTCAAAAATAGATTAGCTATATTTAAAGGGATTTTGAACAAGGAATCCCCGCAGGTGTGTGCAGACTAGCTGCACCTATTGAGAGGATTTAGACATCCCTCGCGGTACCCGAGTCTAAACACACACTTACACTTACAACACTGCACTTACGACTTTAACACTTTACACTCACACTTACATTTAGGGCGGTGATAATAGCCTCAATGTGCTTTTCGCCTCAATGTAGGCTACACGTTTCAGATGCCAAGTTAGTATATGATTTAGAAGTACGTTTTTCTAGAAAACACAATCCAGGTAAAAAATAATAATAATAATAATAATGTATAGGGGTTTTCTCAAATAGTTGGTGCTCAATAACAATTAAATTAAATTAAAGATTTTTTTTTTTTGGTGTTTAACGTCCGACTATTGTGCACACTTGGGCTAATGCAGACGGTGGGATGATTTATAGCGTATGAAAATGCCAAGCCCTCGCCGGGAATTGAACCCGGATCCTCGGGGTGAAAGCCCAGTACGCTATCCACTAGACCACCGAGGCGGCATTTTAGCAAAACGCTTCAAGCAAATACATACTTAAAAGTCATAGTAAAATAAAAATAATTACTTAAAAAAAAATAAAAAGCACAACTGCTAAAACAAAAAATACAATTAAAAAGATGAAAACAAGGTATTAGAATACATACTGAAAAATACTTTCGAGTATTTAGTTAACAAATTATGAATGTACATGTTAAGTTTATACAACAGTGCAACTCTTTTATTATGTAATCAGTGCGGTATGTCCCTGAGAAACGTTCGAAGTAATTTGATCATTGCACGATGTATCTTGTGTCATTTATAAAATGTTGATCTTTGATTAAGAATTTAAATGCAGTTGAGGGGCTGCATCTCAATATATTTGGACTAAACAGCCCATGAAAACAAGGTATTAGAATACATACTGAAGAATACTTTCGAATATTTAGTTAATAAATTATGAATGTACATGTTAAGTTTATACAACAGTGCAACTCTTTTATTATGTAATCAGTGCGGTATGTCCCTGAGAAACGTTCGAAGTAATTTGAACATTGCACGATGTATCTTGTGTCATTTATAAAATGTTGATCTTTGATTAAGAATTTAAATGCAGTTGAGGGGCTGCATCTCAATATATTTGCACTAAACAGCCCCCGACTATATTTAAATTGTTAATCGAAGATCAAAATTTTGTAAATGACACAAGATACATCGTGCAATGCTCAAATTACCTCGAACATTTGCCAGGGATATACTGCACCGATAGCATAATAAAAGAGTTGCATTATTGTATTAACTTAACATGTAAATTTATAATTTATCAAGTAAATACTCAGAAAATATTCATCAACACTTATTTTAATACCTTGTTTTCATTTTTTGTTTTTTTAATTTTTTAAAATAATAATTTTTATTTAGTAATTTTTAGTGACTAAGCCATTAAAAATTTAGCCTTTTTGTCATTTTCTGCTATTAAAAAAAAGTGGCAACATTTTTAGTCACCTTTTTGGTCAATGGTGATTTAGCCACTTTTAGTGGAAAATGGCTGCGGTAGATTAAAATCGGTTGAGCCGTTAAGTAGTTATGATGGAATAAACATACGTACATACATACTTACCCAGGCACTAAAGAGATAAAATATTTTTTGCTGTCGTGTAGCCAGGTAATTACAGCCAAAGCCTGTTCTTTATTTACATTGTGTATTCTCGTTATACAAAATTCTTTTCCAAAGCTAATATTAGAAAATTTGGTTATTAGTTCTTGTTTAACAGCGACAATCCAATGAAACATTAGCACAAGTATGACTTTGCATTTGGCTATTTCATAAGTTAATTTTTTTTTTTTAATTTATTTATTACAATCTTAATCTTACAGATTAAATGAGTAATACATATAATTGATCTATAACATGTATTGGACTTATTGAACTAAATCATGCGGCTTATGACGCTTAAGTCGTCTGTTGTCCAATTCCACGTCTAAGAGTTGGATGGCTTCAACGTTCGAATGTTGATGTAGTCTCTTCTCGTGCACAGTTTTGTATTATCTCCTTTACATACTTCAAGCCTAGGTCTGCATGAAGGTCATCATTCCTCTGGTACCATCTTGCATTTGTCACTGCACGAATAATAAGATTTTGTACCCGCTGGTTAATCTGTTGATTTGAGGGTTTTGTACATCCCCAAAGTTCAGCACCATATGTCCAAATAGGCCTAATTACTAATATGTACAATAATCTCTTGTGGTACAAGGCCAACTAATATTTTCGTCGCATCAGCCAATACAAATCACGCAGTTTTTGTCTGATTTGCTCTGCTTTCTTACATACATGAATGATGCTTCCACGTAAGGCGTTCATCAAGATGCATTCTAAGATATTTAGCAGATTTACTCTGTGGAATTCGTTTATTATTAAGATACACCCCATAACTTGGATCTATGTACCGCAATGAAAATGTCACTTGAGTAGACTTTAGTTCGTTGACTTTAATTTTCCAGTCTTCTGTCCACTCTATTATGTGATTTAATGCCAACTGAAGATTTCCTGTCGCTTCAGCTTGGGATTTACTTACAGCCATTATCACAGTATCATCAGCAAATGTAGGAATTGTGGTTTTATTTAGGAATTGTGGTATACCAGATAAAGAATAGGTCCCAGAACACTACCTTGTGGAACTCCTGCTTTTATTGAGTAGAGAGCTGATTCAGATTCTTCGGCCATTACTCTAAATTTGTTTGTAAGGTATGATTGAAGTAGTCAGCAATAATTCCCCGACAACATCCTGCTAAGTTTGAAAACAAGCCCCTCATGCCATACTTTATCAAAAGCCTGTTGAATATCTAAAAAGGCTGCACAAGTAAATTTCTTTTCTTCAGATCCCCTTTCAATTACAGTAGTAACTCTATGAAGCTGGTCTATGGTTGAGTGCTGGTTTCTGAATCCGAACTGGTGATCAGGTATTTTCTACAAGTGACTTTATCTTTTAAAAAACAGTTACAATAAAGTTATAACAATAAATAAGTTATTTATTGTTCAGTAGGCAATTCAGTGTAACAAAAAATCAGTTGCTCTGTATGCCGCCATATTGAATTTTCTACAAATCAAAATATGTATTTTTAATCTGCATTATATGTATTTTTATTAATCATTGCCAAACAATTGTTAAGGGTGTGCACGCTTTATTCATCTATGACAATTAAAATTTTTTATAACATATTTGTCCTATTTTTGGGCTAAGATTTGAACAAAGCTACCAGTTTTATAATTTTCCAATTAACGTTTTGTCTAAGCATTTAGACGATAAGTATATGATAATGTCAGACTGCCTCAAGTGGAAACGTAAGGTGTGTTATTTTTATAAAATATGAAAGTACAAATGTTGCATAAAATCGTCTTCTATAATGAAATCACTGTACAGTTATACAACTGAAATCTATTATAAGACCTATTAGTCATACTTTTTCATTACTCTTGGCATATCACCAAACTATTGAAGGACGTAATCCATTTAACCTTTAACTCTCTTTCATGAATTTCCAGAAATAATTTCTTGTCTTCTTAACCTTTTTGAAGTTCTGATTTCATCATTAAAATCTTCATATACTAGCATTCTAAACTTTTAAATTAAAATTGAAAATCTAGAAATAAACCCTGACCGCCGTCAAATTAAATTTCTTAATCTCAACTGATTTTAAAAACTCGTAATGCTAAATTACGCTGTTTTTAACACTGACTACGATGTGAAAAAAATTTAAGAACAATTTCAAATGACTCCCATTTTGAAACTGTTGAATGTATTTTGCTGGTTAAAGAACTTGGTCCAAGCTTTTATGAAAATTGATTTTTGTCCCAAGTTTGAGACAGATCGGACTAAAATTGAGAACGAGCATGCAAACGCGCGTGTGCGCGTGCGCGCACACACACACACACAAACCAAGAAAGTTTCAAATTAAACATTTTCAAGATACAGTAAAAACTCTTTTAACTGACTTAAAGGTATACTGATTCCGATTTAAAAAAATTAAAACATAATGATTAGCTACTGAATTATTCAACTACTATATCTGCCTTCAATTTTTTGTCATCATAGTACATGCTGTTCAAGAGACACCAAATTAAAATATTGTAGAATAACAATAAGCAGTTTGCTAATACAATAAGGTTATTAAATAATGTTGTTTGTAAAAGAAACAAAAAAACTGGCTGGCACATGATACTTGAAGGATGACTGGACCTGACCTCTTGACTAAACAATAACTAAGCCAACCTGGGCCTCATTGTTTGAGGAAGGCTTGTTGACCTGCTGTGGGACAGGATAGGGAAAACCCTGTTTACAATAGAGTTTGAAAAAAATGCATTACTAGTGTAAAATGTACTAGTCACAAAACACTAGATTCATTTGACACACTGCACACTATTGCACTGAACAGATATAGATACAATTTTTTTTAAGAAATAAAAAAAAATCATCTGGAGCCATATCTGGTAAGTATGGAGGATGGGGAAGAATGGCTGTTCCCGTTATTGGCCAAAAAATGGCCAACCAGCAGAGACGCGATGCATGCAAAGTTTTTCTGTTAAAATTTCATGGCACGACCCAGTGCTGATTCCAACTTTTTTTGCAACCTACTTTACAGTTAAACAACGATTTCCATGAATCACAGATCGAACAACGACAATTTTTCCATCATTTGTTGAGGTTGAGGGTTGTCCTGATCTTGGATTTTCACCGATAAATGTTCTGCCCGATTTGAAACGCATATACCAATCATGGCATCCTTATAGGTCTTCTGAAGCAATGCCCATATTTCAGAAAAAGATTTACCGATGTCAAAGCAAAATTAAATGTTACAACGTTGCTCTTCGTAGTCCTTTATTTGTACTTTTTCACTATTTAGCAGAGAAGTGATTACATTTGTTCACTAAACTGGTTCTGTTTGCTAACTGATCAATTGCTGCAATGCGTCATAGGCCTCGTTTTGTTTCTAAAGAATGCCGTTGTGTGTAGCATCGCACGTGAATTCAAACTGTACAAGTTTTGGTTGTAATTTCAAAAGTTTGGTTTTGTTTTGAACAGACCTCATATATATATATATATATATATATATATATATATATATATATATATATATATATATATATGAGGCACACATACAGAAGAAAGATGCTCGGTTGGAAGGTCCCAGAGAATGAAATCCCAACGCAGGGGTAAAATGGACGGAGGAGCGGAAGAGGATCAATGGGGACAGGATGAGGGAGGTGTGGAGGATTAGAAGAAACAAGACATGAGTGCTTTGCGTGATCCAACAGGGTCTATGCGCAAATAATAATAAATAAATAAATATATATATATATATATATATATATATATATATATATATAAAAGAAAAGTATAACCATTACATTTTACAAATTAGGTTATGGCAGCTGCTTCTTGGTGGCCTAGTTGATAGCGTACTGGGTTTTCACCCTGAGGACCCGGGTTCGATTCCCGGCTAGGGCTTGGCATTTTCATATGCTATAAATCATCTCATCGTCTGCATTAGCCCAAGTGTGCACAATAGTCGGACTTTAAAAAAAAAAAAAAAAAAAAAAAAAAATGTGTGCTAGTGTATAAATAGTTTTTGGAAATTGAGAAACACACACAGCTTTTTTTTAACTCTTGCTGTTATTGAAGAGCCACTAGTGCTACTAAAGTAATAATTTGTTTTTTTGACAGGGCTTCAACATGCTTTCACATATGGAGTGTACAGCCCAAGCGTCGGGTTTACAATGGCATTTGGTAATCAAGCGAAACAACTCTTAGCATTGTCTGGCATCTTCATTGCCGTAGGGGAAGTTTTAGGTAAGAGAAACCTGTGCTTTATTTAATTTTATTTTTAAGTTTGATGTAACCGATTAATATTAATAACTTCAAGCTAGATTTTTTTACTGAAATATGACTTCAGATTGAAAGACACAGAAAAAAC
This sequence comes from Callitettix versicolor, assembly GCA_022606455.1. Classification (NCBI taxonomy): domain Eukaryota; kingdom Metazoa; phylum Arthropoda; class Insecta; order Hemiptera; family Cercopidae; genus Callitettix; species Callitettix versicolor. The sequence continues at coordinate 106,395,345 of CM040189.1, read as the reverse complement.
TTTACACTGATAACAAAATTGACGCTCAATTTTATCAAAAAGTTTTAAATGTAAAAAAAAAAAATTTAAAGGCTATATCAGTACCATGAAACATTAATTGTATGTGTTTGTTTAAATTTATTGTGCGACCTTGGAAATAATGATGCTAACGTGACTTTAAAGCAGTGATGTTTAGTGTTGCTATTCCTACAAAAATATGAAAACAGTAGTGGCCACAGTTCATTTTTGTTTTTCATTGTAATTTGAAATGTTAACTTTTACAGGTTTTTAACTTTAATTGTAATTAGATTTTCAAAAAGTTTTAGATAACAAATATCGAAATATTTAACCAAAAAATTATTCTGAATAATTCAAATAAAAAAGTTTTTTTTGCCAGTGTCATTATGATAAATGTTGGTCTATTGTACAGACTTACTGATTTTTATAACTTAAAATATTTTGAGATATACTTCGCTGATTGACACTGTTACCATTATATTGTCACTCATCTAATCATATAATTATGCATGCCATGCAAAACGAAACTACCGTAGCTACAGCAAAATTGCTACGGCAATGCACCAAGTGGTCAGGTGTTTCTTTGTATTTTCAAACGTGTATAAAATCTAGACTTTTGGGTTGTTTTTTTTTCAATGGGCAGTTTAAAAACAGTATATTGAGTTGTCATTGTGTATTATTTTATAGTAGAAATATTATAATATACAACTTTTGTTCTTTTTTTTACTTGTTTTAAGTAAATGTTACTTTTGTATTTACGTGTAAGTTTTATGAAGCACCTAAACTACTGCTGATTCTGTATTCTGAAAAACACGTTAAGTTTTGTGGTAGGTTGGACGCTGCCTTTGTCCTGTAAATTACGCAGACATTGACACCACTGTGTGCTGACTCATAGTAACGCTATTTGATATCTCAGGCCCTATCGGAAATGATGTTTTTATATCATTCCTTTTCATGTGAAAAAGCCTTGGGGTCCCATTGAGTTCGGTTAATCAGATCCCTAGTATATCCTGCAAATGGATTGTTTATATATATATACAGTAGAATCTCGCGATACGATGGGTTCATGATACGATGTGTTCAAGATACGAAGTGGAATATCGCAAATATTCGTGCTCGCGAAACAATACGTTTTTCGCGATACGATCCCAATATCTCTTGCCGCTTGAAATTGTTTTGAAGTTGGCGCGCTACGGACAAACCTCACGCGTCACTAAGCAAGCCTCAATACGTCACTATTCAAGCTTTTATACGTCACGAGGCTTTTATTTGTTGAGTGGGTTAATTGCTGCTTCGGACCTGCAACGAAAAAATATTTAGAGGAGAATGGTCTTCCTCTAAACTGCCTCCTTGTGCTCGACAATGCCCCTGCTCATCCTCCTGGCCTTGAAGAACAGATACATCCCGACTTCGACTTCATCAAAGTGCTCTATCTGCCACCGAACACCACTTCCATCCTCCAGCCTATGGACCAGCAAGTCATTGCTAATTTTAAGAAGCTTTACACGAAGCACCTTTTCAAACAATGCTTCGAAATGACAGAGAGCACGCAACTCACACTCCGTGAGTTTTGGGAGAGTCACTACGACATTGTCCATTGCTTAAAAATCATAGAAAATGCATGGGGTGAGGTCTCAAGGCGCACCTTGAACTCAGCATGGAGGAAATTCTGGGCAGCTGTGGTTGCAGAACGAGACTTTGAGGGTTTCAAAATCCCTACTGAAGAAGAAGCTGTGGATGATCCTGCTCCATTGCAGGAGATTATTTCTCTGTCAAAGTCTTTGGGGCTTGTTTTCGATGAGGCTGACATTGACAACCTACTCGACGAGCACAAGGAGGAGCTCAACACTGACGACTTGAAGGCATTGGAGGCGATGCAAATCAGCGATCTTCAAGATACGATTTTTTTTATGATACGATCCCGGTCCAGGAATGGATTAAGATCGTATCACGAGGTACCACTGTATATATATGTATATATATATATATATATATATATATATATATATATAAAGTTTACACAGTAAGTTGTGAGTGTGTAAAATAATGGCAGTTTGTACTTTCAGGAGCTGTGTGCCAGGTGTTAATCAGTAGATTAATGAAGCAATACAGTCTGGGCCGAAGTATGGTTATGATATTTGGCTTTCTAATTCAATTTACAGCTTACTCAGCCATTTACATAAATTTGCCAAACTCTGCAAATGTAGGGGAAACTGCAGAACCAGCTATAATTCAGTCAAAGTAAGTTTTTGTTATTTTAAAATTTATCTACATTTACACTGTATTATGTAAATGTCTTTGGATCAACAGCAATAATACATTTTTTTTTTAACCAACTTGTTCAGTAACTCAACAGTGTAATGATTTTGTGTATATAAAGTGTTAATTAATATGTGTAAATAGCATTTTGAATTTTCATATTATTTTGAAAACAAGGAAATGACTTTTACAGCAGTCAAGAGTTCATTTTTTCCAGTATAATTTGAAAGTAAATATTTGTGCTGATTTGATTCAAAATTGGCACAAAAATTTATTTATTTATTTATATTTATTATTATTTATTAATAATAATAAGCTATTATTATTTATAATATACAAGTTCATTTTCCAGCAAAATCCGTTTAAACAATTTTGAAATGACAGTATTTCAAACCGTAAAAGAATTTTTTTTGAAAAAATCTGATTAATAAACATACACATCTGGAAAATAGCTTTTGTAGAATTTTCAAATTTCATTGAAATTAAAAAAAAGGAATTTGACAGAGGTCAAATTTTCCTGATTTTATTGCTGATATTGCTGTAGGAATAATTGTAACATTAGAAATTACATCAGGTCAGTCAAAACAGCTGTTTCGCAGCGATTATTTGGCTATGGCGTTTGTTAAGACAAGAGTTTTGCACCTTCTAAAAACTGGATTACAGAATGTTGTTCTTCAAAAGTACTTTCTTGAAGAGGAGATGCCTTAGTACATGTAAAGCTCTAGAGGTTATGTTTGAGAAAAACAATTATAAATCCTTATCAACACTGAACAGCTGAGATTGCCAAGCAGCATTGCTGAAAATTTCATACAACTAATGTAAATAGTTTATGCTATTTGTTTGTTTGTTTATTTACTTATTAGAATGACCCTCATAATTTCAGTGTTTGTATTTATTCACTTTGTACTTATTTTTCTGGTATTGTTCACAGTGCGATACTAGCGATTACGTGCAGCACACTTCTTGGCTTTGGAGACAGTTGTCTCAATACTCAAAATTTCTCCATCATAGCAGTCATCTTCCCAAGCAACAGCGCTCAATCTTGTGCTCTTTACAAATTTATTAAGGTAATTTTTTATAAAATATTAAACTATTTATGCAGTCTAAGGAAATATGTTTGTTTGTGTGTGTGTGTGTGTGTGTGTGTGTGTGTGTGTGTGTGTGTGTGTGTGTGTGTGTGTATATGTGTCTTAAACACTTTGTCTTAAACAGCCTTTGTAAACATTACGTCTTTAAAAGTCATTCAGGTAGCAGAATCTGTCCATGACGTTCCTTTTACCTATGCCCATATACAAGCATAAACTGCTCACCTAGAGCAGCCTGTTACCTGTGTTCTTTATCTGTGCCCATATACAAGCATAAACTGCTCACCTATAGCAGCCTGTTACCTGTGTTCTTTATCTGTGCCCATATACAAGCATTAACTGCTTGCCTATAGCAGCCATATACAAATAACTTTGCAACATTTTGTTTTTGTGTATTCCAGAGTTTGTTCGTTGCAGTTGGATTTTTCACCTCCAGCCACTTAGGCCTTCACACTCAAGTGTGCATACTTGCTCCGGCCTCTTTCATCGGTTTACTTGCGTTCTATTATGTCGATTCAAATATTAAGAGCTCAAAAGATGACACAAAAGGATGGGATTCAGCAGAAGAGACGAGTTCAATGTAATTTTTTTTTAAAAAAAAACATTCCAATGTTATTAGAAGTACCGGTAATATTATTTATTTTTTGAAGCTCAAATTAGTGTAAAGTACTTATAATGTTTTAGTATTACAAAGTTGGTAAGTATAATTTTAATCAGTACAAAAAACTAGAAACTTATTTAATTAGTCAGTATATAATTGTGTATGTGTGTGTGTATATATATATATATATATATATATATATATATATATATATATATTTATATATATATATATGAGGCATGTTTGTGTATGTGTTTATCGATGCAAATACTACTGAACTGGTTTACTAAAAACTTTTCACAGTTTGTTCTTACCAGAAGAGTTAAGACAAACATAGAGTTCATAAAAATTTCTTTAAAAGAGATTCCTTAACTTAGGTTGTTTCTGAGGGGATGTGTAATAGCTTAGAGATTTGTTTTTCCTTCGACAGTACCGTGTTATAATTACCTATGCCCATATACAAGCATAAACTGCTCACCTATAGCAGCCTGTTACCTGTCTGCTTTACCTGTGCCCATATACAAGCATTAACTGCTCACCTATAGCAGCCTGTTACCTGTCTGCTTTACCTGTGCCCATATACAAGCATTAACTGCTCGCCTATAGCAGCCATATACAAATAACTTTGCAACATTTTGTTTTTGTGTATTCCAGAGTTTGTTCGTGGCAGTTGGATTTTTCACCTCCAGCCACTTAGGCCTTCACACTCAAGTGTGCATACTTGCTCCGGCCTCTTTCATCGGTTTACTTGCGTTCTATTATGTCGATTCAAATATTAGAGCTCAAAAGATGACACAAAAGGATGGGATTCAGCAGAAGAGACGAGTTCAATGTAATTTTTTTAAAAAAAAAACATTCCAATGTTATTAGAAGTACCGGTAATATTATTTATTTTTGAAGCTCAAATTAGTGTAAAGTACTTATAATGTTTTAGTATTACAAAGTTGGTAAGTATAATTTTAATCAGTACAAAAAACTAGAAACTTATTTAATTAGTCAGTATATAATTGTGTATGTGTGTGTGTATATATATATATATATATATGAGGCATGTTTGTGTATGTGTTTATCGATGCAAATACTACTGAACTGGTTTACTAAAACTTTCACAGTTTGTTCTTACCAGAAGAGTTAAGACAAACATAGAGTTCATAAAAAATTTCTTTAAAAGAGATTCCTTAACTTAGGTTGTTTCTGAGGGGATGTGTAATAGCTTAGAGATTTGTTTTTCCTTCGACAGTACCGTGTTATAAGTTAGAGATCAACCTGTGTAATAAGATAGAGATTCCATACTGTGTATTAACTTAGAGACTACAGTTCCGTCAAGTGTGTTGCACCGTGTGTATATGTTGCCGAAGCCACTGCTTGCAGGCGCTTCAGTTTCTTTTATCTAACAAGTAGAACTCATATAAAAAAACAGTTCTTTTATTATTATATATAGTTTCAATATTATATCCAAATGAACTTTATATTTTAATATATCTTTCTTTAACTAAGCAAATTCTACTTGTTAGATAAAAGATATTGAAGCACCTGCAAGCAGTGGCATCGGCAACATATACACACAGTGCAACACACTTGACGGAACTGTAGTCTCTTAGTTAATACGCTATCTTATTACACAGGTCGATCTCTAACTTATAACATGGTACTGTCGAAGGAAAAATGAATCTAAGTTAATATATCTCTAAGCTATTACACCTTCCCGTTTCTGAAAACTAAAAGCGAATTCGCTAGATAGCACTGTTACATTTTATGATTTATTGTCTCGATCAGTATGACTTATCGGTATTTGTAGTTAATTTGGTTAAGTAAATACTAATCTTAATTTTTTTGGGAGGGATAAAATATATGTATTATTTACATGGCCATTTGTACTAGGAATAAAATAAAAAATGGAATACTTTAAAAGTATGTGTATAAAACCAAAGAATATTCTTATTTAAGTTCAACATTCAAAAACAGTATGTTGGCAATGCCTACTTAAATCGAATGCCTATAAGAATTATTATGTTATAGTATTACACAAATTTTCACGCATTCAATTACTTCCCCAAAAATCTGCTTTTGAAGCTACTGGCTTAAAATAACAGAAATCATCTTGACATCTCAAAATCGGTTCATCAGATTTTACTCATAATTAGTCATTCATGAATTTATAGTTGAATCAGCGTAAAAAATTTAAAATAATAAGGTTTGAAAGTATCCATTGGTTTTTTTTCAAATTCACTGCAGTGCCTTGGAATTTTAGTTATCTTCATGTATAACGAAAATTTTGATCGAACACTAACAAACAGATTTTGAGAAATTAATTTTTAGAGTTTGCCAGTAGCTTACTTTTTTTTGAGAATATAGTGACAGATATGTTCTGTATTGATACTTAAAGACTGCATTTCATCAAAATCGTTAGAGCTTATTCTGAAAAAAAACATAGATTTAAAAAAAGGACATTATAGAACTTTGTATTTAGTTCATACTCTGTAGTGGTAAACACAAACTTAACACTTTGCACACAATTAACATGGATTTTCATCATGTTTAGTATATATGTCATAAATAAATGTATTTGTAATATTTAGTTCCGAAATCACGCAACAATGTTCCAATTGATTCTAATTGTAGTATCTGTAGATGGCTGAAGATTAATTTTGTAAGGTATACGGTTTTGGTTATGCATTTTTTTTTGTCATACAGAATTACGCATTGTTATTGTGACAGTTGCTGAACTGCCAATGATGTGGTTTTCTGCTGTAATTCTTAGTCGCTCTCGTTTCTCTGTATTTTTTTATACATTTATATTTACAGTTAAATTCAGTTTGATTAAATAATAATAACTTAATCATTTATGAGAAAATTGTATATATCAAAACATGCTATATGACCTTTTTTGAAATGATCACTATAACAAATTTTAATTTTTTACAATAATTGTATATGCTAAAAAACAAGAAAAATGTATAAAGATTTTTGTTAAAAAAGAAGTATAACCTCAAATTTTATGGGTTTTATACTGTTATTCTTTCGAGGTAGATTTCAAGTTTACTCTAATTAGTTCACATTGTTTCAGAGCCGTCAGAATGGCAAAGTAGTAGAATTGTGTGAAATTTGTATAATAGAAACAATATAAATAAATCCAAATATATTAATTTATTGTTTTTTCATTAATTTAATTTTAATTTTGCTAATGTAATATTTAAATTATAAAATATAAAATAAATTAAATTATAAAATATGGTAATAATATAATAAGTTTATGAAAGCGTGCAGGAGTCTATGTGGTTCAATACTTGAACTTTATTATATTACAAATATTAATAAGTAACAAAAACATATCATTTTATATCTGTTGTGAATGCAATGCTTGTTTAAAGTATTTCACTGTTTGTTGTCTTGCCTCTGATTCAAAAAAGATTGGTTAAGCACTACAATAATTTTAAATTAAATTTTGTCTTCAATGTCTTTTACCTTGAAGGCGTAGAGTGTGTACTAGATATTTAAACAGGTGCATTACACATTTTGTTGCACATAAGACAATTTTGTATTTAACATGTTCTAACCTAACCTTTCATGACAGCCAGTATTAGTAATTTTTAATTCAATAGAAATATGCCAAATGTAAAATAAATGTATGGAAGGTTGTACCTCGCTGTAAGCATGCCTAATATAACAGTTCCTACCATCAGAGAATGTCATGTCAGGGAAATTTATGTTTAAGATAAGGTAATTAATTCCTCAGTGGTAAAAGACAGTTTTCTTTTTTCCCCAGTTTGTGCAATCAGCACAGCATCCGTGTTGCTGTTTTGTATCGTTTCATAAATTTTAACTTATTGCGAAACATTTTCTAAAAGTTGTAGTATTAATTTTGTTATCATGTATCGTAGTTCTTATGTTTCAAATTGTGTCTGTGCTAATATCATACGAGAAAGTATGGTGTAAGGATCTGCTGGTAGAAGTTTCCAAAGTACACGGACAATTTTTCAGTATTACTTGTCAATACTAAATCTTTAATTCGTTAAAAGTAAATTATACAAACTATCAGACCAGTGATTAAAAATTATAATTATGTAATTAGGTAGACAGGTAAATTTAATGCTTCATTATAGCAGTACAAGTAAGTGTAAGGTAATAATGAATGCCAACAATAAACACTATGCGGTGAAGTAGCTTTATGATCACGTTGTATAACAAAAATGAAAACATGTTGATGTGCCTAGCATTTTCAGAAAGTAAGTACAGTTCTTCAAGAAAGAGCATTCATTGTATTTTTCCACGTAATTTCCATGAATTTCACAGAATTTTTCATATTGTATTACCAAGCTGCAGGCGGCCTTGCATTGTCTTGAAAAGCATTACTGCAACTGAGTAGTGTTATTGCCAGCTGTTCTGGATTGCACAGTGAAGCTTACTGAGGGTATCGCAATATCTTTTCAGCACTTACTTTTTCACCTCATGGCGAAAAATCAACAAGATTCCTTTCTTGCGCCCCGAAAGACAAGAATGTTGATATGTTCATCTTAAACATGTAATTTTTGGAGCGTGTGTATGTGTATGTGTGTGTGTGTGTGTGTGTGTGTGTGTGTGTGTGTGTGTGTGTGTGTGTGTGTGTGTGTGTGTGTGTGTGTGTGTGTGTGTGTGTGTGTGTGTGTGTGTGTGTGTGTGTGTGTGTGTAAGAGAGACAGACAGACAGACCATTTGATTAACTGTTTCAGTTTTGGAATAATGATACCAATGTCTTATCACCTTGGTTGTTGTGCTAAGTGATCCCAGCTATAGTAGAGTTTACAATAACTGAGGCATTCATTGAACTATGTCTTCTTGAAAAGGAGATTGTGATGGTTCAGAGAATTTATTTGGTAACAAAAACATTGTTAATCTTTGATTTTTTTATACACTCTCCTTAACAACTCTTCATTCACTTAAGACTGTGGTCCACTTACTGACTCATCAAAAACATTGTTAATCTTTGATTTTCATCGATTTTTTCATCGATTTCTACTTAACATCTCTTCATTCACTGAAGACTGGCGTCTACTTACTGACTCATCAAAAACATTGGAGCATCCTTCAATGAACTGGCATTTGCATTTGCATGCTATTCTTTCACTCCAAACTTTCATTATACAGTTTACAGAAGTGTCAATAAATTTAGAAGATTTCACATTTCTTGCATTAAAAAATGCGTAATTCAGTCCTAATTTCACAAATTACAGGATCGTTGATTGACTTAAAACATTTTGAATTATGCAAACAAACTCAAAACCAGTCCTATTGGCAGCTGTGAAGAGCCAGTGAATGGGAAACAGTGATGCGTATTTAAGATTGCAGAGCTGTCGCGGCCTTACAATCAGACGGTGCTTACTTTCTGTAGAGCTGGTCAAAGAAGTTGTGGAAAAGTGTGCATCATAAAAAATGTAGACTGTAATAAGTTGTAAAGGCAAAATTTTTTTACTTCTTTTTTTTTAAAAAAAAGAATTGTACCTGAGTACACTAACTTATTGAGTTACTACATGTTGATAAAAGAAAGTATTGTTTGACCACTGGACCTGTTGTTTTTAAAAGTCTTGTGGTTCGTATTTTGATTAATTTTTTATATATTTGTTCGCTTATGTTTCAAAACGATATTGTTAGCAATCAAGGACATTTTCGTTAAACTTGAAAGGCTTGCATGGTGAAAGTTTAGTCTTATAGTAAAGGCACTAAAATCAATGTTATGAATTATTTTAACAGTAATTCCCTAACTTTAAGTTTTAGCTGTTGAATTAACAAAGTTCGTGAATATTCTGTTAACTATTGAAACACCGAATAGAAAGAAAACATAGTGTTGTGAGTTTCAGTGGTTATTACGTATGATAGTTGGGACATTTTGTGAACCAATAAAAATGGTATGGTTGATGATAATAATATAGATTTAAATATCTCGACCGCATAGAAAAATTATGTTAAGAGCCATAGGTTGTTGTGGTTGACTGAAGTAATTTTACAGGCTTAATACAATATTGTAGATGTTATTATATTATTGTAGATTTATTGATTTATTATTGAAAAATATTAATTATTTTAATAATAATGCATGGAATGAGTTTTATGAAATTATTGATCAGTCATAAATTGATAAGTTTTTGATTGTTCTTAGCACTGATGAGTTAATTTCCAGTGCGATAAATTCACCTTCCAATCCCTTCATATTACAACACAAGAGAGTATAGGTAGAACCTCTTAATCACAAACCTTACGTGTTTGGTAAAAATGGCTCTATATCATAACGTATAACTCTCATTCTGTTTGCAAATGTCTGGCTTTATTGTTTGCTGTTTTTATACAGTGTGGGCTCAGCTCATTGAAGCTATTATGGCCACACTCTCTTGACTCTTGTTTTCTATCCAGTAGCCTTTGAATTCAGCTCCTGTTTCAAAAGCAAAGTAAACATTCCTTGTTCATCGTAACATTTTAGGAAACAAAACAGCTTATAAAATAAGTGTAGCAGACCTAAACCTCGAGTGTATAAGTAGCGGGAGCAAGAGTGGCCTTTATTCGACTACTTGTATACCACTCAAGATTTAGGTTCACTCGAGCTATTTAATTGGCTGTCTTGTTTTTTTTTTAATTGTTACAGATGTTTGGATAATACATAGTAATATGGTTATATTTGATCATAAAAAGGCTAACACATTTCACTTCTAATTCCTACTGATGTGTTTTTTTACTGAATAGTCAAAACCCATGACAGTTATTAGACTGTGGTTGCCATCAGAGCATGGTCAGGTGACCGATACCAATCAGTCACCTTGGGGGAGGGGTCAGAACACCCTAGACACATTTTGCCTTTGTCTGTTTTTCTAGTTTTGTGTAATGGCAGTAAGGTTACGCATGTACTTTGGCCTAACTCTGTAGAAAGGTACATGTTTATTATTTTCCAACCCTATAACCATTCAAATGTCTGAAACAATCCAACAGACCATTTTGAGCCTATTTTTTACCTATGTATGTTATTAATATTTGGGGCATATTGTATTTTACCATTATAACAATAAATCTATGTTTTAAATTTCTATGGATACACTTATGAGTAGTGGCTACTAAAAGTGTATTATACATTTATTCTTAATAATTATTAATTAAATGAATAATAATTTTATTAACCTTCAGAGGGAGAGTAAACTATGGAAAAAAGAACAGAAACAATAATAAAAATATATATTGTAATTAATGATTAATGAGATGACTAAGCTTGTTGCTTCTTGCAAAGTTCCTGAATATCTGGCTGAGTGTTAGTCACTTCAGTCTAATATAAGCACATAATATTAAGTCGGTTTCTGAATTTCCTGAAAATCCTTTCTCCCAAAGATAGGTTGTTGAAAACTGCATTACGATTTTTCTTGCTTCTTCAGGATATTCAAAGATTATTCTCATAAATGTAAACATGAAATAGGTAACAAATCCACATGAATTTTTCATAAAAGTTATTTTGAAAATATGTTTCAAATTTTTATTTCACACTTTCAAGACTCTTTCATACAACTTGGAATTGTTACAAGTATCATTTACCACTAAAAATGATTTCAATCACTTTTTGTTCAAAAGTGCAAAATTCCTGATTTTTATGAACTAGCCCGTATCACCCAGCTTTTTCAAGCGTATCAAATGCCTTTATTATGTCGTAGGCATAAAGAACAGTTAAAATACCTTCCCTGAAGGCAAAAATTTAGTTCATTTATTTTAGAAAAAAATACCTGAAAGATAAGAAACGGAAGTAACCATACTTTGTCAACAATGAGTGATGCAAAAAATCAGAATTATGTTTCTCTTACAAACAATAAAACCTCATGCCTTAATTGAAACAACCTTGTTAATATTTTGCCCCTGGAAAGCCAGCGAATTTCAGAATGAAGCAAAAGTATTCACTGCCCATTTCATAACACAATGCCAAAAATAATCTGTTATGTAACAATTGAGCTTTAATAAAATTAACTAACTTTACAGTGTTTTCAAGCACAGTTTTAAATTATGGTGGTATTCCTTTGAAGACCAATACTCCCCTGTGTATGCAATGTACCTAGTTCATATCTGGAACTACTTCCTTGACCTTATAGAAACAACATTTCTATGTCTGCCAGTAAGAGTGTGAGATCCATCCAAACAGAAGCCACTGGATCCTGTTGTCTCTTATATAACTATAGATCTATAGAGCCTCTCTGAAGTTATAGACGTACACCATACAGTGTGGCTCATAAATTTAACTTGGTTCTTAACCTTAAAGAAATTACACTGGCTTTCACTCTTTCATGCTGACTGAATACTTGCTTAATGAATGGACTGTCATACCATCGTATCCTGGAAGTACTATATTTTTGACTTTTAGAAAGTTTGGCTTACAACTTACAGTCTTATACATTATGAAGTATGAGTGTGGTATCCATTTTATGTGAATAATTTTTTAATCACTTTTTTGCAATGATACTTTAAATTCAATTATTATTAAGATTTTAATTCTGCCTGCAGACCACCCGACCCAGCCTTGTGGATTATTGTTTCAGAAACGCTCACCTATTTGAATTGTTTAATAAAAAAAATCCCTTATTCTTACAATATTGTCCATATTATTTTTAAACATTAAAATTGAAAAGTTCAAAAAGTCAATATTTAATGAGTAAATATGGTAATTTAACTTTAAATTAGTTTATTTTGATAACGTAAATGGTAACTGCCAACGTAAATGGTATCTGCCATTCACTGTCTTTAATAAAGTACTCTCAAATAGATGTACCAATAACTTTTAAATGTTTGTATACAGTTATTCTTATCTATTGTTATAGCAATTTTAACTTACAAAAGAGACTTATTGGTTTTTATATTCATTATTTCTACAGTACACAAATTTGAATGGGTTAACATAAGATATTAAATCATTAAAAAAAAAAAATACTTGTGAAATCATAGAAATCATTAATTATTGCTGATTAATAAAGTGACCAGAAAAAATAATTTCTTTTTTCATATTCATAAACATTTCCTCTTCCATTGTCTATAAATTTGTTAACCCACTTTGTATAATAAAAAGCAGTTGTAAAATGAGGTATCTAAGCTGTGAATGGCATATATAGATATGCATTGAGGTTATTCATTTATGTTGTAACGGAACAAATATGGTGCTATTTAATTAATTATGTTGTTTTTGAGTTTAACATGCGAGTGTTTATGTGAGTATTATGAGTTTATATGTGTTTGAGTATTAACACATGTAATAAATGTGTGTTTTAAAATGGATTTAATTCTTTATCGTATAAAATGAGGACATTTAAGCTTTGCGTGCAGGAATATGTAATGAAAGTATTCATTTATGTCGTAACAGACAAAAAAATTATGGTGCTAATTATGTCATTTTATATTTTAGAGTTGTAGTAAATTTAATTTAACAGAGTTTATAAAATTTTGGTAGCTTAAATATATTATTAGATGTTGGGTTTCTGTTGTATTTAATTTTGTTGAATATTATGTTGTACTGTTCTGTTTAATAATAATATTTGTTTATAATATTTCTCAGATTCCGTTTATTAGTATTAAAACCTTGTTCTGTAACCTCCTTGATTGACAGCACTGTCTGAAATACACGGCCGTATTGTGCTGTGTACACTTTATTTCAATAAAAAAGTGAGACAATATACGAGGTGCTACGCAAAAGTTCAGGATATTTTCCCATAAAAATACAAGTGCTTACCGTAACTCCTAGTTCCCACTGTCTCCTTCAAAATATTCCCATGGGTACAGCAAGCCCAGCATTTTTCCATGATTGTAATCCATGTAAGCCTGCAAGTGTAAGTGTTTGAAGCACATCCTGCAATTCTTCCTGGATCTCCTCAGTTGTGTCAAAACAACAGCCTTTCAATTTCAAATTAAATTTAAGGAACAGATGATAGGAAATCACTAGTGTGTTTTTGAAAGCCAAAAAATTCCAAACAACTAGCAATGTGTGCTTAAACGCATTGTCACAATAGAAAACCCAGCTTTTGTTCTCCCACTGTTGTTCTGAACATTTACGCCTAATGCTCTCACATGTAGCCACTTCAAAACTTCCCAATATAACTTTCCTTTGATAGTTTGACCAGTGGGGATAAATTCCTTGTGGATAATGCCTTTAATGTAAAAAAAAATCAACATGGACTTTATGCTGCTGCGAATTTAATATGCTTTTTTGGCCGCAGTGAAGATGGTGAATTTCACTATGATGACTGATGCTTACTTTCAGTCATAACTGTAAATCCATGTCTCATCACCGGTTACTACATTCGAGATGAAGTTAGGGGTCATCTCTTGCTGCAATTTTCAATTCAGTGCAGACAGCTACGTGATGATCTTTTTGGTCGCTGCTCAGCAGTCTCAATAAAAATTTTGCAAATGTGTCTGATGTCAAAAAAATGTTTAACAAAATGCATTGCATGGATCTGTCAGCTTTGCTACGATCACACAAGCAACAAACATGGATTGTTCATATATGATCTGAAACAATAGCCTTTTGCAGTGTTTTCCAGTTTTGTGCTTGTCGATGGTCAGCCTGAATGCTCATTGTCATTGGCAGATGTTTGGCCATCCTTTTAGCGTTCGTACAGAAATGTTTCACAAAAAAGTTGCACTTTGACACACAACAGTGTCACCAAATGCTTAACAAGCATGTGATGGGTTTCTGCAGCAGTTTTTTTTAAGTTAAAGTAAAAAAATTTTGATGCAGGTTCTTTACTCCTCAAAATTTGCCATTAGACAGGTTTAAAAAATCGTCACAACTAAAACACAATGTTACACAAACGCATGAAACTCAAACATGGCCTATCATCATTACAGCTGTTGGAACACTAATCCACAAGGAGTATTGTTTGCCCACTTACTCAGGTTTGATTCCCGGCCAGGGCTTAGCATTTTCATACGCTATAAATCATCCCATCATCTGCATTAGCCCAAGTGTGCACAATAGTTGGACGTTAAACACCAAAAAAAAAAAAAAAAATTTACCGGCATCAGGTCATTCCACAAAACTGTTTGCACACTGATTTTAGATTCATCGAACTTTGTCTAACATTTTGCAGTCTATTCTAGCTTATTTTTTGAGAAATCTACGTTTCTGATTAAAATTTAATTTTTATTTGATTGTATAATTTATTAATTATGTTTTTATCTTTAGGAAGAAATTTTTTATTACCATTCTGAAAATGCAGGCCAACTATGTATGCTCCAGCACATCATATACCTTTTCTATTTTTCATTCTTCTTCTTGATCTAATGACACTGATTTCCAAAGCTTTTACATCCTAATCTGAGGCTATAGTTCTGTATCCTGTGGAAGATTATTTTCATGGTATGAGTCTTGCATAACCTCCCAACATGAAGGATTGAATGATTCTTGCTTTATCCTTTAATAAACCAACAATGAACTACAAGGCTGCAGTTATCTTCTTTCTTTTTCCTTGAAATATACCAAAGTTGTTGTGCACTGTAAGCTTCTGTGGAAGTGTTTACCATAACCATAGCAACATGCCTTCATAAGGCATATTTTTGTTGATTAGGTAATTAATTGTATTTTTTTAAATTTATGTATACAATTAATGAATTATTGTAGATCTACAGTCTAAATTTAGATATTTTAATAATCTTTTCACTAGATGATAAGGTGCAGAACAGAAAACAGTTTCAACAGTCACTCTTTATACTTATCACCAATTGTGTATTAATTACTTTCATCAGGTTTTGGGGGAAATTTGTTTAACAAATTATTTTACAGACGAAAAAATGAAACTTTAGTATTTAAATGTGACAATCTTTGTTTAACTTTATAGGCCTATCCAACACTGGTCTGCATTGGCTATTAATTTATATAACAAAGATTATAAGAGTGTATCTAAACAGGTTAACCGTTTTAGGGATACCACTTTCAGAACATCTATGAGGGTGGTCTGAAAAGTTTCCGACCAAACAAAGATACAAGACATTTTTTCAGAATTTTTTTTTATTTTTCAACATAGTCTCCTTGTACCTCTACACACTTCTCCCAGCGATGCTCCCATCTCTGTAACCCGTCTAAATAGTACTCGGCATTTTTCTCTGCAAAATAATTGTTCACGAAGGTGATTGCCTCTTCATTTGATGAAAATCTCTGTCCTCCGAGCGCAATTTTTAGATGCAACAAAAAGAAGTCGCTTGGGGCTAGATCTGGTGAGTAAGGCGGATGGTCAAGCAGTTAAAACCGTAATCCGTGGATTTTTGCCATGGCAACCACTGAGGTGTGAGACGGTGCGTTGCCTTGGTGAAACAGGATTTTCTTTTTCTGCTAATGTGGCCGTTTTTCTGCAAGTTCTGACTTCAGCTTGTCAAGTAATGATGCGAAGTATGCTCCTGTAATGGTTTTTCCTTTTTGAAGATAGTCGATTAAAATAACTCTATGACTATCCCAAAAAACAGTTGCCATCACTTTCCCAGCCGAAAAAACAGTTTTTGCTTTTTTTTGGAGCCGGTTCCCCCTTTGCAGTCCACTGTTTGGACTGTATTTTTGTTTCAGGCGTATAATGGTGTATCCAAGTTTCATCTACAGTAATTAATCAGCGCCAAAACTGGGATTTATTGTGCCTAAACTGCTCCAACAGAGCATTGGAAATGTTCATTCAAACACGTTTTTGGTCTAATGTGAGCAAACGTGGCACCCAACACGCGGACAGCTTTCTCATGTCTAAATGTTGATTTAATATGTGACAAACGCATTCTTTTATAACGTCTGCTATCTCTCTCACTTTAATTCGGCGGTCATCTAGCACTATTTGGTGAATTTTGGCGATGTTTTCGTCGGTAGTTGCAGTTTTTGGATGTCCCGAACGTTCATCGTCTCCCAAGCTCTTACGGCCACGTTTAAATTCAGCTGCCCAAAATTTCACTGTAGTAAATGATGATGCAGAGTCCCCATACACAGAATCCAACTCATCTTTGATTTGCGTAGGCGTATTGCCTTTCAAAAACAAATATTTAATGACAGCTCGATACTCGATTTTGTCCATTTTCATAAAAATACTCACTCAAACGACTGTTACATAACAACTGCATGTCCAAAATGGCTGAAACTTTGGTGAATAACTGTCAACAGATGAACAACAAAATTCGAGTGCTGCTATCTTCATGTTGAGGTCGGAAACTTATCAGACCACCCTCATAAGTGCAATGAAATTATTTTATTTTTGTTGGAAAAGTAGGCAAATGGAAAATATTAAAAAATATTCTGGAAAGCAATTTATGTTAATTATTTATAAAAATAACATTTAGGCTAATTAGACTTTAAAAAAATATTTAATGATAACAATCACAACAATTATATATTCAAAGTTCCATATTATATCATTCAAATACACTGTCTCTGTTTTTTTGATCTTGTTTGTGTTTTGGCATATAAATAAAATATCATTTTTATAATTTCATCCCCTGTCCATCAGGTATCTAGGTCTGTCTTGGAAATTCTGCACTTTAGATGTACTCTTCTCAGAACTGTCACTTTGCTTATCCTACCTTTCCCAGAATTACATCAGTTTACTATACCAAATCATACAAAAATAAAAATAACTTATTCAAGGTACAACCTATATGTAGTACTTTAGGACCATTTCCAAATGGGCAGTACTCATGTATCCATATTTAGCCAAATAACTGAAAGACACCAGAGTTTGCTCTCCATTGTAACCTTCATGACTTCTTGTTATTCCATTTCAAACTACAGTGCGTTAACATAACCAAAAACGTTTTATTCCAAAATAAGCTCTTAAGGATTTAACAACAGATCTTTAAAACCTTAAATTTCAAGACTAAAAATTTATGTAAAATTCACCATTCCTAATATTTCAATTACTTTATGATAAAGCCAATATTAGTACATTTTTTAGATACTGTAGTAATATTTTACAGTACTGTACAAAGTACTAATTACATCATTCCATTTGAAGTATATTTCAATGCAAGGACTGTTACATCAGCTTAGGAAGCTACATGCTGATCTCATTGTGTCTTATCACACTTTATTCAAAACACAATTAACATGAAGTAAAACTTATCTTGATTTTATTTATTAAGTAATTATTTTTATAATGACTGTTTCGATAAGTTTTTATCAAGATTGATTAATGATCTATTAGGAATGGATTTGTTATGTCAAAACCGAGGACAGTATTATGAAAATGGTCGTCAGATAATTTTATAATAATTTTATTTGCAGTTACTTTTTTAAATAATTAAATGTATTTGTTGTGTCTAAACATTTAAATATGTGTAAAATTTCCGAATTCATTTTAAAAAAATTGACATTCAAGTGTGCAACATAGTCCTGTTAGGAGTATGCTTTATGATATTGTTTTCTGCGGAATTGGCGGCGGTCAATATGCAAGTGAGTACAATGACAATGGAGGGGCGGCCATGGCCATTAGGAAAAACAAATGCTGAAAAAACATTACATAAATTTTCTCAAATTAAAATATTTCCATAAAAACTGAAAATCGATTGTGTCAGATTTCGATTGTATGTAAAGAATATTGAGTTAAGTCAATATGTGCATGTGCATCAAAATTTTGAAATTTGAAAGAAATTTAAAGTTTATGAGCAAAATGAAAAAAAATTTTTTTGATTTTAGGAGTGTTTATTTTTTGGACTTTTTTGATTTACTTATGAGGCATAAATTTATTTTATTTCAAATTTACCACACTAATTTTAATCATGAATCGTCATTAAATGAAAAAAATTGGAACAAGATCTGATCAACTAATTTTTAAAAATTTTGCTGATTTTTAAGTTTTTTTTTAATAACCCCAGAGTAAGATTTTCCATAATTATAGCGACCTGTACATTTTGTTTAAGTACTTATTGATTACATTTAGGCAATATTTAATGTAAACCATTGGAGCCAATTTTAGAAAAAGTTGACATTTAATAGTTTCGTTAAGAAAAAGGTGCTTCAAAATACATTTTTCTAACTCAAAAATGATGCTAATATGGTAAACCAGACTTGCGTCATCGAGATTTAATTAGTTTTGTTGACAGCAATGTGCGTAAATAGACAGTACCCCTAGTTTAACTCAGAAACAGATAAATAAAAAATTAATTTTTTTTCATGATCAAAGTTTGTTATACTTTGTATGGTAAGAATGTAAAAAACAAAGAACGGCTAAAAAGGAGAAAATGATTTGAATGTCCTTAAGGGTCACATAAAGGTGAGTTAGTTGTGCACTTTGTCCGAAGCTTAAACATTTTGTTAGATCTATTAGACTTATAAACTTTCACAGAAGTTCAAATTTCAAAAGTTAAAGGATGTAATACATAGCTTTAGTGTAATAAAATAATTGCTTGGAGTGGCGTAAAGAATGACTCATAAATTAATGAAATGGCTGTCTGTATTTTTAGGAGAAATTACAGAAAAATAATTATTTATATTTTGTACAACTTGAAAAGATATTTTAATTACACATTATTAAGGTCTTCTCTGGAGGGATTATTTTGAAGAAAATTTGCATTTTTAAACTTAAAGTTGAAAAATGTTGTGTTTAGTATAAAAACAAGGGTCAGAATTAGTAGTTCTGCCACTGAGCTAATTCTGCTGAATTGATTTTAGATTATGATACCAATATTTTTACTTTTATTTATAGCTCCTTAACCAAATTTAATTTTTTTAGATATAGCGAACAATACATTTTGTTAGGGCACTAAGTAAAATTTGATCAAAGTCATTAAGAGTTGATCTTGAGAACAGTGTTTTTTTAACAAAAAAGGCTCTCCAAAAGAGTTTTTTTAAAGGGTCTCAAGAAGGGGTAAACCAGACCTGATTTCCAAACTTCCTTAAAGTCAGTTAATTAGTTTTATTCTAGTGCACAGACATCCAAATAAAAACTACTTTTTGGGGAAAATCAATAGATCCATCAAATTCCCAGAATTAATTATTTCACAGTCACCAAATTTTCTGTATATTTTGTGTAATCAGAAAGTAAAACATTTCGTAATGTTGTTAATGTTTGATTTTGTCTTACAACATATAATGAAATTTTGCATCTTTAGGTACTTGTATTTTTTTAAAAATAAAATTAAACATACTGTAAATTATCCTACAATATATTTTGCACTGAGAATAAACGTACAGTAATTGTGTTTTTATATCATTATTACAATATAATACGATTAAAAAATTAAGATACATTTTTACAAGTTAATTCAAATTATCTGCTACAAATATTGTGTTTTCCAGTTTAAAAATTAAATAGTTCTGTTTACAGATCGTTGTAATACAGCATTAACGGTAAAAGAAACTATTTCAGTAAGGGAACTTAAATGTTACAATTTAATAGAATAGTCAAGTACATGCTTTAGGTGCCTTATTTCTTAGTCTTATGATTTAAATGATCTTTTGAATGTACTTGATGTTGAAACATAAAAACGACGGGTCTTTTCTAGAAGAAAAAAGCCACTTAAAAATTTTTTTTCTGTAGAAATGTAAAAACTCAATGTAATTACATGTAATAAGTGAAAATGAAAGGTTTATTTACATTTTATGACCAAAACACACACACACACTTGTTAGACTTTATTACTGTGGACATTCTTTTACTTCTCGGCACACTCTGCTGAAAACCCATTGTTGTGGATAGATTCGTCCTACATTGTGCTTTTTTTTAGCAAAATATGATCAACTGATTTTGACTGTACAACTAGCACCTCCAATTTTTATAGGGTTTTGCAATAAGCTACTAGAGCATACCTCACACAAAACTTCCCGGTTGCATATTCCTCTGTACTACAGTGGTACTGACGCATATGGCATCGCCAGCGATTCTTCTTGTCAGTCAACTGAATTATCATGACATGGTACGAATACTTACGCTCAATATCTAATATGTGTTTATTTTCCAAAAAAACTAACTACATTTTCTTCTGCTCATTCTAATAAAAACATCGACATGATTACGTAGCTACTAGAACTGAACAACCCAGCAAGTCAGTTAAACTCACAAGAAAACAGAGGACCAATAGAGGCATATTGTAGATGTTTCAGATTGATTTGTATGTCTGTCAGTACACCAAACTCATTTGTGGATAAAATATTTCTACAGGAAAAATTTTAATAGTGGTGATCCCCTTCTAGAAGAGACCCGAAACGACTTTTGAATCATATTATAATTTATCTTTAGCACAATTCTAAAGGATGAGCGGTACAAAAAAACATTCTAAAGTTGGTGAATTTTTCAAAATATGCTTTTGTTAAGCATAAAGTCAGAAATTTGTAAAGGATCGAAAATCCTGAAAATTATTTTTATTTTAACCCAAACTAGGTTTAAACATTTTTTTATTTCTGGCATACTTCTGAAGAGGTTTGGCGACGAATATATATATATTATTATCTGCGCATAGACCCTGTTGGATCACGCAAAGCACTCCGACTCATGTCTTGTTCCTTCTAATCCTCCACACCTCCATGAAATCCATCCTGTCCCCATGGATCCTCTTCCGCTCCTCCGTCCATTTTACCCCTGCTCTCTTTGGGATTTCATTCTCTGGGACCTTCCAACTGAGCATCTTTCTCCTGTATGCGTGTCTATCTTCAACATCTGTTGAGTCTATTCCTGCGTCATGTAGGTCTATTCTGACTTGTGCAATCCACAACGTTGTTGATTTGACATCTTGTATATACTTAAGGATTCTGTTGGCAAGTCTCGTTGTTGGGAGTCTACTGATGTGTCCATAGAACCGAAGCCTCCTTCTTCTGATATCTGCTGCCAGGTTTGATATCTTCTCTGTGGTCTTCCGGGAGTGCAACCTGTATCCATCTTCTGTTAATCTCGGGCCTAAACACAAAACAAATATATATATATATATATATATATATATATATATATATATATATATTCATAATCAGTATCACTGCAAATTTCAAATGATATTCCACACTTGGTAAATAAAAATAAAGAATACTTTTACTCATAAGATTTTATTCCATATTCCTACACTTTTCCTGGATTTGGGTGTCACTATGAAAACAATTTGTGCCTAATTTTATAGTGATCGGTCATATCATTTATGAGTTAGAGATACATTCAACAACAGACAGGCATGCAATGAATTTATAAGGGTCTTTCATTTTACGTACAAGCGGAATAAATAAACTCACAAAACGGTTTATCTACACACAAATTAGTTATTTAGAGAATAAAGTTTTACATTTTCAACAAAACCATTTAATTTCTTTGCAGAAAACTTTCATATCAAGTATTCATGACGAAAGGCCCGATTTCAATGTAGAAGGTTACTTTGTACATGGAATGACCTACTCTATGTACGCTACTTCCCTCTGGTTAGCGCCCTCAGTTGTGTCTCTAACTGGGCCACGAACAGGAATGATTTTAGCTGGATCTGGTTTAACGTAAGTATAAAATTTAAATATCAGTACAGAGGTTTATAAAAAAATTTAATAATAAAGTAACTTTTAGTTTTACAAAATGTGAATATTGAAATAATTGTCACACTTATCTGACTCCTTGGCGCTGAAATTTCCAAAAAAGTAACAATATCGTAATAATTTTTTTATATTAAAAATCCTTGAAAATCTGATTTCACCATTGTGAACAGTGTTAAACTCTGTATAAATTAGCATTTATGTTTATTTATTCCTTACATTGAAAATACAAACAAGACTTCCAATCACTGTAGATTCATTGTTATATTTTCATTTGAATTTAAAATGCTCATTTATGGAGATTTTAACACAGATGTTGTGAATCAGAGTGTAAGATGAAAAAGTTGAAATTTTTAAGGTTTTAATCGGTTCCCATTTGAAATTGTTGAATTGTTTCGCTGGGTAATGAACTTGTTCAGGCTAGTATGAAAAGTGATTTTTGTACCGTCTCAATATAATTAAACCAAAATTATAATCTCCAGAGTGATAATTTGTGCTTTTATAAATAATTCTTTTTTTAACCTCAATATCCCTATAAGACTGATGTTATGATGTTACACATCTCACAAGCATCGATTAGCTGAAGCTATTAACTGTTAATAGGCAGTAAGATAAGAATTTTATGTTATTATCAACTCGAATAAATTATTTTTTCTTAAAAAAATATTTGTTTGTTAAATGCAAAGTTTGTTTGTGTAATCCAAAGTAGTTGGGTATCATGAAACGAAAAGAGAAAAATACTGTCGTCAGCTTCATTTTCATTGAAATTTGAAGTGCTAATTCGTTCAGATTTTAGTGCTAATTGTGATGTAAAATTAGATCTTCAAAATAGTTTTAGATGAGATATTTATGATTTTTTAAAATTGTTTTTAATGAACACTTTTGAAAAAAGTAAGTAGGATTTTGCTGGGTAATGTACGTGTATAACCCGTTACAAAGTATTGTGGACTCAGACAAACTAAAAATGGATCTATCCATCAAAAATCTTAAAATAGAACTTTTGTGCTACCACCATGCATTCTAGACACTTTACTTCAATAGAACTTGGATTGGGGCTTCAAAAAGCCATGTATTCATATTCATACCGATAGTCAGTCAGCACTAAAAGCACTTGCGGGTACTATAATACAGTTCAAGCTGGTCTGGGAGTGCCAGAAGAACCTTGACGCTCTGTCCCTCGGTAACCAGGTAACTCTTCACTGGGTTCCGGGGTATAGGGAAGTTGAGGGCAATGAGGAGGCAGACCGACTGGCTGGATTTGGATCTGCATCTGAGTTTATCGGACCTAAGCTGGCTTTAGGGATTTCTGTATCGTTGGCCAGGTCTGCTATTAACAGGTTGATTACAAATCAACACCAGGTAAGATGGGATAACCTTCATGGGCATTCCCGTAGTAAACGTCTCTTAAGCAAAGTTCCTGTTGGAGGACTCAAAAGGGCAGCAGATGTCCTGAGCAGAGCACAACTCAGGAGGCTCTTGCTACTAGGAGGCTAGGGGTTTTTGGTGAAGACCCTAGGGATCTTCAGCAGAGTGAGCTAGTCAGTGGGTTGCTGGAACTTATTAGGGGCACCAGTCTGCTGAACTAAATATTTTAAGAGGTTAAGTTGCACAATAGGTCAGTCGATTGTAGTACCTGGGGTTGAATTATCTCTTCCTCTAGTATATAATTTAATCTTACACTAAATACATTACAGTCTTGTCTAACCTTGGATTTCTTAAGGTTCTGTGTTGAACTATTACACACAGAAATAGTATTATTTATCATTGCACCAAATTGTTTTTTTCTCCCATAGTTGGTCAAACTTTGTTGTTTAATAATTTTTTGTTATTCACCCTAATGATTACTTCTCATATACGAACCCGTGCTGACACTATTGAGTCGTCCTCAAATGAAATAAAATTGCTTAATCTAAAATTTAAAATCACACAAGACAGTGAAATCGGATAAATATTTTAAAGATCAATTTAAGAAAATTACCAAATTTATATAAAATTTTTAAACACTGAAAATGTTAAATACATATCCTACATATTTCTAAATTAGGTTAATTTTTGTCAGTTTCATCAGTTTTGCTGAAATTAACACAAACGTTTTACAGATAAACTAGCGGAACACCCTGCCCACTTTGTGGACCAGCCCCATGAAATATCTGCTTATTAAATTTAATTATTTATATTTTTACCATAGAAACCAATATTAGAACTTAGTAATAAAGCTGTAATTTTTGTGAGTTTATTTGAAACGAGCTCATAGAGACTCATAATCCAAGTATATGGTTCATGAATGTTTGATAACGGAAATTTGCAAACTTTTTCATTTTGAGATCCAAACATAGAATTTATATATTAGAATAGATATTTAATAAGACATTTCTTGAAATTGATGCAAGTTTTAAAGTTTAATATAGTTTTAAAAACAAAATAATAATTGATTTGTTTGTTTCTTTGACATCTGACACAGTCATGATGTGTAAATATCTCTCAAAACTATCAACTGATTAAATAATTTAACAATTAAATATAGAACTATTTATATAAGCTTAGGGAAAGATAATCCGTTACAACGGTTATCACTTTTCCTTATTAATATAGCGTTGATTGGTTCCGAGTACTAACTTGGTTGATAAAAATACTTCCTATTTGCAGCATTTGAGTTCTTAAACACTTTAAAATTTATAAACTTTTGAACTTGTTTGAAAATATCCGAGTAAATAACCAGGCCATCTTGTACACCAAACTGACTTATATTAAATGTAGTGCAGCTGTGCTTTTAGTTTGGCAAGTCACAATTGTGGCCTTCCTCATTAGGCCAGAAATGAAACCAATATTCACAATACATTTTTAGCCAATGTCTGTTTGAAAATGTGCTACTGGAGTAGCGATCATGGTAAGATCCAAACCCAGGATCTTGAAATTAGAGATCCATAGTGACTAAGATCATTTTTTGAAGGGTTGTAAAATTATATATATATATCACACACACACACACACACACACACACACACACACACACACACACACACACACACACACACACACACACACACACACAAAACTTGTCCAGGCTAGTTGGTACATTTTTGAGCCAAGTTTGTATTAAACTGGACTGAAATTGTAAATGCTTGAGTGATAACAATAGCACTATTTTATGTATATGTATTAGCACTCTAATATTACCAATTTTGGTCCAATTTTATTCAAACGTCACAAAAATAATTTTTATAATACCTTAAACAAATTTGTAAGCCAAAAAATCTGTTTAACAGTTTCAAATAGCGGCAATTTGAAATGTTCAAATATTTATGATTTCACCACTGTAATTAATGTTAGAAACTATATAAATTAGCATTTTGAATTTTCAAAATCAGTTAAAATTAAGAAATTGAATTTGACAGTGGTCAGGGTTTATTTTCAATAAACTTTGAGAGTTAAAGTGCTAATATATGAAAACTTTAATGCTGATTATGTGGTGGTGAAATTAGAATTAAAATAAAAATAAGATAAAAAATATTTTTGAAAATTTTCTTCCATCATGTCAGCAAGATAGCTGTATTTCTTCATGTTCTTCAGACATTATTTCTGTGTTGCAAAAGTGATGCCACCACTTATGGGTTTGTTATTTATCAATATTAATCACTTGTTTTACAAACAATCCCCTTCCTAACTTCATTGATAACGTTTCTTGCAATATCAGTTGGGTTATGTAACTGTGCTCAAATCTGTAATGTCATTTTAAAGTCTATTAAATATTAGTTTAAAGTATGGCTGATGAAGACAATTTGAATTTAGAAAATATAGATGTGTGTTAATAATGAAATACTCATTGGCCATCATTTGTGTATATGGAAATAATACACATTTTGAGTTAAATCAACTTCGGCAAAATAAGTTGTTAGATATCCCCATAAGCCAAACCAGTGTAAACATAAAGCATTTATTGAATTGAAAATGAACTTAAAAATTATGTTAAATTAAAGAAACTTAAGTTCTAATGGTAAAAAAGATGGGATCCGGCGGAGGCAGCTGACGTGAGCAGCTGATGGGCTTAGCGACCCCACCATACCTCTAGCTCATTCTACTCTCACTCATTTACTCAACATACACACAACACACAACATCCACAAACACACTCCCTCACACAAACACATACACACCACAGAGAGGTGCAGACTAGCTGCACCTACTGAGAGGACCTAGACGAACCTCGCGGCACCTAGTCTAGCAGACACTTACACTTACAGCACTACACTTACGATGTAAACACTTCACACTCACACGTACATTTAGGGATTTGCTGTGCTTGTTCCGTTACGTCTGGGAGTGGCGATTCTGCTTGGTTTCCTTTGGCGGGGCCAAGTATGTGGAACCTGATGTGTGCCTAGCACTGCCGAGGACCTCTGATGGGACAGGTTCTGGAACCGAGCAGCCTATAGGCGCTTGGCAAGCGCATGAATGTTGAGTTATGGGTGTCGGAGCCCATAGCTGGGTCTATCGAAACAAATGGTTGCATTCTGTGAGTACATAGAGAGCGGCTGCCAGTGGTACTTGGGTTTGGGGAACCGTAACGATGTACCGGAACCCATTCCTAAAATATTCTGGAGTGCTGACAGACATGTGTTTCGGCTCCAGGATATCTAGAGGTCCCCCAATTTTTTTTTTTTTTTTTTTTTTTTTTTTTTTGGGGTTCTCGCTTTGGTTCGAGTATCCTGGGCTGCTGGTGGTCGTTTGGGTGCACCCTGTGCCAGTTGTTCGAAAGTCTTCATTCATGAATCGCTCGGCAAAACAAAGCATGGAACAAAAAAACAAAACGCCAAAAATGTGTTAAAGAGGCCTCGTTCGACTCACGTCGGACAGGTCTGAGAGTAACAGTGGGAGTATTGACATGGAAGAAAAGGAGATGGGTGCTGCAGTTGTTCAGCTCCCTTCTCCTAGATTTTTAGTTTTTAGAAATTCTGAGGAAGGGTCCGACCTATCGAAAGTGTCTCCTTTCCTCATAAACAAGGCTATCGTTGGAAGAGTAGGTCCTGTAGCGTCTATTAGGAAGCTACAAAATGGTACGCTGTTAGTTCAGACTAGTAGCGACAAGCAGAGTTTGTCGCTCCTAAAGATGTCTTCCTTTTTGATCGGATCAAGGTTTCTGTGGAGCCCCACAGAACCTTGAATTTTGCTAAAGGAGTGGTAACGTGCAGAGATCTCCTCCACCTAGACCTTGAGGAGATAAAGTCTGAGTTGGCATCAGAGTCAGTTACGGATGTTTATCGCATTCTGCGTAATGAAAATGGAAAAAGTACCAACTGCTTCCCTCATTCTGACTTTTGGTAAACCCACAATCCCGGAATATATATTTGCCGGATATCAAAGGCTTTCT
Organism: Callitettix versicolor; assembly: GCA_022606455.1. Lineage (NCBI taxonomy): Eukaryota > Metazoa > Arthropoda > Insecta > Hemiptera > Cercopidae > Callitettix > Callitettix versicolor. Next base: position 106,367,587 of record CM040189.1, on the reverse strand, counting down.
GTTCGAGCTTACGTTCCAAACCCGAGAAGATGCTTTAAGTGTCAGGGGTTTGGACACGTGAGTTCTACATGCAGAAAGCCCGAAATATGTGTAATTGTGGTTCTAATGGCCATGGTGGTGACAATTGCACGGATGACCCAAAGTGTTCCAATTGTGGTGGCGATCATCCGGCTCGTTCCTTCAGCTGCCCCAAGTATAAGGACGAGAAAGCAGTTTTGACTATCATGGCAAGGGATAAAGTTTCATTTTCAGAAGCTAAAAAAATATTCAAAAGTTCCAGAATAATTGAGGGTAAGTCGTTTGCGTCGGTCGCGTCTAGTAGCAAGACCTCATGTAGAAATTGCGATGAACTGACTAAAACTGTTAAAGCACTGACTGAGCAAGTAGCTCAGCTGTTATCCGTAATTTCAACTGTTACCACTCCTGCTTCCAGTACATCTGATCAATCTATGTCTATCTCTTCTAAAGAAAATCAGTCGAAAATCTCTAAAAATCAAGCTCCAAAGTCACTTGTGACTAAATCTTCAAAACCTACTCTTCCTGAAGCAGTTCCATCTGCTTCAAAAATGATGGTCCGAACTAAGTCACAAGTAGTAAAACCGACAGTAAAGTCTGTTTCTCCTGGACTTGCTTACTTTTTAAAAAAATCAAATACATACCCACCAGTAGTTGGGTCTAAGGATGCGGATAAAAAATTAGTTAAAAATACCTCTAAGCAAGTTAAAAAAACTAAAACTAAAACTGAAGTCGTATCAAAAGCGACTTCTGCCAAAATAAATGTATCTACAGAGTCCGACATGAATCACAGTAGTGATTCGATGTCGGTAGACTCTGATAAATCAAAAGTTGTACATGACAAAAACGAACAGAACCCGCTGCTATATTAATTTATTTTACTTCAATGTCTGCATTTCCAATTAATAACAATGTGGTACAGTGGAATATTAATGGGATAAGAAGCCATATGGAAGATCTCAAAGTTCTTGTGCGAGATTCATCGCCTTTAATACTTTGTCTCCAAGAGACGCACTTGCATGAATCCCACACCTTCAATTTTAGGGGTTATTCTATTTTCAGAGCAGATTTCGTCACTGAGGAAAGAGCCAGAGGTGGTGTAGCCATATTGGTTCACAACTCTGTCCAGTCCATATCTTTCAATATAATAGCTCCTTTACAAGCTGTTGCCGTTCAGATTACCGTTCCATTCAAAGTTACCGTCTGTTGCCTTTACTTGCCGCCTAGTTACAATTTCCAACATCATGAAGTATATGATTTAATATATCAGTTGCCACAACCGATTTTATTGACAGGTGATTTTAACGCTCACCATACTTCATGGGGTTCCTTATCCTGTAACTCAAGGGGATTACGAATCGAAGGAGTACGGTCAAACTTAGATTTGTGTCTTCTAAATGACGGTTCCCCGACTCATTTATCAGCATCTACTGGCGGATGGACAGTTGTCGATTTGTCATTTTGTATTACAGTTTTGGCAACAAAGTTTGAATGGTCGGTGTTACCAGATCTGTATGGCAGTGACCATAATCCCATTAATATTTCATTTTGTACTTTACCTCATGTGCAACGACGCCTGCCGCGTTGGATCCTTAAAAAGGCAAATTGGGAAGAATTTGCAAAAGATTTGTACCTCCAGACATTGAAGTGAACTGCATTAACACAGTGGTTAAGAAACTCACCAGTACGATTTTAAATGTAGCCGAGGATGTTATCCTAAAACATCCGCAAACCCACCTCGTCCATCTGTTCCTTGGTGGAACGAGGACTGTAAGGAGGCTTTGCGTCTACGCCGAAAAGCACTACGGATATTCAACAAAAGCCCGACAGATGAAAATCTTGAGCGGTACAAAATTCTTAGAGCTAAAACTCGAAGAATTTTTAGACAAAGTAGAAAGGAATCTTGGTCGCAATATATCGGAACAATATGCAGAACAACGCCAACATCTGTCGTCTGGAAGAAACTGCGCTCTATATCTGGCCGTGTTCCATCCACGGAGTTGATGGGTCTTAAACGGCCGAATGGAGAGTTAGTTTCTCAGTGTTCCGATATTGTAAATTTATTAGGATCATCTTTTGCTAGCTATTCCTGTTCTACGGCGTATAACGCTGCCTTTTGTAAATATAAAAGCGCAATGGAACCATTGCCGTTCAAAATCGGTACTTGTGACGACTCTCCACTTAATAGTCTGTTTACTCTGCATGAGCTGGAATCTGCACTGTCTTCAACGAAGGACACACATCCCGGTCCTGACAACCTCGTATATTCCATGATCAAAAACCTTCCAACGTCAGGTAGGCTTGCCCTCCTCGAGATATACAATCGTATATTCGATGAACATACTTTCCCTGACAGTTGGTTGGAAGCAATAGTAATTCCTATTCTTAAGCCAGGTAAAGATAAAACTGATGCAAGTAGCTATCGTCCGATTTCTCTTACTAGCGTTCTTTGCAAGCTGGTAGAAAAAAATGGTAAATCGTCGCCTTGTATGGTATTTGGAAACCAACAATTTACTTTGCAAAGACCAGTGCGGCTTTAGGCAAGGACGATGTTCTGTGGATCAATTAGTGTCTTTAGAAGCTGCAATACAAAATTCGTTTCTCTTGCGTCAAACACTAGTAGCTGTTTTTTCGACCTAGAGAAGGCATACGACATGGCTTGGAGAAGGGGAATTTTGAACACATTAAAATCATGGGGTATACAGGGCAGGATTCTGCATTTTATCAAAAACTTCCTCAGTAATAGGTATTTTAGGGTGCGTCTTGGTAGTACGCTATCAGATCGTTTCTACTTAGAGAATGGTGTTCCACAGGGGAGTGTACTTAGTGTTACTCTGTTTGCTATTGCAATCAATAGCATAACGTCTAACGTACGGTCCCCTGTCAGATGTTCTCTCTTTGTAGACGATTTTGCTATTTACGTAAGCACCAGAAACATGGCAACAGCTGAAAGAACCCTTCAGCTGGTAATAAATAGGTTGCAGACCTGGACGAGAACTACTGGCTTTAAATTCTCCGCTGCTAAAACTCAGTGTATTGCTTTCAGTCGCCGTAGACAGATCCAGGCTCCGTCGTTATATCTTGATGGTATACAGCTTCGGACTTCTCCATCCGTTCGATTCTTGGGTCTAATACTCGACGAAAGGCTCTCGTGGAGCCCTCACGTGCGTGATTTAAAATTAAGATGTAATAAAATCCTGGATATGTTGAGGGTTCTTAGTGGGTCTCGATGGGGTGCTGATAGGACCTGTATGCTGATGTTTTACCGTGCCGTAATTCGTTCGCGAATTGATTATGGCAGCATTGTTTATTCATCTGCTAGACCATCGATTTTAAAGAAACTAGATCCCGTCCATAACTCGGCAATCCGCCTTGTTTCTGGTGCTTTCCGTTCAAGTCCCGTCGTGAGTATTCTCGCCGATGCTGGCGAACCATCACTCTCTCGTCGGAGACAGCAGTTACAATTAAGTTACGTATCTAATATATCATGTAAACCATGGCATCCTGCTTATAATATCGTTTTCCATAATCAGTTGCTCCAACAATATGAATCCCGACCGCACGCTACAGCCCCTGTTGGCATTAGAACAACCCGTGTTTTTGAAGACTTGCGTATTGAACTACCCCCAATGTTTGAAAGGTCCTTTTGTCTTGTCCCTCCATGGAAAATCAATATGCCGACATTTGATTTCTCCTTGTGTGCATACCAGAAAGACAACACTCCTAACATTGTGTATCAACGTGAGTTTTTTCGACTTTCTAGTTCATATCCATCTGCTAAATTTATTTTCACAGATGGCTCTAAGATGAATAACAATGTTGGGTGTGCATTTTACTCACTGGACGAAACATATAATTATGGATTACCCTCAATTTGTAGTGTCTTTACGGCCGAACTCTTTGCCATCTTAAAGGCTCTGAATACCATTGAATTCGATAGTTTGCATTTCGTAGTTTGTTCTGATTCAAAAAGTGCCCTCCAGGCAATCCGGGATATGTATTCGGTAAACCCTCTGGTTCAAGATATTCTGTGCTCTGTCCATAGACTTGAACTACGAGGTGCAAGAGTATCATTTATCTGGATTCCTGGCCACTGTGGAATATTTGGGAACACTGTAGCGGATAATGCGGCAAAGGAAGCAACTTTTCTTCCGCCATGCACTCAACGTGTATTCGTGTCTGACTTCCTTTGTCACGTAAAACATTTAATTCATCTACAGTGGGAAAATGAATGGGCAGCTACAAGCAGTAACAAATTGAGGGTAATCAAAAGTACAGTTCGTCCTTGGGGTCGTCAATACGTGCAAGTCGCAGAGAAGAGGTGGTGATCACCCGTCTTCGCATTGGTCACTCCATGTTAACACATGGATTTCTGATGGGAGGCGGGGACCCACCTGAATGCGAATTCTGTAGGGAAACCATCACAATTAAACATATACTGCTCGATTGTGATGGTTTTCAAAATGTTCGTGTTATGTGTGGTCTGAGCAACTGTTTGCAGACGATGTTGGGAGATAGTGCCTCGGCCGTTGACCGGGTTCTATACTTCCTTCATCGTTTGAATGTTTTAAATAAAATTTAATATATATAGTTGTTATTTCTTGTGTTATATTATTTATTTATTTTATCTAAAAACTTTATTTCTGTTATGTTTATGCATAGTCTTACGAATTGTTATTAAATTTTATTCATTATTTATTGTTATTTAGTTCTTAAGTGTAATATATCTATAGCTGTTATCTAAATTTTTAATTTATTTTTACTGTTATAGTTTGTTGTTGTTGTTTTGTTGTTTTTGTTGCTTTTTTCTTAAGTAAAATTTTTTTTAATTTTTTTTTTTTATATATATATACTCTCATTTTTCGTGACGGCGATGATAACCTGAACGGTTTTTCGCCGGAAAAAAAAAAAAAGAGGGGATTCCAAACTAAGAAGTTAAAATAGAGGAAACAACAGTTGCCATTGTCCCATCAAGTTGACAAGGTGTTGGTGTGAACAGACACATCAGTAGGCTATTTACTTTTGACCAGCATACATCTCTGTTAGGCTTTGTTTAAGTTGGCTAAGTTTATATTGTAAGCTAGGCATTTGAAAACTGTGTTGATATGTACCGTTAAAACACTGTGTATTATTTCTCCATACACAAATGATGGCAAATATTCAAAAAAACAATAACAGGGATATTATTGTTTATCTATTATTAAATCATAATTTTAAAAACAAAACTTATGATTTATTTAGCTTAATATTTAGTGTTTGATACATTTTAATGTCATCAGCATATTAAACATTTTTACTTAATGACAATCAAAAGTAAAGTTTTAATTTTTTTACAATGGAATTGCCACTGTCTATTTACAATTTTCTATGATTTTATTATTGATGATTAAGCTTTTATTCACTTTGTTTTTTAACAATATATTATTTGTAATGTGCTTCTGTTATTTTATTAACAATGTTACAGTTCTGTTCAGATTTTACTTATTGGCTTTCAATATCGAGGAGGAATGGGCCATCTATATGGGAGCAATAGTCATGGGAGCAAGCGCTGCCATTCTGTGGGTCGCTGAAGGCAAATATTTAATCCTTAATTCCACTCCGGAAACCACATCACGCAACATTGGTATTTTTTGGTTCTTTTACAGTTCATCGTAAGTGTAAAAAGTATATTCAGCAATTATTCAATAGGCTATTTTTTTATTATATTGGTTTCTTTATCATTTGGAACAAGATTTTGCATTTCTTTAAAGAGCATTATTTTTTTAAACACAAGCACAAGTAATATTAATTAATTATTGTACCTTAAAGTGAGCGCTGATCAGCCGGTCATTTTTTGAAGATTCATTAAAATGTTTTTACGTGTGTGGTTTTAGCACTTACGTTTGCAATTCTGTTCAGTATTTTTTAAATGGCGGGCATTTCAAAGTATTAAAAATACATAACCGTTTTCTTAAATATTTTTGAAAATCTAAGTTCACCATCACAATGACATGAGGTAAAAACAGTTTCATTAATTTATTTTAATGTAACTTGAAATGCTAATAAGTGCAGATTTTAATTATTAATGAGTTATGATGGCAAAATCAGAATTTGAAAAAAGAGTATGATACAAAAATATGTTTGGAAATTCGCTTCCATCATGCCAGCAAAACAGCTGTGTTGCGATTTTCATATTTTCAATTACATATAAAAAGGTAATCAACGCAGTTTTTTTGGTTTATTAAAGTGAAAAAATAATGTAATGTACCTATATTTTTATCTAGGTAAATTAAAATCAATGTAGTATGAATTTAAATCCGAACTGTTTTTTGGCTTATTGTTCTTCATGTTGTCCGAATATTTTAACACTTTAAACTTTGTATTAGTTTTGGTTTTTCTAGTTTCTATATTTTTACACAATAAACATTAAAATTAATAAATTTATTAAATTCAAGTAATATTTCGTTCATGTAGTAATATAATTTATACAGTAACTAATTTGTAATGTAACAGTTTTTGGTTTTGTTAAGACACTTAATATTAGTGTGGTTTAAAAAAATTTTTCTTTAATGTTTCAGGGAATTTTATGGTAATATCATCATGTACTTCCAGCTGGAAGGCAAGAAATTTATGGACAAAGAGACAAGACGACTGCTTGTTTATGCGATGACTTTAATGGCCAGCTTTTCGCTCATTCTGTTCTTCTTCCTTCGTCCAATCAAAAAAGAACGTCTTCAACAGATGCTACAAAAAGAATCAGGACCAGTGGAAGCATTAAAGAAGACGTGGTCTATTTTTAATTCCAAGGATATCAGGATACTTATTGTTACATTTTGCTATTCAGGTGGGTTTTTACCATTTTTTATGTTTTGTAGTGTTCAACTGCTTACATTTTTAATTTAAGAATTTCAGATTTCCTTGCTAGTCATACTAGTATTTTTTTAAATGTTTGCATTTGTAATGGCTAGTTTTCAGTAACTGCCATTTTGAAACTGACAACATTTTTATTGACAAGCCTTTTTACTCTAAAAAAAAAATACTATAATTATTTTTTGAATATATATTTTTAAAATTCAGGCCTATAACTAAGGTGGGTAAAACTTTTTGGTGGCAATTTTAAAAGAACAGTAGACCCACAATTATCTGGTCCAATGATGCAGAAGGCCATGATGTCAGACAATGTCTTCTTTCCATTGCCACACTGATTCTTTTGCTATACCACCAAATTACTTACTTGCCCTGTCAAATTGTATTACAGGCTTCCAAACCTTTCAAAATGCCTAAGTTATGCAAGGTGTACGACATGCTAAAGAGGTTTTAAGAATTTAAAAATTTAAGGTTTTTGTACATAAAAACAGAAAGTTGGATCACTAGGGTCATATAATTGTGGATCTTTAGTGTACCCAAATTATGAATGGACTTAATAAAATATAAAAATGTGATAAGCAGAATACTACATTATTGAGTGAAATTTTGTTTCCCTATATTTTAAAAAAATATTACAAGTTAAGACAAAATTATTGTCACTACAATGGCATTGAATGATAGCTTCCTCCTGTATCATTATATATTATGTAATATATTTTATATAAGTTTTTATTTTTTTCAGGCTTATCTCAAGCATTTGCCTTTGGCGTTTACAGCCCCAGTGTTGGCTTTACTTTGGGATTTGGAAACAATGCCAAGCAATTGGTCGCTTTATCCGGCATCTTTCTTGGAGCGGGAGAAATGTTTTGTAAGTTCTTTGAATGTGGAAGGAAGCTATCCCGAACTAACAAAGTTTTAACCTTTGGCTACTACGCAATGATCTATCGCACTAATGAGAAATGCAGCCCAACAATCTATTGTTGCTATACTTCAGTCAGTAATACTAGAAAATAAATCCAATAGATAGCACCTAAGTCTACATTTTTCAAATAATTGATCATTTTAGTTCACTTTTATGCCATTTTCATATATTTTCTTGAGTTACATAAATGAAATTACAAGAGCTGTAGCATAACCTTGTCCTTGGGGTTTTGTTTTCTACTAGGTCAAAATGGGTGGAAATCATAATGCGTTTGTATGTGTTGTTGATGATGACATAATTCATTTAAATGTTCAGGCTTTATTAAAAGATATGGAAAATACCAGTTAAATTATACAGTGTATTGTAATAAAATAAAGTGGTAAAGTAAAATTCCAAGGAGAGGTGTCGGAACCTTTTGAAATAAGAACGGGTCTGAGACAAGGAGATGGCCTTTCCCCCCTTTTATTTAACTGCATACTAGAAAAAATTATCAGAGAGTGGAACAAAGTCAATGGGCAAGTAAAAATAGGAAGAAAACTCAAGCTAAATTTCCTGGCATTTGCAAACGATTTAGCGTTGCTTTTGAACAGTTGGGAGGACTCAAAACAACAGATCGAGTCATTGAAAAACATCACAGGGAAAGTTGGCCTCCGAATATCCTTTGAAAAAACGGAAGTGATGCCAACAAGGAGGACAGCACAGAGGTATAATGAAGATCGGAGGCGAATGGATAAAAATTGTCGACAAGTTCAAGTATCTGGGAGAAACCATCACCAGAAATAATAGGGAGAAAATGGCAATAGATAACAGACCAGCCAAACTAAAGACGGCGTCAAAATTAACATGGAACACCTACAAAAAAAAAAAAATCGCTACCTATAAAGTCAAAGATCAGACATTACAACACAGTGGTGTTGTGGCCAGCAGTGGTATATGCGGCAGAAATGCTCTTTAACCTTCAGAAGCCGGATCAGGACAGAGGAACTCCAGAGAGTGGAAAGAAGAATACTAAGAACGATCATCAACAAGAAACACATAGTGAACAGGAACCACAGGCTGCTTCCTGGAGCACAGGGAGACCGAACACCTTTTTGACGTATTCAGAAAGAGATGCCTGGCATTTTATGGACACCTGATCAGACTCCCAGAAGAAAGGCTCACCAAGAAATTACTGAACTACCAGCTGAGCACAAAGATAAAAAATAATTGGCTCAAGGAGACAGAACAAGACCTGGAAGACCTAGGGATAACCGAGGAACAATTGAAGAATGGGGAGGAGAGGCCATACTCAAGGACAAGGAAATGAAACTCAACTTTAGAAAAGCAAGCGACGGAAAGGGCGTGACAATTTCAGAAGAACTTAGGAAAAGGAGATCACAAAAGCTGAAGAGGTATTGGGAGAAACAACGTGTCACGAAGATGAGACCTCACTAATGACTGAATGTGCTCCAGTGTGGGCCTAACTCCCCCCCAAAAAAATAAAATAAAATAAAGTGGTTTACTGTATGTCAAACTTAATAGTTTAAAATTTATTTCTTCAATGAGAAAATAAAATGTCATCTTTTTCAAGTAAAATTTGATTTCAAACAAAAAATAACTATACCAATAAATACTACACATTATCTATAGTAAGAGTGATTTTTCAGATTTTTAACAAGATAAATAATAAATATATTTAAATATAAATTTACATACTTTTCAGCTAAAATAGCCTGGCAGTTGTAGGTAGGACAGGTCAGCAACCAAAGGGGTTAAATAGTAGTTTTATTTAATAGCACGCACAAATAAAATCTTTAAAAATGAATGAAATAAATTACAAAACTGGGGTATTCAGGTTGGACAGCGTTTAGTTGCCCAAAATTAAATCTAGTTAAACTGGTTACAGAAATCATTTTTTGAATATTACAGCATCTGCTGGATATATTTTTAATTTTTATCGCTGAATGAGCCAATACAGTTAATGCAAATCTATATTATTGATTCTTTTTAAAAAAGGCTTTACTGGGAGTTAGATTGGTTAGAAGCATACAGATTTACCAGTTGTACCATATTTGAGATTTCAAAAAAATAATTTTAAAATTTAAGAATAATTATTTAATGAAATAAATATTTTAAATCAATGAAAGTTTGGGTTTGTATAGACTTTTTTCTTTCTATAAATATAATTTTCTTTCATTCCAAATTTTGCATACTTATTCGTTCATTCTTCACATACAACATTAACAAAATTTTCTCCGCTGCTATTGATTTTGTTCATTTATCAATAGATTTTCCAATCCTGGATTTGCTTAAACAAATTTGTAGCAATACAGTACTTACTTAGTATTTGGGTTCTTAAAAGTAAAGCATCTGCACAATTTTTATCAAAACAAATTTTTACATTTCAATTTTAAAATAAAGTTTATCATTTTGGCAGCTGAGATTTTATTTGTAATTAATACTTCAAGTCCTTTTACAAATTGATCACCTTATAGTTGTTTATTCTTCCAGTTGGTGGCTTACAAGTAATTGTAAGTAAAAGATTCAACCAATACAAGTACGGAAGATTCTGGATCATTATACTTGGTTTCACTTTGCAACTAACTGCATTTGTTGGTGTTTTCCTGAATCTCCCTAATAACGCTGTTTTTGGCAATACAGAAGATGAAGCATACATCCATAACAGGTACCATACACATATACGTTGTCTTAATTTAATTATATGTTTATAGAACCACTTTAAAAGCTTAGATATCATAATTTTGGCCTGTTAATTATTAGTTAATTTCTATTGGAAAATTAACTTGCACTATCATGGTAAGATCCAGACCTAAGACCCCAATCCTGACCTCTAGATCTTGTTTTGAGAGGTCTTTAAATGTTAGTGTGTGTGTGTGTGTGTGTGTGTGTGTGTGTGTCGCTTAAATGAAATTCAGGTCTTCTTCTCAGCTCAGATGGCCACACTTAGTGTCTACTGTTGTATTCTATTGTGGCTGATGAGGTCATCAATGCTAAGTTCCGTCATCTCAGCTCGGATGGGCCACACTCAATGGCTTGTATTACTTTCTGCTACAACTCAATTGTCCTACCCATAGTGGCCCTATGTTCCACTAATGTTTCTTTATTTTATAAATTCCAAATAGAGCTAATATGCTTCAAAAGCGCTGCAATCTATCAGAGAATAACTGACCTAATTGAACAAGTCACTGACTCAGCTTTTGTAACTATGTATACTACTGTTATCTCATTATTTAGTCAGTCATTTGTTCCTAAAACTTGAAAGATTTAGATTTTACTATTACAAACCATTTTTGTTAATTTTTTTTTAATTTAAGTGTTAGTTCATTAGGTTAGTCTATATTGACATTTTGCATTTTTTTTTATAAAATGGAATTGTTTTACATTGGTAGAACTACATTGCTATGGTACTGCTTATGTTTTTTGTGACTCTATCTACTACAAACAGTTTTGTTATTGAAAAAATTACTATTATTAATGTGTTAATCTATGTTTGAAACTTGAACTTTATTTGCTTATGTTTTTTGTGACTATCTACTATAAACAGTGTTATTATTAAAAAAAAATTATTATTAGTGTGTTAATCTATGTTTGAAATTTGAATTTATACCCTGTAAAATTAATTTAATTAGGTTGACATTTTGTTTTTTTTCAGTAATAATTTACAATAATATTGAAGTAATTCGAAGCTTGTTTTATATTCAGTTTATTATTAGTGTGTTAATCTATATTTGAAATTTGAATTTATACTCTGTAAAATTAATTTAATTAGGTTGACATTTTGTTTTTTTTAGTAATAATTTAATAACGTTGAAGTAACTCGAAGCTTGTTTTATATTCAGTTTATTATTAGTGTGTTAATCTATGTTTGAAATTTGAATTTATACTCTGTAAAATTAATTTAATTAGGTTGACATTTTGTTTTTTTCAGTAATAATTTACAATAATATTGAAGTAACTCGAAGCTTGTTTTATATTCAGTTTATTATTAGTGTGTTAATCTGTGTTTGAAATTTGATTTTATACTCTGTAAAATTAATTTAATTAGGTTGACATTTTGTTTTTTTCAGTAATAATTTACAATAATATTGAAGTAACTCGAAGCTTGTTTTATATTCAGTTTATTATTAGTGTGTTAATCTATGTTTGAAATTTGAATTTATACTCTGTAAAATTAATTTAATTAGGTTGACATTTTGTTTTTTTCAGTAATAATTTACAATAATATTGAAGTAACTCGAAGCTTGTTTTATATTCAATTTATTATTAGTGTGTTAATCTATGTTTGAAATTTGAATTTTACAGAATCTGTAAAATTAATTTAATTAGGTTTACATTTTGTTTTTTTCAGTAATAATTTACAATAACGTTGAAGTAACTCGAAGCTTGTTTTATATTCAGTTTATTATTAGTGTGTTAATCTGTGTTTGAAATTTGATTTTATACTCTGTAAAATTAATTTAATTAGGTTGACATTTTGTTTTTTTCAGTAATAATTTACAATAATATTGAAGTAACTCGAAGCTTGTTTTATATTCAGTTTATTATTAGTGTGTTAATCTATGTTTGAAATTTGAATTTATACTCTGTAAAATTAATTTAATTAGGTTGACATTTTGTTTTTTTCAGTAATAATTTACAATAATATTGAAGTAACTCGAAGCTTGTTTTATATTCAGTTTATTATTAGTGTGTTAATCTGTGTTTGAAATTTGATTTTATACTCTGTAAAATTAATTTAATTAGGTTGACATTTTGTTTTTTCAGTAATAATTTACAATAATATTGAAGTAACTCAAGCTTGTTTTATATTCAGTCTATTATTAGTGTGTTAATCTATGTTTGAAATTTGAATTTATACTCTGTAAAATTAATTTAATTAGGTTGACATTTTGTTTTTTTCAGTAATAATTTACAATAATATTGAAGTAACTCGAAGCTTGTTTTATATTCAATTTATTATTAGTGTGTTAATCTATGTTTGAAATTTGAATTTTACAGAATCTGTAAAATTAATTTAATTAGGTTTACATTTTGTTTTTTTCAGTAATAATTTACAATAACGTTGAAGTAACTCGAAGCTTGTTTTATATTCAGTTTATTATTAGTGTGTTAATCTATGTTTGAAATTTGAATTTCTACTCTGTAAAATTAATTTAATTAGGTTGACATTTTGTTTTTTTTCAGTAATAATTTACAATAATATTGAAGTAATTCGAAGCTTGTTTTATATTCAGTTTATTATTAGTGTGTTAATCTATATTTGAAATTTGAATTTATACTCTGTAAAATTAATTTAATTAGGTTGACATTTTGTTTTTTTCAGTAATAATTTACAATAACGTTGAAGTAACTCGAAGCTTGTTTTATACACAGTTAATGATAATGCTTTTCATAAAATTACTCTTACTTTGTAAATGAAAATGTTAATTAAAAACATTTCCCCACCTATTCACACAAAAAAATTGTTTATTAAGAATAAAGAGAATAAAAAAGCATAACCAAGGTCTGACACATTACAAGCCTAACAATAAAACATTGCAAACCACCCGAGTTCTGGCTGTGCTACAGTAAATGTTTATCCGATGTGATTAGAAGATGATCGTTAGTCACACACTCCTTTGCCTTCTGAGTGCAAAAATGCATACTGTTTTTATCTTCCATTTTTATGGAAATTTTATAATTAGCTTACACAATATAATTTGTAACATTTAAAAATTTTAAAATCCATTAAAGATAAAAAAGATGATTATTAGGGTTTGTTTTCATATTTCCAATCTAATTTGAAAATATAAAGGAGCTGCCTCGGTGGTCTAGTAGATAGCGTACTAGGCTTTCACCCTGAGGACCTGGGTTCGATTCCCGGTGAGGGCTTGGCATTTTCATACGCTATAAATCATCCCATCGTCTGCATTAGCCCAAGTGTGCACAATAGTCGGATGTTACAAAAAAAAAATATTAATTAGTGTTAATTAATATTAATGCTCATTTGATTCATTCGTGTTATAAAAATTGATTGTGATAATAGTTTGGATGAATTCATTAGCCAGCAAAATCTGTCCAACAGTGTTAAAATGATGGCCATTGCTAATCTTAAGAAAATTTGTAAGTTTTTACCTTGCATATGAAAATCTGATTTCATTGTTATAATCAGACATAAATGTAATCTGCATAATTAACTTTTTGAATTTTTAGTGTCCGTTGAATTGAGAAATTGAATTTGATGTCCCTCCAAATTGTATTACTGCACTTCATTAAAGTTCCTGATAGGTCAGTATACTGTATGTAACAAAATGTAAGTCATCCAGACCGTTTAAAGTCTAGAAATGGTCAGGTGCTCATTTCAAGGTCTTAGGTCTAAGTCTTACCATGATGGTCACTCCAATTGCTCATTTTACAATGGAAATTTGCTATTTTTAAATTACTATGTTTATAATTAGTTAAAAGTGTTATCTGCTCTTACATGCTTGATGTATATATGTTTATTTCTCTTTCAGTGTATTCTTGGCCATGCTGTGCAGTCTGTTGCTTGGCCTGGCAGATTCATGTTTGAACACACAGGTGTACGCTTTGTTGGCACTGATGCATCCTGAACACAGTGCGCAAACATGTGCATTGTACAAATTCACAAAGGTAAAAATCAGTCACGCTTTTTTATATTTATTTCCATTGAAAATTTGATTTTACGGCCACAATTTGCATAAAAATGTGCTCGATAAAACTTTTCAAATTACAATGAAAATTCTTGTAATGTACCCTGACCACCGTCTGAATATTTTTCAAATTGTAACCGATAACGATGATGGTGAAATCATATATTCAAACAAATTTTAGGATAAAATAGTTATGATTTTTTAAAAATATTTGGAATGGCGACCATTTTGAAACTGTTGAATGGATTTTGCCTGTTATGTAACTTACTTTTCAAGCTACTGCCAAATCGTTTACACTGCAAAGTTTTACTTAAGTCAGACCAAAATTGTTAATGCTAGAGTGCTAGCACACACACACACACACACACACACACACACACGCACGCGCGCGCGCGCACACACACACACACACACACACACACACACATAAGAGGACTATTTTTTTTTCATCTTTGAATCTAATGTGACATGACCTGAGGGAACTGAGCTGTGCATTCGACACACTCATCCCACTATAACTACTGCCATTTCCACATCTATTGATTCTCTCACCTAGTGTCATTCGTTATCTTTAGGCTAAAAGAAATAACAAAAGAAAAATTTAACACAGAATGAGCCAAGAATATGATGAAAACTTCATAAGTGAGGGTGTTGTGTACACAAACTCTTAGAAGAAACCAAAACATTCAAAAACCTATTCAATAACAGAAAGGTCATGGCTATGATTTTGTGGGGTCATAAAACTATGTTACTGATGGATTTCATGGACTGAGTGACTGTGATTAATGCAGATGTGTATTTTTGTACATTTGTCGGCTATAAAGGGACATTCAGAACAAAAGGTGAGGCTTGCGGTCTTCTGAAGGTGTTTCGATTCATGACAATCCACTACCACACACTGCTTTCCTAACCCAAGTGCTTCTTATTCAATTCTGATGGGAAGTTTTCGATCACCCGCTGTACAGTCAATTCTTACTCTGAGTGATTTTCTTATACTCATACTGAGGGCTGATTCTTTACATAAATTATGAAAAAACTTTGAATAAACGTATGACCAAAAACATTTCATTTTCTCACTAGTCGCCATTTTGTAATTTTAATAAAATATTTTACATCTAGAACAGTTTGATTAATAAATTTCAAAGTTAGCATACTTCTTTGCTATTATATATGAATTTATTTAATTATCCCTCAAATCAAAAAATAATTTTCATTTCAATTACCAGCTATCTTATCATGATAGCTCTTCCAATAGCTCATTTTCCAATGAAAATGTATTAATTATTAAAATTGTTTAGCTATTTATCAAAATCAATTTAAGAGTATCAGTTTATATAAATAAAAACTTGGTTTAAAAATTGGTTTCACATGATTGACTGTTTTGATAATTAGACTGGCTGCTGATAATAATCTACCATTGCAACATGCACATTAGCATAATTAAATATAGTCTACAGTTTTTTTTAACATTTCCATCAATTAATTAATTACTTCCTTACTACTCTAAAGCATGATTGTTACGTAAAACATTCCATAATTAATTCGGTTTTATTCAACATCTTGCTGTTTCATGATTCATGGATGCCAACAATTTTATATTCGCTTAGGTGTCATCTCCATACAGTGGTGGCTAATAGCTATGACCATGGAAGGGGCTCTTCCTACCTCTAATGGAGTAATCTAAGGACACCATCTAACCAAAAAAATAGCAATTTTTTAAGCTCTCAGAGCGCAGACTTGTGCACAAACTTTGTGTAATAAAAGACGTGCATCACTTATTGAATGACCACCTGAATTTCAGGTCAAACGTAATATATAACACAGCGATAAAGATCTTGGGTTATGACAGAACATTATTTGCAACTCTGTAGAACCAATCATTTCAGGGATCCCGAGGCGTACACTTGTTATTATTTAATGTATTTATTGTAGCGATGTTTCATGTGTGTTTGATACAGATTTTCATGTAAGTGGAATTGTAATCGTAAAATGCATCATAAGACTAAAATAAAGTAGAGTTGATTACCCATCACCCTTTTAACGGTCAGTTTCTATTAACTAACAGGTTAATTCTGTTATCTGACATTTTAAACAGTCTTACATAGTAAATAATAAAAGTAACCTTGTAGACCAAACTAAACACTAATCGAACCCGACTTATTTATAGTATACATAGGTGATGGCAGTTGACACTAATTGCTACCCTAAGCAGTTATTGATAATCGAAAAGTAAATGATCCTATCATGTAATGGAATGAGGTAGAAACATTTCAGTGTTAACAAATTCGGAAAGTGTGCATGGCATGAATGTACCTGTTGAAAGGTAAACACTCTCACACTATTTATGATAATACCGTTCAGCATATAAGTCAATCAAGTAACAGTCATATGAGTTTTGTGACACTATGTTACATGTATACTTGTCAAAACGTTAAGTACAAATAATTTACTGCATTAAATATACCTATATATGTAAAATTTGTATAATACATAATTATAGTTAAACAGAAAATTTAAGAGTTTTACTTCATTTTCCCAAAATAATAATAAAACATTCTATGCTATAGATAGAGTGCAGTTTATTATTCTTATTGATCACTGAAAATACTGGTGGACACCCCAACAGTCTTGAAAACAATGGTTAATCAAAGAATCTACTGTAATTAAGTCAAAGACAGGACAATATATAAATTATTTCCTATATTTTGACAAATTGTTTATTTTTCAGGCTGTAGTGAAGGCTATCAGTTTCTACTCGTCCAACCACTTAGGCTTGCACAAGCACATCTGCATCCTTCTACCAGCGTCCATTATGGGTATAATAACGTTTAACATAGTAGACAAGAAAATTGCACAAGAAACATGGCAGAAAAATAAAGTAATTTTGATAGAGGAAAACCAAACGAAAAGCTAGAAGATTTTAACGGTACAAAAATATGGCAAAAGATCTCTCAGAATGTTTTTTTATGTATAATTGATAGAGAAAGTTATTTTTAAGAACTTTAAATAAGTTTAGAACTACTTTTTTAAGTATACAGCTATGTTTATACTTAGACTAATTCTAGACTTTTATACAAGGTGTCCAAAAAGTAAGTACTTTTTGTTTTACTACCACCGCAGCACTTCTATCAGTGATCCACTCATGTGCTAGTCTTCCTGGTTCATTGCCTCGTTACTGATGCCATTACAGTTGATTTGTGTAATATTTCCAGTTGTCTGTATAATATTTAAGACAATTCATGAACCCGCCAAATATGAAATTCGTTCTGTCATTTGGTTTTTGAATGCAAGGAACGTTAAACCACCTGAAATCCATGATGGACCCAAGTTTTGTCACCAGACATGATTTGGCTTACAAAGTCCACTCCCTCAGTGTACAAAGTACAAAGTAATAAATGTCAAAGCACTGCCAAGTCACTGGGATTCGTGGACATCAGTAAGAATTTTTGAAATCCAGCAGGAATAGAGCTTGTGATATCCTGAGGACTGTGAAACAATCTCATGTAAGAGATCTTGAAACTTGCGAAAATTCATGAGAAAGCGTTCTCATTATGAACTATCTGTTCTCATCAACTTTCTTTACCAAACCATCATTGACAACAGAAGGCGGCTCACTCTGTACCTCATTAAACTTCCTGATCCACTTTCTCACCATTTCATCACTCATTGCATTTTCACTATTAACACTTTGAATTTGACAATGAATTTTGGCTGGATTGACACTTCTTTCATTCAAAAACCGAATGACAGAACGAATCACGCAATCAGTGGATTCGTGCATTGTTTTAAACACTTTAAATGCACAAAGAAAACTGAAAACACAAAAAACTGAAAAACACAAAGAAAAAGATTAAGGAAATCAACTGTAATGGCGTCAGTGAAGATTTATGCATAGTGTGCTGTTAGCAGCGTTACAGTGGTGTTAGAACAAAGTTGTACTTTATGGATGAGCCTGTATATGAAGCAAAAGGACTATAAGGGCATCATTTCCATTTTAAACCAAGTTATGTTAATATCAAGTCTTAATCAGGGGCATAGCAGGGAGGCTGGGCCCCCTCAAGACAACAGAATATAGTAAGTAAGTAGTTAGTCTACTTTCATTGCCTTAATTTCTTTCATGCCAAGTTTAAATATGCAAAACTCGGACATAAGTGTGTAATGAAAGAAAAATGTTCCTTTGGAATCTTAGAGACGCAATTTCTAGTTGGCCAGACAATAGGACAGTAGAAGTATTATTGTTACTCCATTCTGTCATGTAGCAGTAGGTATGAGGTGTTTCTCTTTAAGTTAAATTTTTTATTGTTAAACAATTATTTTATAACTATTTCTCAATGTCAGTAGCTTTAGTAAAAAAATGTGTATGTGTAACTTATGAATTTTTTCAGTGTTACGTAAACCACAAATTGCCTTTACATAACACAATAACATAACGTGCTTAGCAGACATCAGGTGATAACACAAGTTAGAGAATACATCGTATCACATGAACAAATGAAGGAATCTGTATCCTATTGTTGCTTTAGATTAAGTTAGTCTAATATAGTAGGTTTTTATACTATAAATTTTGTTTATATGTTTTCTGTGTCTTTTAAATATATTGTAACCTAACGGACATCCAACTATCCTCAAAGTCACTTATCATACGAGGGCTATTTTTTTTCAAGGTCCGATCGGTCGCAAAATAAAAACCAAAGTAAAAATCAAAAATTATTTATTTGTAACAAGTACTTACATAATTACGCTATTTTTCTACATAGTCGCCACTCAGATTTAGATATTTATCGTAGCGTGGTACCAACTTCTCAATACCCTCGTTGTAGAACATAGCCGCCTGTGTTTTCAGCTGTGTTTATACGCTGGTCTGCAGCTCAATGTCTGTGCCAAAATGTTGTTCTCCTAACCAGCGTTTTATGTGAGCAAACAGGTGAAAATCGGATGGAGCCAAGTCCGGGCTGTATGGTGGATGACCAAACACTTCCCATTGAAAAGACTGTAGGAGCGTCTTTGTTGAAGCTGCAGTGTACGGCCGAGCATTGTCATGGAGAAAGACAATGCCTGATGACAACATTCCTCTCCGCTTATTCTGAATTGCCCTTCGTAGACGTTGAAGAGTCACGCTGTATGAGGCTGTTTGTAATGGTTGTACCAAGTTCCTTGAATTCCACCAAGAGAACTCCATTTCGGTCCCAGAACACAGTAGCCATGCACTTTCTGTTGGAGAAGGTTCGCTTGAACTTCTTTGGTTTACTGGGAGAGTGAGAATGCATCCATTGTTTGGATTGTTCTTTTGTTTCTTCAGTTTCGTAATGGACCCTCTCCCTCTGTGACAATTTTGTTCAAGAAAGTTTCTCCTTCATTGTGATAATGCTGGAGAAATATTAGGGAGGCTTCCATTCTCTGTGTTTTGTGATGGTTGGACAGCATCTTGGGAACCCATCTCGCGCACAGTTTGTGGTACTGAAGTTTCTCGCTCACAATGGTGTAGAGAGCTGACCTTGAAATTTCAGGAAATGAATTGCTCAATCCAGAAGTTGTTAACCAACGATTTTCTCGAATTGCCTCATCCACTCGCTGAACGAGATCATTGGTTGACACTGACTTCCTTCCCTGACCGCCTGCATCATGAACACCTGTACGTCCTGCTTTAAAGTTTCTGCACCATTGTCGCACTTTGCTGTCACTCATTGAAGTTTCACCGTACACAGTACTTATTCGTCGATGCATTTCAGCTGCATTACACCCCTCAGCCTGAAGAAATCAAATTACCACACGAACTTCACACTTGGCGGGAGATGCTATTGTTGTAGACATGTTTATGTCCTACCTACGTGAACACAATTAAACGGAAGTGACGCGACGCGATTGACAGCCATACTAGAGATGCTGCGCAACACATCTGCGCATAGGTTCATCCGATTTTTACAGGAGTTTTTATTTCGCGACCCATCGGACCTTGAAAAAAAATAGCCCTCATACATACAGCATTAAATGCATTTCCCAGAAGTGTATCTTGAAAGCCCTAAGGATACCCATGGCTTTGTGCAGCTGTACTGTTAACATTGACAGTACCACCTCAGTAATTCAAGCACCAGTAGTTAAACCTGCATGTAATCCAAGGTGGATGACTGTTTAAAGTAAATCTCAAAGAGTGAAAAATGTTATCAATAAAATTGATAAATATGCATGTTATATGCGAGGATTATTTGTTGTACAGTTACATTATTTTCATTTTCATTCTTACAATATCATGAAATACTGCTCATCTAGTCTGTAATTTAGTTCTATGAATAAATGTGTACATACAGTATGAAACAGTATAAGCTGTTTTTTATTAGTGTAATAAAAATATTAAACTTCATATCTAGCTGTACAAATAAATTACAAACATTATAACACAAAGTGTAATTATCAATGTTACTAAAACAATAATTTTCATTTTTATTACTCATGTTAATTTCTTCCTGTTTTGAAAATTTTGCTTACGATTGCCATTTAATACACATTCTACAAGAAGTAGCCTTTCCTTGAAATTTGCCGATGTACTTGGAAGCAAACAATGATCAGTTTTGGCATGTTTTATGTGACACCTTCAAATCAAAGGTGTACGAGTATCTTGGTTAAACTGGAATTAGTTGTTTGAAATTAAATACGCAAGGCAAAATATGTGTTAACAGGCTCAAAGATTGTTTTTCAAGTGATAACTCAAACTCAACTGCATTGGTATTCATTTAGAATCATTAAACCTTGCTAAAGTTAAAAAAAAAAAAAAAAAAGTATGGTTCAGAATGTGGCCAACACAGCCCCCCAATATTCTATATCTAAATGTAACAGGAAAATGGAAAAATATACTCAGTCTATTATGTTGGATGATGTCAAGTGCAGATTATTGTACTGGATTGCGAGCAAACTAGTATGACCAGTCATACATTGAAGAATGGCACAGAACACAGCAATATCTGCACTGCTTTAATCTTAGTGACACTCCCAGAGAGGAGACTTTGGGGCATGTGTGCCACTTTCCTGAGAAGTGTTGTGAGACGAGTGAAATAAATGAAATTCTAGCTAATTGGCAGCAACAGTATTAGGTCGGGTGGCGACCAAATGCGATTTTTTTTTTTTTTTTTTTTTTTTTTCGGCGAAAAACCGTTTAGGTTATCATCGCCGTCACGAAGGATTAAAGTATATAAAAAAAAATTTAATTAACCAAAATTTAACTTAAGAAAAAAACAACAACAAAAACAACAACAACAAACTATAACAGTAAAAATAAATTAAAAATTTAGATAACAGGTATAGATATATTACACTTAAGAACTAAATAACAATAAATAATGAATAAAATTTAATAACAATTCGTAAAATAATGCAAAACATAACAGAAATAAAGTTTTTAAATAAAATAAATAAATAAAATAACACAAGAAATTACAAATACAATAAATTAAATTTTATTTAAAACATTCAGACGATGAAGGAAGTCTAGAACCCGGTCAACGGCCGAGGCACCATCTCCCAACATCGTCTGCAAACAGTTGCTCAGACCACACATAAAACGCACATTTTGGAAACCATCACAATCGAGTAATATATGTCTTATTGTGATGGTTTCCTACAGAACTCGCATTTAGGTGGGTCCCCGCGTTCCATCAGAAATCCATGCGTTAACACGGAGTGACCGATGCGAAGGCGGGTGATCACCACCTCTTCTCTGCGACTTGCACGTATTGACGACCCCCAAGGACGAACTGTACTTTTGATTACCCTCAATTTATTACAGCTTGTAGCTGCCCATTCATTTTCCCACTGTAGATGAATTAAATGTTTTACGTGACAAAGGAAGTCAGACACGATTACACGTTGAGTGCATGGCGGAAGAAAAGTTGCTTCCTTTGCCGCATTATCCGCTATAGTGTTTCCAGATATTCCACAGTGGCCAGGAATCCAGATAAATGATACTTTGCACCTCGTAGTTCAAGTCTATGGACAGAACACAGAACATCTTGAACCAGAGGGTTTACCGAATACATATCCTGCATTGCCTGGAGTGCACTTTTTGAATCGGAACAAATTACGTAATGCAAACTATCTAATTCAAAAGTGATTAGAGCCTTTAAGATGGCAAAGAGTTCGGCTGTAAAGACACTGCAAGTTGAGGGTAATCCATACTTATACGTTTCGTCCAATGAGTAAAATGCACACCCAACATTGTTATTCATCTTAGAGCCATCTGTGAAAATAAATTTAGCAGATGGATATGAACTAGTCAGTCGAAAAAACTCACGTTGATACACAATGTTAGGAGTGTTGTCTTTCTGGTATGCACATAAGGAGAAATCAAATGTCGGCATATTGATTTTCCATGGAGGGACAAGACAAAAGGGCCTTTCAAACATTGGGGGTAGTTCAATACGTAAGTCATCAAAAATACGGGAAGTTCTAATACCAAGAGGAGCAGTAGCATTCGGTCGAGTTTCATACTGTCGCACCAATTGATTTTTGAAAACTGTATTAAAAGCAGGGTGCCAAGGTTTAGATGATAAATTGCTTACATAAGTTAGCTGTAGTTTCTGTCTCCGTCGAAAGAGTGAAGGTTCCCCAGTCTCGGCTAGAATGCTTACAACGGGACTAGAACGGAAGGCTCCAGAGACGAGTCGTATTGCAGAGTGATGAACTGGGTCTATTTTTTTTAATACGGATGGTCGTGCAGACGAATATACAATGCTGCCATAATCAATCCGCGAACGAATCACCGCACGGTAAAACATCAGCATACAGGTCCTATCAGCGCCCCATCGAGAACCACTAAGCACCCTCAACATATCGAGAATTTTGTTACATCGTAACTTTAAATCACGCAAATGAAGGTTCCATGATAGTCTTTGGTCAAATATTAACCCCAAAAATCGAACAGATGGAATGGTCCTAATTTCTGTACCATCGAGAAATATTGAAGGAGTTCGGATCTGTCGACGGCGACTGAAGGCAATACATTGAGTTTTGGCGGCAGAAAATTTAAACCCAGTTGAATTCGTCCATGACTGCAATCTATTTACTGTAAGCTGAAGTGTTCTTTCAGCTGTGGCCAAACTTCTAGCACCAACATAAATTGCAAAGTCATCCACAAATAGAGAACAGCGAACAGGAGACCGCACATTAGTAGTTATACTATTGATAGCAACGGCAAACAAAGTCACACTAAGTACACTTTCTGCGGGACGCCATTCTCTAACCGAAAACGATCTGACAATGTAGATCCAAGGCGTACTCTGAAATATCTGTTTGAGAGAAAATTTTTAATAAAACCTAGTATATTACCTTGTATACCCCATGATTTTAATGTATTTAGTATTCCTCTTCTCCAAGCCATATCATATGCCTTCTCTAGGTCAAAGAATATTGCAACAAGTGTTTGACGTAACAGAAAGGCATTTTGGATTGCAGATTCTAATAAAACTAACTGATCGATGGAAGATCGCCCTTGCCTAAAACCACACTGGTCCTTAGAGAGTAAATTATTATTTTCTAAGTACCAAACAAGACGGCGATTTACCATTTTCTCCACTAGCTTGCATAGCACACTAGTAAGAGAAATAGGGCGGTAGCTGTTTGGATCAGTTTTATCTTTGCCTGGCTTAAGAATAGGAATCACTGTTGCTTCCAACCAAACATCAGGGAAAGAGTGTTCCTCAAACATACGATTGTATATCTTCAGGAGGGAAATCCTCCCCGATGTTGGAAGATTTTTAATCATGGAATATACAAGATTATCAGGCCTGGTGCTGAATCTGAAGAGGATGACAGTGCAGATTCCAGCTCTTCTATTGAGAAGGGCGCGTTCAAAGGAGAAACAGACGTACCAACGACGAATGGCATTGCTTCTTGAGTATTTTTGAAACGACAAAACCATTGCTATAGGAAGTAGACGAAGAATAATCCGCAAAGTATAAACCCAATGTATTAACAATATCTCGAGGATCAAAACTTATTATTCCGTTCCGTTGTTTGATGCCCATCAAGGAAGTTGATGGAGATGAACCAGAAACGGAACGGAGTTTCTTCCAAACAGTTGATACTGGTGTTGTTCTTGATATTGTGTTAATATACTGGGTCCAAGAATTTTTCTACTTTGTCTAAATATTCTACGAGCTCTAGCTCGAGAATTTTATACCTCTCAAGATTTTCACTCGTTGGTCGTCTGTTGAACCTTCTTAGAGCTCGTCTACGTAAAAGCAAGGCATTCTTACAGTCCTCAGTCCACCAAGGAACGGGGGACGAGATTGATGAGTCGAGGTTTGAGGAATAGTTTTATGTGCTACGTCTAAAATATTTTCAGTTAAAGTTTGTACTATTTCATTAATAGAGTTAATATCTTCAATGTCAGGTGATACAAATTGTTCTGTGAAATCCACCCATTGTGCCTTTTGTAGAATCCACCGCGGAGGGCGTTGATTCGGACGGTGGAATGTACAAAGTGAAACATCAATCGGAGTATGATCGCTGCCGTACAGATCAGACATCGCCGACCATTCGAACTTCGTTGCCAAAATTGACTGCAAAAGGTCAAATCAACGACTGTCCAACCACCTGTAGAAGACGATAAGTGTGTTGGGGAACCATTATTTAAAAGACATAGATCTAATGTAGTCCTTATATTGTCAATTCGATTTCCTCGTGAGTTACATGTAGTAGAGCCCCACGATGTGTGGTGAGCATTAAAATCACCCATCAATAGAAAGGGGACAGGTAACTGAATTAATAAGTTAACTAAGTCGTTGTCTTGGAAGGCATAGCTAGGTGGTAAATAAATGCAACATATGGTAAGTTTAAATGGTACGGTAGTCTGAACTGCGACAGCTTGTAAAGGAGTTACTATGTCTACAGGGACGGCATCAATAGAGTCACGAGCTAGTATGGCTACCCCACCCTTCGCTCGTTCTTCCGTTATGAAGTCGGCCCTGACAACAGAATACCCTCTTAAATTGAAAGTGTGCGATTGGTGAAGGTGCGTCTCTTGAAGGCAAATGAATAATGGAGACGTATCGCGTACAAGAAGTTTTAAATCTTCAATATGACTTTTGGCTCCGTTAATGTTCCACTGTATCACATTGTTGTAAATGGAAGGCGTTGACATTGAAAATTAATACTTTAGTTTATGATAGGATTCATATTTTCAATAGAGCATGCTTTAGATTGGTCAGAATCAACAGACACAGAGTCACAACTAATGTCAGACTCTGATGATTTTTGGTTTTGTTTACAAGAGGTTTAATACTAGAACCTCCTTTAGAAGTTTTTTCATTTTTTTAACAAAGGTTTTTCCCTATAGTCGAATTTTTATTTTTAGGTCCAACAGTCGGTGGACAAGTGTTTGATTTTTTTTTAAAAAGTATTCCAGTCCTGGAGTGGTTTTTTTGTCCACAGGCTTCAACACTTGCGACGTTGTCATTCGTGGCTTGGTCACTGGAAATTTAATATCTTTTTTAAATGTAGGCTCAGGAGTTACTTTTACAGGAGAAAGCAAAGTAGGGCCTTCCTTCACAATCGGAACTGAAATTTGTGCGACATTGACGTTAACATAGCTAACAACTGAGCAACTTGATCAGTCAAAACTTTTACAGTTTTGGTTAGCTCATCACAATTCACACAAGACATTTTTGATTGGCTGTAGCAGAAGCAAACGATTTTCCACTTATAAGAGGCTTGGAGCTTTTATGGATCTTCTTGGCTTCAGAAAAGGATACCTTATCTTTGGCCATTATGGTAAGAATGGATTTTTCTTCAAGAAACTTGGGACAGATCGAAGATCGAGCGGATGATCACCGCCACAATTCACACATTGTGGGCTAACTTGACAACCTTCACCAGAATGACCTTGATTACCGCAATTTCCGCAAACCTCAGGCTTCGTGCACGACGAACTCATATGACCGAAGCCTTGACATTTAAAACAACGCCTTGGATTCGGAACATATGGCCTCACCGACAGCCTTTGATAACCAGCATAGATATAATCAGGTATTTTAGGTTTTCCAAATGTCAAGATCAAGGAGGTTGTGGGGATTTTTTGTCCCTTTTCCATTCGCATTATCCTGCAGACATCAACTACAGCTTCTGAAGTCAACTCCGTCTTAATTTCACTTAGATCCACATGTAAAAGATCTCGGCAACTTATGACACCTTTTGCAAAATTTAAGGTTCTGTGGGGTTCTACACATACCTTGACTGTTTCAAAGAAGGAAGTCATTTTTAATAGCGACTGGGTCTGTTTGTCGCTATTTGTTTGTACAAGTAAAGTCCCGTTTTGTAGTTTTTTGATAGAAACTACGGGGCCTGCCCTACCAACAATGGCTTTATTAATTAAAAACGGCGAGACTTTGGACAAATCCGCTCCTTCCGTTGCATTTTTGATGATTAAGAATCTCGGAGAAGGTAACGTAAAGTTACCATCTCCTTGAACATTTGGTTTAGTCTCTTTTGCTATTGCTGCACTAACATCACTTTACAGACTCGTTTGACAAGGTCAAACGATGCCTCTTTAAACTCATTTTGGCGTTTTGTTTGTTGTTCTCCATAGTTAGTTTGCCGAGCGATTCATGAATGCAGATTTTTCGAACAACTGGCACAGGGTGCACCCAAACGACCACCAGCAGCCCAGGATACTCGAACTAAAGCGAAAACCCCAATAAAAAAAAAAAAAAAAAAAAAAAAAAAAAAAAAAAAAAATGAAGAAAAAAAAAAATGGGGACTCTCCAGATATCCTGGAGCCGAAATACATGGTCTGTCAGCACTCCAGAATATTTTAGGAATGGGTTCCGGTACATCGTTACGGTTCCCAAACCCAAGTACCACTGGCAGCCGCTCTCTATGTACTCACAGAATGCAACCATTTGTTTCGATAGACCCAGCTATGGGCTCCGACACCCATAACTCAACATTCATGCGCTTGCCAAGCGCCTATAGGCTGCTCGGTTCCAGAACCTGTCCCATCAGAGGTCCTCGGCAGTGCTAGGCACACATCAGGTTCCACATACTTGGTCCCGCCAAAGGAAACCAAGAAGCATCGCCACTCCCAGACGTAACGGAACAAGTACAGCAAATCCCTAAATGTATGTGTGTATGTAAAGTGTTTAAATCGTAAGTGTAGTTCTGTAAGTGTAAGTGTGTGTTACACTCGGGTGCCGCGAGGTTCGTCTAGGTCCTCTCATTAGGTGCAGCTAGTCTGCACCTCTCTCTGCGGTGTGTATGTGTTTGTGTGAGGGGAGTGTGTTTGTGGATGTTGTGTGTTGTGTGTATGTTGAGTAAATGAGTGAGAGTAGAATGAGCTAGAGGTATGGTGGGGTCGCTAAGCCCATCAGCTGCTCACGTCAGCTGCCTCCGCCGGCGACCAAATGCGAAGCAGAGTTGTGCTAAGCAGAGGACACTATGCATTCAAAACCTAACCTATTGTTTTTAATGTAAGTGTGGCCAATGAAATCGTAATGGAACCATGTGATTCCACTTGACTCTGCTAAACAACATTTGAGTCAAACAATATACTTTTGTAAGGGGAAACTCTAAAGGAGTGTAGGATATGGTAGCATCTTTTTTGACATTTTAAAAACATAAATTGTAAATTGTGTAATTGT
Organism: Callitettix versicolor; assembly: GCA_022606455.1. Classification (NCBI taxonomy): domain Eukaryota; kingdom Metazoa; phylum Arthropoda; class Insecta; order Hemiptera; family Cercopidae; genus Callitettix; species Callitettix versicolor. Next base: position 106,339,529 of record CM040189.1, on the reverse strand, counting down.
TTTGTAAACAAAAAAAGTAAATTGTGATTAAAAAATCAACACAATTTTTTTTAAATAATCAATATAAAAAGTGGAAATTATTATAAAACCAGTATTCAATTACTTTTACTAAAGTAAAAAGTCTATTAAAAATATGATTTTTAAACGTTTTTCAAAATTGTAATAAATTGCAATTACAAGCAAACTAATTATATAAAAATGAGATAAGTTTAAAAATAAAACAGTATTCTATAAACTAAAAAATACAAAAACAATGATATTACCATAGCACAAAATAAAGAACAACACATTCTAAACTATATTTGCTAAAAGAATAATAATTTTTTGATTATACTACAAATAATATAATTTTTTGATTAAATGGCAGGTTTAATTATTAGTAGCACCTTGGATTTGTTTTTTAAAATATTTTGATGAACGTTCAAGTTAACTTTTAACTTAAAATTATTTTACGACTCCTTTTTATGCACTATTAATCTAAATATACGAAATTAATTAAATTCACTCAAAATAAATGCTTAAACAATAGTAATCCATTGGCTGGGCTTACATTTAAATAATGGATAGTGAAAATATAAAACTTTTTTTAATGAAATTTCAAATATTAAAAATAATGAACCATTGAAATCTATCGCACAAATGTTTAATTTTGGAGAGGTTTAGTTGTTTACCTAAGACAGTTGTGGCTGTACTTTGTATCGTGCAATAGTACTAGTAATAAGTTGTCTACAACATCTTGGTATACATAACCTTTGATTGTAAACAATGTCTTTTACTCCAGAACCATAGTTCAGACATATACAACAGCTGTCACTCCACAAGGATTGGCTGGAGTTGTAGATAACAGCTTAGTGCTATTGTCACTGCTGTCACTCCACAACGATTGGATTAAGTTGTAGATAACAGCTTAGTGCTATTGTCACATAGCTGTTCCTCCACAACGATTGGATTAAGTTGTAGATAACAGCTTAGTGCTATTGTCACATAGCTGTTACTCCACAACTGTTGTTCTAGAGCTGCAGACAACAGCTGTTGCTGTACAACCATTGGCTAAAGTTATAAACAAGAGTTATTGTGCTAGAGCTGTAGGCAACTGCTGTTAAACTGCAACCACTGGCTAGAGTTGTAAACAATAGTCGTGATATAAATGTAGATAACAGCTGTCACTCTGCAACTGTTGCTCTAGAGCTGTAGATAACATCTGTTGCTCCACAACCATTGGCTAGAGTTGTAGATAACAGCTGTTGCTTCACAACTGTTGCTCTAGAATTACAGACATTAGTTGTGTTAGAGCTGTAAGAAACAGATTTAATTAACGGGCTTCTACTTAAATACCACTATCTGCCTAATATATTATACCTTTATCACTTTTAACATAAATATTACATATAATTGTTTTATTTTTTTACTTACAGTAGCCCAATGTTATTAATTACTTTTTCATTAACATTAAACATATTAGGTATTAAATGTAATACTCAATTTTATATAAGTTTTCATTTCTAATTAAAGGTTATATGCAATCTGACAATAATTGATAGTTGAAACTAATATTCACAAGTACAATTAACTAAAAACTATTACATGTAAGTACTAACAGTAAAACTATAATTAATTGAAACTGTAAGTAAACGAAAATCTGTAGAAAGCTTTTGGTATTCCCTTATATACTACTACATAGAAAGTGCCTTCTCCAGTATTTTTAAGAAGCAAACCTTAGCTCTTTCAGATACTTATCATACTCTTACAGCTGCCAACAGTGGCAGCTAGTTGGGTGAGTTAGTGCAGATATGTCTCCACAAAGGTTTATTGAATAGTCTCAAACAGTGAAAAGTCAAAAAATATGCATTTCAAATGATTAAATAAATAAATAAAGTTATATGAATCTATAAGTTTATTAGTTATAAGCTATCTTATTCGCTTAGCCATTAATAGTTATTAGTAACTAAGCATTAGTAGCGCAATGCATCGAGAATAACAAAAGAATTGTAGACTTAACTTTTGCTGGCTCACCACAATGCAGTGTGTCTACCTTGTTTGGCGAGGTTAAGAGACCAAATGTCTCACAGCCTATTGTGAGAGTTGCTGTATCTATAGTACAACTTGTGAAATGAAAAGTGCGTTAAAATATTGAAATCTCAAATAATCAAGCTGGCAATTTACCCAGTGTTAGACATTCTGTGACCATACCTTGTAGATGTTAAGGGCCAGCTAGCCTGGATTCTGAGAACACTTAAAAATCACTTTCTGTTCACTTCACTAGAGTCTGGCTGTTTTAAAAGGTTTTACACTAAACTTTGTGTTATGTCCAAATTTATGTTATAAAACTTAGATAGCAGGATTAAAGCAGTATACAGATGTAATCCAGCATGTGTTAACTTCACATCTGCGGTTGACTGCTAGACGAGCCAATCGTAATTCCTTATAAATTTTACACGATGGAGAACAAACAAAGGAATTTTCAGTATTGTCTCACAGAAAGAGGACTATTAGAATTAGCAGTGGATATGTTATAATGGCGGATATCCCAACACAGTTAAATCTTAATGCATGGCTTGGTTACAAAAAGTCTACAGGTATGTGTTGTCACTCCGCAGTTCAGAACACAAGAGCACTCTGTTTCATAACAAGTGAGTGCTACTGCCACTTCTTTAATGAATAATAACAAAATTATAACTTTATTTAATGGCAATATTGAAAGTTGGATGGCCTACACTATGTAAATAAAGAACTACAATTAAATTTTCCAAGACTTTCTGAAGAGCTTTCAAAAACTGGGCAGCATATAAATATTAACTGCTATGTTTAGTACAATGATCTGCCTTCCCTAGCTTTGTCAATTCTACTTTCATTTGACGCATTTCGGAGAACCTCCAGCTTCAAAAACTATATCTATACTGGTTACCAATATTATGGCCCGTCCTATTTATAATTTTCTATCTCCACCTAGTACCCCTCCTCTATTCAACACATGTACATTAAACCTGATGTGCTTGCTTCTGATTGGCTCTTCAAAATCATATGTTTTCGCTCGCTTCTGATTGGCTCTTTTCAAACTTTCTCTTCAACAGTCGTCCCTCCTGTTAATTTTTGAAAATTTTTAGATTTTTAAACGTAATATCTGCTTGCGACGATTTCTGTTCATTTATTACGTTTTCTCCCTTTAATTTAGATTTAAAAATTTCCAAGTTCTCTAAAAATGTCCATACGTCTTCCTTTTTCTGCCATATGTAGTACTTCTTTAATTAAATTAAAAGAAAGAAAGAGGAAAGAGAGAGCGATAAAAGAGAGGATAAAAAACGAAAATGGGCTAAATTAACATATACGGGGAAAGAGGCATATAAATTTAAGAATTTTTTTAGAAAATATGATATAGACATAGCAATGGCTACAAATAATACAATAAGTACAATATAGTAAGAATGGGGTATACAGAATACAGTGTGGATGCGAGGCAGTGTACATAGTACAAACGGGATGAAAATTTAGAACTAGGTTTAAAGAACATGTAAGATTATTCAAATATGGCAAAAATGATTCAAATTATGCATCACATTTAATAAAAGAGGGACACATACCTCGAGAAATAGAAAACTCAATGAAAGTACTACATATGGCAGAAAAAGGAAGACGTATGGACATTTTAGAGAACTTGAAAATTTTAAAATCTAAATTAAAAGGAGAAAACAATAAATGAACAGATATCGTCTCAAGCAGATATTACGTTTAAAAATCAAAAAAATTTCAAAAATTAACAGGACGACCATTGAAGAGAAAGTTTGAAAGGAGCCAATCATAAGCGAGCGAAAACGTTTGATTTTGAAGAGCCAATCAAAAGCGAGCACGTCAGGTTTAATGTACAGGTGTTGAATAGAGGAGGGGTACGAGGTGGAGGTAGAAAATTATAAATAGGATGGGCCATAATATTGGTGACCAGTATAGATATAGTTTTTGAAGATGGAGGTTCTCCGAAACGCATCAATGAAAATAGAATTGACAAAGCTAGGGAAGGCAGATCATTATACTGAACATAGTGACAATAAGCCTAGGAGAAAAGAAGAAGAATATAAATATTAAGTTAAATGGTTGGGTTACAGTTTGTTTTTTGACAGCCCCAGCCTCCTTTTGTTCATCACTTGCAAGCAATTACTGGGTTCAATTACATTCATGACTTATGAGAATCATTGGGTTTGATCGAGTACTTTCGTTCATGACATATGCGCAATCACGGGGTTTGGGTACTTTCACCTACTATACAGAGTTTAATTAGTCACCAGCAACCTGCCCATGTGTTATGATCATTTAAAATAAAAATTAAAGTATCATTAAAGTACAAATTAAGTATAATTTGTGATTGAAATTATTTGATTATAAATATGTCACAGTTAATTAAACTATACCTGGCTAATCATAGGTAATATGTTCACATGTTATGTAAAATGAGCTAAAAAATTGATTCTTAAATTAAAAAAAAAATTATGAAGCCACACATTATATCAAAGTTTATAAATGTTTTCCATTAAGAAATGAAGTAAACATGGTCTAATATATGCTTAATGTTTTCAAATTAATACTTTTTATTGTAAAACAAGTTTATGGAAACAATTTTATTTATTCAAAGATAGCAAACTTACTCAATGCTTTTGTCATTTATTTGTAAATGCTCTCATTAAAAAAAAATCTATAAATGAAAATAAGATTTATAGGTTTTGTAATCTCTTCTTAATTATCAACATTTTATGTGAGTTTACATTTTAAATGAAACTTATTTTTGTGTAACTGAACGTTTTACAGACAACACAAGCAGGTGTCACAGTTATTTGTTTTTTATTAATGACAAAACTATTAATGCAAACTGTTAAATTTATAATTGTTTTATATTTAATCTACTTAACAGTTATATTTAGCAAGATTTGATAATAGATTTAAGTGATAATGTTGTGTTCATTTGAACTGTCACGGCATAATTACATGAGACATCATCAGATATTATGATTATATAACTATCACAAACAGAAAAAATTATCACTCTTCTAAAAGTTTCCATCTCCGTTGCCATTATGCCTCTTCTATGCAAATGCCAGTTTTGTGATCTTCTTAAATTGTTTTAATATTGCTTTTCGAATAACAGTGATCAGAAATGTCTTTTTTCAATATGGACAGAAGTCTGCTGAACATAATCTATTTAGGAATTTATCTGATGATTCTCTTTTCAGCCGAATGCGCTGTGCTGAATATGCAAGTAAGTGGTAATGTTTCAGTGCTGAATCGAAGTGCAAATGTCCACCTTTAATGTAATATATACAATAATGTTACAGAACATAATTGTTTTGTAAAATTAATTGTAATCCTTTGACAGCTAATTTAGTAGCTTCCCGGCTGTACTGTCCTCGTCACAAAAGTTCACTACAATAAGTGGACTTTGAGTTTCAGTTAATTAGGTTTTGATAATGTGAACAACAAATTAAATATTAATTTTATTATAACTTCAGATCCTATGAAATAAGACTAACTTATTATCTATTATTTTCTGTAAAATAGGCCTACATAAAAGATTGTGCTTGTGCGAAAATTCAAAATTAGGGGCTATCGAGTATTACAATTTTCAGGCCCTTTGGATAAAAAAGTGTTTTTAGCACCAATTTGCAAACTAAACAAATTGATTGATTTAGATAAGATCAAAAGATTTTTCAAAAAAAATTTATAATTTGCCCATAGCTTGTCATCCTTTTTAGTTTTTCAGAAATAATTTTTTTTTAAGACTAGAAGTATGATTATATCTAAACAAGTTTAAATTTTTTTTTTGTTAAAGTATTTTAAATATAGCTCTTAGATGCAAAAAAAATAAAAGCCTAACTCCACAAAAAAAAAAAAAAAAACTAGGGACTGTGGACAAATATGTAATATTTCTCAAAAGCTGCTAATCACATTTTGCTAAAATTTTTGTCAGTGTATGAAGATACCTCGTCAGTTTATTAAATAAGAAAAAAACAATTACAATTTATGCAGAAAAAGAAAACAAACTTACCTCAATTGGGATTTGAGGACAGTTCTTTTTACTAGAAAAATGTTTAGCAGTAGAAAAAATAATCAGATTTAAAAGTCTAAGTTAATTTATTTCTCTGTGATTAATATGTGAATTTTATATAACATTATTAATTATAAATAATATTTTTCTCTTCAAAATTAATTTTTAACGTGATTCTTTGATGTTTTCCTCGTTATGTTTCAATGTTAATGGTATACATTAATTAATGAGGTTTACGAAATAAAAACACAGTTTTAATCTGTAGAACTTTATTACTGACTACAGACTGTTTAACAACATAGTTACCCTAATTATATATCACTTGTAAATCCACAGTAAGTAATGTTCTACAGTAGATTAAAACTATATTTTTATTTTATAAACCTTGTTGTGTTTGACTTTTATATAGCTATAGCCACAAACATCAATAGGTCATCTTAAAATGATGAGGGAAATATGGTATTGTATGTTGGTAGACATTAAATTGATTCCTCGCCTTGTACGTAAGAAGATATTAAGTTGTGTTTTGTTGTTAAATCCCTAAATTTTGATGGTCATTATAATCATTAAAATGAAAAGTAGCTTCACCAGTAAAACATATCCAATTGTAAATTTCTTGTAGCATAGAAATTGCACTATTTCATTTTGTTTACATGCCCAAGTTAAATTTTGTAGGTGCGTAACAATAAACGTTCATGCAGAACATTTTAGAGAGTAGTCTTAAGTGTTCCTAGTTCCCAACATTGATGTAAAATTTATATCTTAGGTCTCTAACACAAGATAAGAAGTTATGTTCAACATTTTCATCCAATAAGACAAAAAAATCAATTGTCGATTCGATGTCTGCCAATTCAATAATGATGCACATAGCTTTTCCCTTCATTTTAACATCACAATTGTCTCAATATTTGATAATATTCGTTGTCCTTGAAGTAACGGTTTTATCAAATACATTTCTTCCTATTCGATAATCTTGTATAACACTAATATGTCAACATCTGATACCATTTATTACAGAAAACCATAATATCCAGTATTCATGATGAGAAGCCCGAGTTTGAAGTCGAAGGTTACTCTGTAAACGGTATAGCATATACTGTGTTTTCTGTAACAGTATGGCTGGCTCCATCTTTTATCAGCATCTTTGGGCCTCGCTTCTCAATGATTCTAGCAACAGTTGGTTACATGTAAGTTAATTGTTATAGTTAGCATTTTCTAATACGGTAAATCATCAATAACATCAGTTATTCAAACATCCATAACTTAATTTAAAAAAAAATTTAATAGTAACTTATTTTAAACTTTCTGTTCAATCTTATGCGGGTGGAGTTTACTTATACTCTTCTCAATCAGGCATAATTTTGTAATTGAGCATACTCTCTCTGTTAATAAAATGTGTTAATTTCCATTTTTCCCTAAACATCCTTTTATCTGCACTTATTTGGTAGCGTTTTAGATTTAAAAATAAAAGAATTTATGCAAATTATCAATTACCCGAACACTACCAGTAACAAACAGTTAAGGTAATCGATTTTGTACTGTAATTCTACTATTACACAAAGTTTTCAATACCAAATTATTGTTAGAGGCTAACAACAATAACAAGAGGCAGTTTATCATGCCAATAAATTACATTATCATATATACTAATGCAAAAAAATATTTAACGAGTCCTCCGACTTTAATTAGTATTAATATTACTTTTATTATAAGATGGGAATTAAGTTTAGAATCTAGAATAACATTTGAGAATTTTAGTCTCAATTTTCTGATCCATCCTTATTTTATATTTAATGCTGTAGTATTAAGTTTAGGAGTTTTAAAAATATTTTTTATTTTATTCAAACTTACACTATCAAGATTTTCTCTTTATTTGTAAACACTGAAAAACAATTCATTGTTCTTATTATTTCAACTTTTGTATCTGAATGTGTTAACAAAACTTAATATACCAGTACAACTCTGCTAGAGTTCGATTCAAAACCCATAATATTTGCAAGAACAAATAAATTGTACACTTAACATTTTGCACAGTTGTAATTACTATTGAATAAATGACAAACTAAGTCACTGAAGTCAAACTTTTGTATGACATTTAAAAATCTTTCAGATTTAGACTACCGCCATTTTTATATATGCAGTGAAATTTAAAATGCTAATTTATGTAGCGTTTAACTCCAGTTATATTAAACCAAATTCTTGAAAATTTGTTTGGTAAAAAGGTTTATTATCTTTTGAAGATTTAAAATGCTTGCATTTTCAAATGAATATCTGGGTAACAATTTTGTCTAAGCTCATTGCCAAAATCAGTTTTTTTATGTCATTTGATTTTCGTATATGGAAATATTTATTAAAGCAATGTCGTACAATGTACTTTTTGGAAATTCATCCCTATCAGTTTTAGTCATATGTAAAGCGATTATAACTCTTATTATTTAGTTACTTGACAATATTTTGAAAACTTCAAAGTCTAAAAAAAGACTTTCATCTCATTGGATTTTGCACAAAAAATTTGATACTGAATTATTTAAAACAAATTTGGTTGTATATTTAAGCAGCTGAAACAAATTAATTAATTGTTCTGCAGAATTTACTTAATGGCATTTAGCGTAGAAAAGGCATGGGCGATGTACACTGCTGCAGTTGTGGTAGGCATCAGCGAAGCACTTTTGTGGACATCGCAAGGCAATTATCTTGTACTGAATTCAGAATCTCACACAATGGACAAAAACATTGGTATATTTTGGATACTATTCAGTTCTGCGTAAGTTTGTAATAAAATTTATTTTTGTAATTAATAGCATAAGACAATTTTTTTTATATTTTTCATGTAAGATAATTTTTACTGAAGAAAAATATCAATCAGTTAGAATCGTTTTACACTTGCCTGGCTGCCAGGTATGCAATTGTCACGAGAGATTTCATATTTGCTCAATAAAAGTCATAGTCATATAAATAATACCTGGCTGCTGTGCTTTGTGGTGAGAACCAGTTGCGAAAAAAGATAGAAGAGCCAGTGGAGGTATACATCTAGTTGTCATGGCAGTTTTTGAGTTTTGTGTCTACTTGTTTGTTTGTGCTTTGAGTAAAATCAATTCATAAATTGGTATTGAAATATTGATTATACCCGTACGTGATCATCCCATTTTATGGGACAAAAAAGAAATTTATAAGGACAGAATTATGTCAAGAAATATGTTGATGGAATCGTTTAAGGAGCTGAATGTTGGATTTGAAGAGATGGGAGAGAAACTTGTTCCTGTCGTTTCTTAATTTTCAAAAAATATAGAGGTAACCTTGGATAATCAATATAGGATGGACCCAGTATAACCTACTTATTACATGCCATTCCAATTGTCGACCAACACAACTAGACAAAAATTATACTGTTGGGTGCACTCTGGGGCATGGATTTATATTCATGTTAATGTCAGCTAGATATCAGTTTATTTTCTTGAAAACAATTTTTTTCAGGCACATTTTTTAAATTAAAAGTAGTAAATTTATAAATACAGATAAGCAACTATCCTAGTTCCTCTTGAAGAAACACAAAGGTTAATTAATTTTTTTGTTATTTAATACCTATAAATATTGTAAGAAAACATAACTCTACCCATAAAAATAAATTTCATTTTGTGTATTTTAAAATATACAAGCAACATTAATGTTACAAAAAATAAAAAGCAAATCACCTGAACTTCAAAATTATAACCAATAGTATTATACAAAATTAAAATAAATTATTTTAGTTTTATCTTGATGTAGATTTCAGTAATCTAGATCCCACTTTTAGAGGGAGACTGCCTTAAAGTTACTGTGTAATGAGGAACCATTTTAAGATTTTGAATGACATTTTGAAGTAGATTTATGGATTTTTCTGAGGCTTAAATTTTAGATCAGTTATTTAACAGTAATTAGAAATTAATGGTGGTCTGTACTTCATATAGAAAACTAACTTTTCTGTTACTTTAATTTGATTAATCAACTGTTGTTTTGATTTCAGAGAACTCTACGGGAACCTATTTATTTATTTTAAAATGGAAGGCAAAAAATATATCGATGGAGAAACACGCAAATTTGTTATATATGTGATGAGCGCGATTGCTGCATCATCGCTTTTCATGTTTTTCCTGTTGGGCAAACCGAAGTCCAGTTCAGACGTAAAACCAGAAGAGAAAGAAGGACCCATGAAAGCGCTGAAACTCACTTGGTCTATTTTCACAACGAAGAATATGATGTTACTTTGTCTTACGTTTTGTTTCATTGGTAAAATACTTTTAATTTACAGAGTATCGTAATCAAAGAAAGGAAATCAATTTTATTCTATAAATCCATTTTCAGAACCCCTGTGTATTTGTTCATATTGTGTTAGACTAACTGAAATGATTATTAAAAAAAAGTGATCTGTAAGTACTATAGGGAACATGTCTTAATTTTTTTTTACACTTTAGTTTTCAAAACTTTTTTTGTGATAATTTGAAGCTGAGAAAAAGTAACATATTTCTTGAATAATGCCAAAAAAATTAAGGGATTGCTTCAATGGGCTGAAGAACATGTTTGCTATTTGACTGTACACATAAAACTTTTTTCATTGTTTTAAGTCATGAATCATAATCAAGTTTTAAAATTTTTTATTTAATCTAACACTCAGTATCGTGTGCTTTAGTAGTTATGGTGTTAATCTTTCATAAATCTTTGTCAGTAACTTCTCCTTAATGAATCTGCATATGACCCACAAGTGGATTTTATTTCCTTATTAGCGAATTTTCATTGGAAAAATAAGCTGTTGGAGTAGCCATCATGGTAAGGCCCCATACCTGGGGTCTTGAAATGAGCACCAATCCTGACCTGTAAATCACTTTTTGAGGAATCGTTAAAATTGATATATATGTGTGTGTGTGTGTGTGTTTTTAACAAGCTTGCATTTGCAATTTTAGTCCTAATTGATTTAAACTTGGCACAAAAATCAATTATGTTAATTGGACAAGTTTCTTAACCAACAAAATTTGTTCAACAGTTTCAGAATGATGGTGATTTCAAATCTTTAAAAAATTATATTTTTTGTGTCGTAAATATTTTTTGTAAATCTTATTTCACCATCGTGATCAGCGTTAAAAATTACATAAATTACAGTTTGAATTTTAAAAATCCATTGATGTTAAGAATTTTGTTGACACGGTTATGGTTATTTTTCGGATTTTCAACGTAATTTGAAAGTTTAAAATCCTAAAATCTGCAAATTTCAATGCTGGTTATGACTATTAAATTATAATTAAAACATGTAAAATAAGCGAAAACACTTCTATCAATACAGCTGTGTGCTGTGATTACCTTAGCTTGAGGGCTTGTTTATTACCTCCCTACTTTATTAGTTATTGCTTCTCTTATTGTTGATTTTATTTTCAGGAATGCAACAGGCTTTCCGAAGTGGCATCTACAGTGCGTGTGTAGGATTCACGTTACAGTTTGGAGACAAAGCAAAGCAACTGGTGGTACTGTCTGGTATTTTTCTTGGAGTTGGAGAATTTGCAGGTGATATTATATAACTATATCACTACATTATAATATTGTAACATAATAATATATCATAAAATATTGCAAGACTTTAATGTTCTTATACCTTAAATGTACCAATGCTTTTTTTAAAATAAATTTACCTATGATTTACTTCTATAAATTTAAATTTTTTATTTTATTAAGATGTACATTAATTTTTTCTCTGAGATATCAGAATCAACTACCACAGCATTCAATAATAGATTATTTCTTAAGATAAAAAATGTTTAAAGTTTTTTAAGTTGTTTTTAATACATCTGTGTTTACAAATTTAGGACAGGTCTGAGTTGTAAACTACAAAAATACTTGCTATCATATCAACTGAACAAGTTTTAAATCTTAAATAATGTTCAAGTGTTTTTTAGACCAAAGGCAACTATATCTAGTAAAACATCATATCTGGCTTCAGGCTTTAAACGATTTCACTTTATTTAAAAAAAAAATCTTTGTATCCCAGCACATTTGTGTTGTATTCCAGCAAATTTTGTTTTGTATTCCAGCACAATTGTTTTATATTCCAGCACAATTGTTTTGTATTAAAGAACATTTGTTTTGTGTTCCAGCACATTTGTTTTGTATTCCAGCACATTTTTCTTTGTATTCCAGCACATTTGTTTTGTGTTCCAGCACATTTGTTTTGTATTCCAGCACTATTGTTTTGCATTAAAGGACATTTTGTTTTGTATTCCAGCACAATTGTTTTGTATTCCAGCACAATTGTTTTGCATTAAAGGACATTTTGTTTTGTATCCTAGCACATTTGTTTTGTATTCCAGCACATTTTGCTCTTTATTCCAGCACATTTGTTTTGTGTTCCAGCACATTTGTTTTGTATTCCAGCACTATTGTTTTGTATTCCAGCACAATTGTTTTGCATTAAAGGACATTTTGTTTTGTATCCTAGAACATTTGTTTTGTATTCCAGCACAATTGTTTTGCATTAAAGGACATTTTGTTTGGTATCCTAGCACATTTGTTTTGTATCCTAGCACATTTGTTTTGTATTCCAGCACATTTGTTTTGTATTCCAGCACTATTGTTTTGTATTCCAGCACATGTGTTTTGTATTCCAGCACATTTGTTTTGTATTCCAGCACATTTGTTTTGTGTTCCAGCACATTTGTTTTGTATTCCAGCACATTTGTTTTGTATTCCAGCACATTTGTTTTGTATTCCAGCACAATTGTTTTGCATTAAAGGACATTTTGTTTTGTATCCTAGAACATTTGTTTTGTATTCCAGCACATTTGTTTTGTATTCCAGCACATTTGTTTTGTATTCCAGCACAATTGTTTTGTATTCCAGCACAATTGTTTTGCATTAAAGGACATTTTGTTTTGTATCCTAGCACATTTGTTTTGTACTCCAGCACATTTGTTTTGTGTTCCAGCACATTTGTTTTGTATTCCAGCACATTTTTCTTTGTATTCCAGCACATTTGCTTTGTATTCCAGCACATTTGTTTTGTATTCCAGCACATTTGTTTTGTATTCCAGCACAATTGTTTTGTATTCCAGCACAATTGTTTTGCATTAAAGGACATTTTGTTTTGTATCCTAGAACATTTGTTTTGTATTCCAGCACATTTTGCTTTGTATTCCAGCACATTTGTTTTGTATTCCAGCACATTTGTTTTGTGTTCCAGCACATTTGTTTTGTATTCTAGCACTATTGTTTTGTATTCCAGCACAATTGTTTTGCATTAAAGGACATTTGTTTTGTATTCCAGCACATTTGTTTTGTATTCCAGCACAATTGTTTTGCATTAAAGGACATTTTGTTTTGTATCCTAGCACATTTGTTTTGTATTCCAGCACATTTGTTTTGTATTCCAGCACATTTGTTTTGTATTCCAGCACATTTTGCTTTGTATTCCAGCACATTTTGTTTGTATTCCAGCACATTTGTTTTGTATTCCAGCACATTTGTTTTGTATCCCAGCACATTTGTTTGCAATATAATGTTCATGTTTTTGGCCTTTATTACAAACTATATACAACAAAAATTTAGCATTCAAGAAAATTTATGCTGGTTTTTAACACTAAATTTTAACCTTACATACTGCATAGATAAGTATGCAGTATTTATATTTTTTTCATGTAGCAAAATAATGTCTAAGCATTTTTAAGCCAATTCACTTTTGCTAAAAACTTATTTGCTACATAAGTGTACTAAAGTAAAAGAAATAGTTTTAATGTGAACAGCATTTAGAATTTATAATGTTAGTTTGTAAATTATTAGTTTAAAAAGTTTATCTGATATATTAAGTAGATTTTTATACATAACTCCATTTTCCTTGGTCTTCTAGAATTACTGAAATTGCCTTAACATTAAATTTTTTTACCCAGGTGGACTCTATCAGATTGCCTTGAGTGAATTTATCAAAAGACATAAATATGGTCAGAGTTTTGTGATCGGTACAGGTTTCATTTGTCAGATGGTGGCATACTATTTCACTTATCTCAATCTGCCTGATAATTCAGTTTTTGGCAACACAATGGATAAAGCCGTTATTGATAGCAAGTAAGTGATGTAAAGGAAATTTAAAACTTTATATATTTAATTTATGGTTTTGAACAGATTAACAATTTCATTTTTTTTTTTAACTAACATTAATTTATTAAACAAGAAAAAAATTTCATGAGCCAGCCACTTTTGCAGCTGCAAGTTTTCTCTTTAATGCAATTCCCAAACAATAAACATACTGTTTTTGTGTAAATTTTCATTGAAAAAATGAGCTATGAAGACCCAGATTTAAGAACTTGATATTAGCAGCAATACTGACCTCTAAATCACTTTCTGATTGGACTGTTAAAAAATACACACACACGTACGTGTGCACGCACACACACACACACACACACACACACACACACACACACACACACACACACACACACACGCACACACACACACACACACACACACACACACACACACACACACACACACACACACACACACACACACACACACACACACACACACACACACACACACACACACACACACACACACACACACACACACACACACACACACACACACACACACACACACACACACACACACACACACACACACACACACACACACACACACATACATACACACACACACACACACACACACACACACACACACACACACACACACACACACACACACACACACACACACACACACACACACACACACACACACACACACACACACACACACACACACACACACACACACACACACACACACTTGCAGGTGTATGAGTTTTAGCTCTCAGTTTGCAATTTTGGTCCAATTTAATTCATATTTGAAACAGAAATCTGTTTTGATAATACCTTGGACTAGTTCATTACAAGGTAAAATCCATTCATAGTTTCAAAATGGCATGCATTCCAAATCTTAAAAAAAATTTTCCTTTTTTATTTTACCTTTTTTTCAATATGATTTTCTAAAATGTAGTTAAATATTATGACAAACACATGCAGCCACAAATGTCAGAATAGGTTGAGTTTAAAAACGTTACCGGTCCTTTTTAGTGGACTCTAACAAAAATTGTTTTTCTGCTTTTCTATCATTTGAAATTAATGTAAATAAATGTGTTTATAATGATTGCAGTGTGTATATCGCGATGACGTGCAGTTTTTTACTAGGATTAGGTGATTGCTGCTGCCACACGCAAATGTATTCAGTGATGGCTTTAATGTTCCCTAACAACAGTGCGCAAACATATGCTATCTACAAATTTACAAAGGTAAACAAAATAATCGTTTATTACTTGTAACAAAATTCATTAGTCTAGCGGGCAACATTTCACTGCAATCCTGGTAAATCCTATCCATGCTGCTCTAGAGGTGTCCTGAACCTAAACCCTGCATCCCTTCCCTATTCATATCCCACACCAAGGTGGAACAGCATGTACTGAAAGCCTCATGACCAATCTTGCCTTAACTATGTATGGGAAGGCTTTTTAATTCTCTAGCTGTTTGTGGGCTTTTAATGGCTGACAAGAAACTAGGCAAAGGTAGACCTGGAGAGTGAAAATAGCATTGAGATGTTGTAGGTAACTGGGACTCTGCCTAACTCCATGGAACCCACACACAGTAAATAACAGAGAAACTATGTGACAGCACAAGGTGAAGCGAATTTGGTTTCCATGACACCAAGGACCTTCTGCTAAAACCTGAAGGAGCAGTGAACTATTAAAACTCTTTGAGGGAACAAGTCTACTTAACTAGTTCCTAAGAGACTAACTTGCACAATAGAATCTTTACTTGCTGTACCAGAGTCCTTCAACCTGTAACCTCTAACAGCCAATCTATCTGGCGGAGGCAGCTGACAGGCTTGGCAATCCCATTGTACCTCTAGCTCATACTATTCTCACTCATCTAGTCAAGACACACACACACACACACACACACACACACACACACACACACACACACACACACACACACACATTCAAAGTTCAAATCAACCCATGCTGATAAAGTAGCATACTAATGAAATGACACCTGCTTAATAGTGTATCAAACACAACCCAAGTAATCTCCTAGTTTACCTTAGCCTTACCCATGCATACAGGGCTCTGTATGGACAGACCTCATTTCCTTACATACTTGTGGGTGTTTCCATAAGAATATAAAACAGAATGAGCGGAATCTCACCGCACAGTAAAAATGTTGGCCAAATGGAGCAGAACTTTCATCATCAGAATCAAGAGAAAGAAAAACTGAAAAGGGAATTAGGAAAGCAAGCATCTGCAAGCACCTCAATAAGGAACTGGGAAGTCACCAATTAAATGTGAGAGGACCTGCCCACGTTGAATCCTCCCCAAATACTAGACTTTATAAGGAAAATAGGACTGGAGAAGGCACTGTAACTGAGCACCTTAGGAATGTAGAAAGGGGCACAACAGATCTACATAAGTCACAGTGCAATAGTAAGCCTACATCCTAACCATCAAAATCCTTCATTCATTCATTCAACATCCAATATACAGTGAAATTCACACAAATATACTTATATAAAACACATCCAAAAGTCTTTTAGTAATTAAAATCACTAAATGCAGTAATACAATGAGAAACTATCATATTTATAATAACTGTGCTGACATTTCCCTCTAAAAATTTTCTACCAGAATATACATTCACACAGCCATCTTTTCCTTCTTGCATGTACTTATCTTCTTTTCAAATAACATACCCACATACTTATATTTGTTACACATCACCACTCATATGTTCTTAAGAACTAAATTTTCAGTCTGAACATAATTTTTAAAAAACTGAGGCGTCTTTGTGGTTTAGAAGCTTCCTAAATAATTATTATGAAATTCAAATGTATTTAAAATAAGTGTAAAAACATATTTGAATTATTTTTTTTTAATTTTACAGGGAATGATGGTCGCCATATCCTTTTATTCATCAAACCACTTGGGACTTCATACACAACTCTCAATCTTAGTTCCGATGGCCATCATCGCTAATATAACATATAATGTTGTCCTAAGGCGGGTCAAAAATGACTTAAAAACCAACGAATGCTCTCTGGAAATGAGTAAAGATGTTAGTAGCTCATAAATAGTGAATTAATTTTTATAAATTCCATAAGAAAAATGAGCGTTTCCATTTAAGGAAAAATGATGCTGCTCGTCACGTAAGAATGTGAAAAATTTACTAATGCATCACGAGCACATTATGAAAATGTTATTGTTTAATCGGTCATTTGCTTAAGACATAAGTTTTGAGAGAATGGATAAATTTTTGCTATGAAATGATGACTAATCTTCAGTTAAAGTAAGATTAGCATTAGTTTAAAATCTAAAAAATTT
Source organism: Callitettix versicolor (assembly GCA_022606455.1). NCBI lineage: Eukaryota > Metazoa > Arthropoda > Insecta > Hemiptera > Cercopidae > Callitettix > Callitettix versicolor. Next base: position 106,322,109 of record CM040189.1, on the reverse strand, counting down.
ATACAGTGTTAAAAATATTAAATTGAACCTAATTTCAAAATTCGGTGTTAAGAAGCGAAACAAAAAATCATGTCCTACGACACAGGTCAGGTGAAAGGGGATCAGTATCAACAAAATTTGACTTGTACTGTCAGCATTGTGTGGTTCATCCACGATTATTTATTTATTTATATCTAACGACCTAAATTTAAACTTAGTCCAGATTATGCTAGTAGGGTACTTAAGTTAGACAGCATGTAATTTAGTAATCAAATCAAGTGAAGACTTTAAGGCTAGATAAAACAAAAGAATACTAGTAAACCCTCAGTTTAACAAAAAAAAAAAAAAAAAAAAAAAAAAAAAAAAAACAGTTACTATTATGTTTGAAATTTGTATTAAAATTTTTCAAAACACCTTTTTTACAGTTCTGATAAGTAATTACGAGTTGATAGTTTCAGATCATCGATGATTGAACTGTTGTAATAGAAATCCACTTAAAAATACTGTTTGGAGGTCTAAGAAACCCAATTTTTTAACAAAACATTTAATTTTTCTATTAAAAATGAACAAAACACAATACAAAGAAATAAAACAATTACTATTAACAATTCTGCCAACATTTAATGAACTATTAACTAAATGTAGTTTAGTTAATTTAGTAGTTATTTACTACTAAATTCTATTACTATCAAACAATAGTAGAATTGAAGAAGCTATGGAAGGCAGATCGTTATACTCAATATAGTAACTATTAACTACCTCACACCCTATACATCCCATTAAACTTAGGGTTTACTGTACTTTCAAAGCGTGTACAGTATTATGGTATCGTTGGAAGATGTCTAAATAAGCAGAAACAAAACTTAGATCATCAGTCATCATTTTATTTTCTCTGAAGTATACTACAATACAGGTCACTGCTTGGCCAAACTTTATTTCTCGTTTCATTCTCTAAATTAACACAAACAGTATTTATTTTATTATAATTAGGCTTTATAAATACATATATATTTAAAAACGCTTTTTTAGTTTAGTACTACTTAAATTTTTATAAAAATCATTTATCTATGTGTTGTCAATTGTTTTACAAAGTACCTATGTTAAATATAATTATTTAAATATTTTTTTTAATTCGAAGAGTGATAACATACATGAAACAGCAGGGACCTCAGAATGGAAAAATAAAACTAGAGTGTGATGATAGTGTGGGGGGAAGAGAAACTCAAAACATATACTTTGCCTAAATTTATTCCCGCGACACACATTTTGTGTTTAATACAAAAAACTAAAATAGTTTCAACTTTTTTAAGATCTAAATAACTACAAAACTGGACGAAACCAAGCATAAAGTTTGTCTTTGATCCATTCATTGTTATATCACAATAATTTTAACAAAAATCTTAACAAGAAAGTAAACGTACAAAGAGAAATAATATTTAGACTCTTAGGAAAAACTCATTTTCAAATGTTAAAATAATCATTTTTGGTCCTTTTAAACTAATTTAATATGGAGTAGTGAAGGACGAGTATTCAAGCTAGTCTCGTATATTTGTCTTGTATATAGTCTCGTCTGGTTATTTGTTTTGTTTTGCAATCATAAATTTAAAATCATATTTATATAGATTATTAGTGCCAAACACCTGAATTACACCTAAAAGGAGATATGATATATAATCTGGAAACATCACAAATGTTATCAAGAGAACAACTATTTCAGACAACAAAACCATCACTAGCTTATCAAGAACCATTTGTGAGTCTCCTAAATTTCATGAATCAAAAACAATTATTTGAAATAAGCTTTTATTCTTGAAAATGGTGTAAACAAAAATTACAGATTTTGCCAAAGTTTAGTTGTAATGAATGACATGTGTTCCTTTAAAAACGCTTAAAAAATATTTCAATTGAAAATGTAAACTTCAGTACAACAGTCCTTTAAAACTGGAATACAAAGCTTATAATAAAAACGCCTATGTTAGTTTTGGTATGTTTCATTATTCAAAATTACAATTATTATAAAAATAAAATTAAACCAATGCTAGTTCTTCAGCCCAACCCTGCCTGCAGCCACGGTATGACCCTTAATTAATAAATAAGAACAATAACCTCAAAGTTACATAAAGAAACAACAGTATACTGTTTGCTGAAAATCATATTCAGATGGTAAATGCAATGAATCAGCTACGACAGAAATAATCTTTGTTTAATTTCCTTCTCCTTCATGGAATCCTTATACTTCTAAAATACTCTATTATTTGAGTGTTTTAACCAAAAAAACAATTTTATAAAATACGTAGCCATGTTTCCTTACTGTTACCTCAGGAGGTGCTTCTTATTTCTTGGTGCAAACTTCGAGCCTCAGGTGATGTTGATGTTCCTTGTATACCGCCACTACCATCTCAATTCTTAAGGATTGATACAGGTTTTTGGTGTTTCCAATGGTTGAAATAAGTATATCTTTGATACCTTACAGGTTATCTTCAACAAAAGTTGCCGACAGGTTTACATAGAGCTCTGAATCAGCTGGTGGCTGCCTGAACTGCTACTTGCCTAGCATTCAATCCATTTACCTCCATTTGTCCTTGTCATTGCTTTCATACAGTTTGACAAAAATCGCTGGGCCAGACCCATAAATCGCATATAAGATGCAACCTTAGCTATTTTTTAAACCTGTCCATTGCTGATCCCAAAATATGCTGGTGTCCACTGGAATTTGATGCACTTCCCCATATGTTTCAGCTGGGTGAGAATACACCTAATTTAAGTTTTCAGAAATTGTAATCACTGGGTGTATTTTCATATGGGACCTCTATGGCACTTTTGGAACCTGCAAGGATATAAAGAATGTTCTGTATAGCTAACTATGAGCAGTACATAGGAGCAAGTAGCTTAATGTGAAATTAGAAGCTTTTGCCATCTGGTTTCTTTTAAGTCAGCTGAGCAATCCATTTAGTTATTAATATACATCTAGTAGCGAAAATTTATAATTTAGCGCTTTTTTCTCTGTAAGCTGAGAAAAGAGTTGAGTTTATATATGGACGTCCTTTGTCTTCCAAGACCATTCTGATCCGTAGGCTCACATTCTTTTAGAAGTTAAGTCTACCAGTTCTTCAAGCAAAGCTGGCCTGTTGCTGAAAAATTGTTTAACAGAATTAGGAGAGATTATTAAGGAGGATGGTTGGCTAACAGTGTTGTGATCTTTGCGCCTTTAGTCCAAATTGTTTTTAAAAGTACAAGACCCCCCCCCACAATCAAGGCTGGTCCTGAGGAAGTTAGCCTGTAAGACCTTCAGTGTATAATGGTACTTTAATAATTAATATTTAACAGAGTAAATGACAGTCAGCCAGTCTTGTTTGTGCGTAGATGTGTCATGTTTCAGCACAGTTTAGTATAATTAATTGTTATCAACATTCCATCACTATCTCTAAATCAATAGTAAAATGATTAAAATATATTTTTAATGACACATTTCAATTTTTCTTTCATTGCACCACTTAAGTTGAAACAACGATTACGAATAAAAGAAATATTTTAGTATAAACCATTTAATTTTAAGTGCTTTGTACTAAAATATTTGTTTTATTCAAAAAAAAAAAAAAAAAAAAAAACCCACGCATAAATGATTTTTAGCATTTATATAGTTGCTTGCAATTTCCATTTCTTGATCTAACAATAAACTTTTTAAATATTCCACTTTTTTCAATCACAAATGATGAAATTAATTTTGTATAGTATATTATTATCTGTTACTTGCCCATATACAATGTAAATGCACATCTATATTCTATTATTACCATCGTTTTAGGGTGTGCCATATAGTGTGAATTGACTTTTAACCAGCAATATAACAGCCAAAAAATTGGTAACCCAATGTTTTGAGTTTTGGATAATTAAATTTCAAATATCAATATTTTGGATGGTGTTAGTATAGTCAAACTACACCAGCTTTACAAACTGTTAAAAATAGCAAATATAACAATAATTTTTTAAACTATAATTCATTTGAATTGTGGACAACCTTTTTTACAGCTAAAAATTTGCAAAGCTATGTAACCCTGAAACGATGGTAATAAGCATAATCTTATAGTTAATATTAAAAAAAAAACAATCAATAATTAACTAATTACTGTTTATAAAGCTTTTTAATAAAATATATTTTGTACCCTATTTGTTTAAATAATAAATGGTTTTATTTATATCCGATATCTCTATTATCTTTGCTTTGATTTCTACACCTAATACCAAATTTTCATTTTTAGAACTGTAAAAATATATCCAAAACACTTTGGCAAATAAATATAATGTTACATCACTTTTAATACCAGAATTATTAAAAAAACAAACATATTTTGTTTCTCCTGTTGGGTACTGAATTGCTAGGAAGTACATATTGTTATCAATATAAGGCCTCCTGTTTACTGAAATACAGTAATATGTAAAACATCTTCAGTGTGTAATTAAAACTGTAATTGCTAGGTAATTTGGATAAAAACAAGACACATATACACAAACGTTAACATATACATTTAATGTTCATAACTTGACGAATTTCAGTATAAAATTTTATTCAATTTCAGAAATAATAAAAAGAATGTTATTCACATTTGTCTATTGCTAAACTTCCCTTTCTCTCGATGCCATATGCCTCATTAGATTGTTCACAAACTTTTCTACTTTTTTTAAGTCTTGAATAATTTCTGTTTTGTATTGATAACACTAAAACATATTATAAAACAGTATCATTAATATTTTTATTTAAACAAATAAAATAGCATTAATTAGTTAATGTAGTAATAACCATTCATTTAATACTAAATATAAAACAATTATAATTTCAAATGTGACTGAAGGGCCCTTTTGGTGTGATAGTTACTCATTTCAAAACTGTTTACACTCTACTCGAAGCTCAAAATTTTCAGGTGACAAAAATCAAATATGACCACAAACGTTTTAATTGATACATCCTTTTAATCAACTATATCCATAACATATTTTTCTTTCTTTTGCAACAGAGTAAATACTGTGGTGACTGTTGTCAACTCATAATTGGTTAGTAGTCAACAGCAACTATGGCAACTGATGCATTAAGCTGTCTCAATTTTTTTAATAATAAATAATTTCTTTTTCCAGGTATGTGTCCCTGTGTGTGTGTTTGTTTGACAAAGAGAGAAAATGACATGTTTCCTTTTCTCCTTAACATTGTCCTACACATGTCATCTAGTCAACGACAGAGGTATAAATTTTTTTCTTAACTAATAAAACAACAAATAATTAAGATCCACGTAACAAAAAAAATTGATGTACAACTTTAATTTAAAAAAAATAACCAATTCAAGTACAAACCATTGGAAATAGCACATTAAGAAATTAATTAAAAACTGAATTTTTTTGCAGAAATGAATAAGTTTATTTAAGTTTAACCTTCATGGTCATTTCGAAAAGAAAATAATTTTAATTTATAGATAAATTTAAATGGAAATTAGGAAAATATATACCTGATTTGAAAAAATCTAAAATTTATGAAGTTTAATGAGATGAATTTGACAGATTTATCTTAGTCAAACAAAGTGAAAAAAAAATGATTACTAGCTTTACTGATAATCTGGCTGCATTTAGTAAATTTTAAATACAAAAGACCAGAGAAATTAAGTGTAATTCAAACCAACCATAGAAAAGAGATTAATTTTTAAATTTAAAAAAATTTGACCTCTTAAGTTACTAAACATCTATGAAAGTAATTCATTAATTAAATGAAAGAATGAAAATTAATGAATTCTAACAAAGGTCCTATTCCAGATTCTTGTTTTTTCTCTTTGTTAAAACCAAGGTAAATCAACCATAATACGACTTTTGTAAAATGCAACATTATCAAACAATATTGTTACCAACATATGGCCTACTGTTTACTGAAATACAGTAATATGTAAAAAAGGTCTTCAGTGCTTATCATTGATTACAGTAGAAACTGTAACTGATAGGTAAGCTGGATAAAAACATACAAATATACACGCATTGTTAACAAATTTAATGTTTATAATTTTACAAATTTCAGCATAAAATTTCATTTAATTTCAGAAATAATAAAAAAAAATTATTCACATTTATCTATTTCTAAACTTTTCTTTCTTTCAATGTTGTATGCCTCATTAGATTATAATTGCCAATCCTGTTTTAATTTGTTATATTTTTACTACAGAACAAACCTATAAAAATGTTTAGTTTGTGTGAAATTTTAATAATCTTTTATCCCAAAATTTAAATTATATTTATAAAAGTGATAACTAGTGGTTATAAAATTATTTTAGTGATTATTAATACACTTAGCAAATCAATACCGATTCTCTTATGTATTAAAAAGATTATCAAGCATAATTGTTTGGTGCAATTTTATTGGTTATTATAAATAGATTTAAACATATTTTTAAATTACAAATTTTTAATTTACAATGTCATATTTGTACAAAAAATAAATATTTTGAGGAACTCAACTTACCAGAACATCATCAGTTATTTTGATTTTTAAAATACTGTCATTATGATTATATTTCATTACATAACGAGTCTGTGGAAAAAAGAACATATTTTAACAATATACATGTTGAAATATAGAGAAATACACACAAATACACATACACGCACTCACACACACACACACACACACACACACACACACACACACACACACACACACACACACACACACACACACACACACACACACACACACACACACACACACACACACACACACACACACACACACTCATATTCATTAAATAAAATTTTGATAGTCTAAAATATTATATATGTTATAAAAAGAACACATCAAACTAATATAAAATAGAAATAGTAAAATGATATAGACACATTTATAGCTAAGTAGCAAACTTTTCTTTAAATCAAAGAAGACAAATAAATCAATATGGTTCTTTTATTGGCATTAATATTATTAACCATAAAATAAATTGTACATCAAACGACTAATAATTATTGTATGACTTACTCATTCAATTATCAAACAGTATTAAAAATCCCATTGTTCTTGATAATTTATTATATTTAAACAGTGACTTATAACCTCATTGCAACCTACTTTTAGTTTTAAATGCTATACAGCCAAAAAAATACAGTCATGGTACAAGTAATGGGTGAAATAGGCTTACAATAGTGTACTGAATGGTATACCTCCAAACCATTAAATAAAAAACAATGACTAACACAAAATAATAATGATTTTTCTATTTTTCTTACCAATTTCTATTTTCCTACTTAAACTTATAAACTAATTATACTTATAAATTGGAAGTATCGGAAAATAATAGCTTGTGTCCTGAACTGTTTATTTGAAATGACTTAGTATGACGCAAAAGAATTGAAAGAAATTCTTTTTGCCAAACTACTTAACTACTACGTCTATTTATTTTTCATGAAAAAAGGTTAGCTAAAGCTACCATGGTCCTGCTGTCCTAGGATCATATGGAATTAATTATTTTAAAACTAAGTAACTTATGAAACAAAATCATAAAAATACAGTCCTGACCCCTTACTAATAACAAACTGACACCTATGATAGGCTAGTTTTAAACTTTAGGCTACGATAAGTAAGTACTTTTCTGAATTGATAGAAAATTATGCAAGCTCAAAAACTAAATAATGTATACAGGTGAAGATTGTTTAGGATAATTTATAACAGATTAAATAACAAAAAGTACTAAGTAAGCAAAGTATAGGTTTTTAAAAACCCAATGTTTTTTTAGCCTTATTACAGCTTAGGTGTATAGAGTTCACCTTTGTCACTAAGTCAAGAACTTCACCTCATCTGTTTTAGTTGACTACATAATCTGTTATGATGACATTTACTAGAGCGCATCATTACTTTTACAGTCCACACAACTACAAAAAAAAAAAAAAAATGACTACTTATTTTTTTAGAAAAATAAAATATTTCCTATATCCATGTTTATCTAAAATAATAGTACATATAAGTTACGATTTACAAGTACAGATAAAAATACTAGGTTGAAATTAATGTCATAAAGTTGCACTTCAAATGAGCCAAACTGCCTTGCCACTATGTGCAATTCAAACAGCCAATTTTAGGGTTAAATAAAATTAATTTAATGGCATATGAAATCAAACTAAAATTAAAATAATCTACAAAACATCTAGAAAAAAAGCTTACTAACTTTCATTGGATCCTGCAAGTAAAGATTTTGAGCATTCTTTTCAAACTCTTCCCAACTGTTAATATACATTTTCACAAATTATTATTAATACTAACTAGACTTTACTAGTAACAATAATGTTAATTGGTTTGTTTGGTTATACCATAGGATATGTCCTATCCATTAACATAAACATATAGGTAACCTACTGGTTACATAGTATTCGATTCGCACTAAAAAAATTAACAATATGGAAATTTTAGTTATATATTCAGTAACAAAAATATAAGCCACTATTTCATCCACGTGCAATCACAACACTAAAAATTAAAAAACTTATATTCAACAGCATTTATCAACACGTCAATAATACAACAGCTGTTTCTGTATTGAATGAAATTTGTCTAAATAGTACTTGATTTCATATCTCCTCATAACATATCCGTGACTCATTTATCTTTGTAGAGTGTTTATCTATGGCTTAATTTGTGTCAAAAATTCCTTACACACACACACACACACACACACACACATATATATATATATATATATATATATATATATATAAAGAAAAGAAAAAGATATATTCTGTAAAAAGAAGACTTATCTGCTTATATTGTTCTACAAGAATTTTTTTGTTATTTAAACAACATACAATACAATACAATATTTATGTATATACCTGTTATTAAATTTCGAACAAATAAATTATTATAGTTTCAACAATATTAAAAAAAAAAATACAATAAATATTTTAGTTGGAATTTTATATTTTATAGGATGCACGTATATCACAAAAAAATTTGTAGGAGAAAAAAAGGAATAATGCCATAGGTAAATTACTGAAAGACATTAAAATTATTTGGCCAATACCTTCTAAATACTTGTAGGATATATCTGGCTGGTTTTGGAGAGTATTTGTAGGCAATTTCAGAACAAAACTGATTTTTGTTTTCCAACAGCTGTTTACTGTCAGTTTTGTTTTGCGACTTATGTCTCTTAGGCATAAAATTAATTATGATTAATGAATGAAAGTGATATTATAATGCAGTTTATCTATAATAAAATTATCAGTAGTGTATTCGATAGTGGAGTGTTTAGTGATTGCTGTTTTACCTGTAGCTGTTAATTTTTTATGTGAGTATTTTACAAAAAGGTTTAATATCAGTATAATAATAGCAATCCCAATTTTAAGTTTTAGTGTATTTTCTTCCTTACCCCTAAATAATGTTGTATTTTCAGTTAAGAAAATGTTAATTATGTTGATGAACAAGTACTATAAATCCTGCAGTTTCTGTATGTAAACTTAGGTATTCACTATTTTCATTTGATGGTTTTTATTTACCATAGCATAGACCATATGATATTATTTATCCTACTTTTAATTTATGGACTAATCATAAATACTTACTTGTTTACTATATAGTTTATTATTTTGCTTGTTTAATGAAATAAACTAACAAGAAAATTATCAAATTTTTTTTTAATAATTTTGTATTAGCCTCAACCAATAGCGATTTAAACCAGTTCATATTAGCAAAATTTTTGGTAAAATGCACTTCTGTGAATGTTAATAATTTTTGTATCAGAACGCTTTATTATATTTCCAATATTAATAATTGAAAATATAAAAGTGTGAAAATAATAGAAGGTAGAAAAAAATGAAAATAAAAGTGACAAACATAACCTAAAATCAAATAGCACACAAAAATAGGTATATGTCATATTTTTCATTACAAAAATGATTAATTAAATGTGTGTTTTTGATAAAGAAAACAATTGATTTTTAAAAAAATGGTTTTAAGAACATAAGTAGCATTGTTGTTGGATGATAAATCTAACTTACTTAGTTGTGCCTCAATGATTTATGAAATGCGTATTATTAAAAAAAAAAAAAACAAAAGAAACTTTAAAAAAAGATTTATGAACCAAACTAACATGGTTGTTGTGAAACAACTTGACGCGATTGTGCTTGGATAACCCAACTAAAACGGTTTTGTATGTAGGCCTAACTAGTTTCAAATAAAAGTTATTAACCTTGTAATGATTATTAGATTATTAGCACACTAAGTTAAATCGTAACAACATAATAAATTCAATCCATGGGTGAATATCTCATAACTAAATAATCAAGTACATAAAAAAAAGTTATAACCATATGCAGTTAAATAAGAACAGTATTTAGTGTTTACTAAACTGTTATTAGAGTAACAGATGTTTAGTTACTCATATTGTGTAGAACGTGTAAATGCTAAGCATCATGATACCATTCATACAGCTACAGCTCAGCTGGCTCAATCACTCATACTAAGTTTATAAAACTTAACCCTGCAATATTGCTCTAACTTTTTACGAGCTGAGTTCTCTGCAATGTATTTTCAATTTACTTGATTAGCGGCTATCAGTCTGAAACAATGTTTGGTTTGTCAGTATTTTCAGAACTTTATTACAACACACTTTAATTTAATTTAATTTTTTTTAATTTGTAAAATAGTTTAATAATAAAATTAATTATTAACTAATTTTGAAATAGTTTGTAAAACTATTGCCTACAATATTTTACTTAGTAATGAGCAGCACTGATATTGGATTTGAATGTTAATTTTGTAGCCTGCATATAATTTGATTATTTTTCTTTTGAATTTGATTGTTTTTGTAACTTCTTTTGCCTAGTATTGATTTTTTTAAACTTTTTGTTTAAATAATAGTTGTTTTTGGACTGCCTTGATTTTGATTAGAAAGTTTCTTCAGTATCAATTTATAGTAGTATAGTCTAGTTGTTTTCAGTTAAAGAAGTTAATTAACAATACTGATTTTTACTTAAAGGGCTCTGTTTTATGAGAGCAGGTCCCTACATCATTAATAAAAATCTTTAAACTTAAGAAGATTAGAAAACCCTAACATAAACTAAAGCTGTATCCTTTAAAATAAATTCTAAAGCCATTATGGTGATTGTAAAGGTTCACACCTTAGAAAAATATTAACCTTGTTAAAAATATAACTAAGAAAATCTTAACCAAAATAAATAGAATCATTTATTTACGTTTGACTTGTTTACCTGGAACACTGTAGAAATATAGCTTTATCAAATGGTATCTATATATTTAAACGTTTATAAATTAGCATTCAGCTTTAACCAAACTTTTTCTTTGTCTTATGGTTAGTGCTGATCAGCGGGCCAGTGACCAGTCCAGGCCTTAAGGTATTTTGCTAAATTAGCATTCAGCATCCCTGGACCAAATTCTTTTTGGTGGTGTTGGATAGTAGATGTCTGTCTTCTTCTTTGATCTTCTTCTGTTAAGTGGGGATTGGTAAACCCTCGCACCATTTCGCAATTTATTGCACTCTGTCTTATGGTTAGTATCGAAGTCTTAACGTTTTTGTTTCAAATAATGTAGATTGTCATCTTGAATTAGGAAAATGTATAACATAATGCCAAAAATAGCGAATTATGAAATATAAATATGAATTTCATGAAAACCGGTTCTTTAATTTTAAAATAATTTTTAACCCATGTTTAAAATTCAAGAAATTTTTTTTTTATTTTATACATTATACAAAAACACACTTGTATACATAATACAAATATTTATTTAAATAAAAATGTGTGTATTCTATACATTATACAAAAATAATTTTGATTGTATACATTTTTTTGTAAAGTGTTATAGTAGTACAAATTTTCTGTTATCTTGAAACTTAAAAAGCAAAAGTCCTAATAGCATATTCATGTGCAGCAAGTAAAACAAAAATGAGAAGTGGAATTTTACTCAGCTTGCCACCAACCAATAACATTATATATATATATATATATATATATATATATATATATATATATATATATATATATCTATGACATATATTTTGGTACATTTTTTTTCCGGCGAAAAACCGTTTAGGTTATCATCACTGATTTTGGTACATTAGCGAGTGACATTAGCACCCAAGTTATGTACATGAATTTACTTATTCTGTCTTGTGTAATGTAAGGCCTACTGCATTTACAGTGCTTTGGTATTACAGCTAGCCTATCTGATTATATATTTCTACCGATTACCTGATTTACAAATCATTTTTTATGTTGTGGATTGGTTGATTAAATGACTTAATTTATATTTTAATAAAATTGCTATTGTACGAACTCCTCAGACAGCTCACCACAGATGTGAGATGTGTTGCAAGAGCTAGCTTTAAACACCCTCTGTTCCAATTAATTAATTAATTTAACAGGCTTAATTAGCCTGTTCCAAGGCTAATTAATTGATTTTAACCAAACAAAGTAATTTCAGAATAATTGTTGTTTTTCTATAATTGAAAATGCATACAGTACAAATTTTCTACTACAAAATATGTTGCCCTGATCCAACACATGTAAAAGTGTAGGACTTGATAACTCATAAACCAACTTATTTAATCTATGGGACCGACATTTGAAAATTGACTGACATTAAAAACTTTACGTAACAATTATAACAGCAGCATGCTTCTTGCTATTACCATATTAAATCATTTCAAAAAATTGAAATTGTATTTCATTTATTCCTTGAGGAAATTAATAAACAAAAATACATATTGACGTTTATAATTAAGATTATTTTCCTTGAAATATAAAACTACTATAGTAAAATTCCCTCTGGACACCACACCCATCACACATGTGTTTGAAGTCGTAACACGTATGGTGTCACGTCTGATTTCTTATCAGTTGTTCAAAGGATATTTATAACATTTATTGTAGGAAAATCTTGATATTTGCATCACAGTGTTAATCAAATTCGTATTTAACACTTTCAGTGCTGTGGACTTTTTCACATGCACAAATGTGTAATTTTTTTTTTACTTTTGGATATATTTTAATCTAAATGAACATGTTTTATGAAAATTATATTTTCAAGTTTACATACACAGTATACAGTAAGAAGAACGTAACAGAACTCTGGTCAGCTGTGCAACTCACAAAAAATTCATCTGTCCCTTTTTATTAATTTAAGGTGGGCCTCATCTCTCCCTCTACCACAGACAGGTAAACTGTGAGTTGAACAGGTAAATCAAAAACCAATGCGGGGTTTGAACCTACTCATGCCTAACACACTATACTGTGTGTTATTATTATATAACATATTATTATATACAAATTATTATATACATATTTGACCAGTCTCAACTTGTTTCATTTAATAATTATCGTGTCATTGGTTATTGAATTACTATTGTTTGGTTATGTTAAACAGTTTATTGTTGTTTACTGCTTTATATATTTTTTTTGTTTTTTGGAAAAACCATCAGAGCTAAATTTTTTGTTGCTATTTGAAGTCAAAAAGCACATTGAGGCTATTATCGCCCCCTAAATGTAAGTGTGTTAAAGAGTGCTGGGATTAGATTTATATAAAATAGACGCCCGGTAAAACCAGATGTTGACACTGAGAGGGTCAACATAGTTGTAAAAATTAATAAGTATGCTTAGAATATCTTGCAGAAATTTTATGTTTTAAGCCAACTGGTCAATACAATATTTACTTAATTCAGAGTATGTGTAAATATTTTGTTTTTTTTTTTTATTATTCTTATTCTAATTAAATATTCTTCCTCCAAAAAAAAAATTGTTTAACATTACCACATTTTAATTTTGGTCTCTTGACTATAAAAATGAATCAAGAACATCAAGTTTTTGGTTGAAACCAGTTTTTATTTGTAGATTTGCATATTGTATTCATGAAAGAACCCATTTTTAAAGCACACTTTGCTCTATACATTTTATTTATTGGTAGATATTGCATTGTTAAGTTATTTAAAGATTTTCTTTAAACACATCTTGTTTCATTAATGGTAGACCTGCATATTATTCGCAAATTGTGTTTAAATTATTTTAAACCAGCAGTACCTGCACGACATTACATTTTTACTGTGAATGTTTTATGTAAACAGATGTAATTTTTATCTAAATATTTAATTTTTAAAAAATCTAACAAATAAATTTAAAAATTTGTGATTTTGTCCAGCTTTCTTCTGTTCACCTCTGTAAAAATTTCAAATTTCTGCATGTCATAAATTTGTACACTGGACACACACACACACACACACACACACACACACACACACACTTCCTTTTCTTCTTCTTCTTTTCGTTTCACCCTCTTTGGGGTACGCTGAATTAATCATTTCTTGCGTGCTGCACTTTTCTTTGTTCCCAATAGCTCTTCATTCTTTCTGATCTTCTTTTCCTCTCCTCTTCGGAAATGATAGGTTTAGGTTTTATTTTGGTTTTATCTTGGAATCTTATTCTTTCGTCTTTGGTAATTATCTTAACAGTTTGGTCAAGCAGTGAATTTTCTGTAATTTTTAATTCTATTAGGTCTTTTTCAATTTCTTTAAACCAGTTCAGTTTTGTTTTACGATTATGGAAAAAATCAAACACTTGTTTCGTTAATCTATTAGAGTTCATTCTAAGAAGATGGCCGTAAAAATTTATTCTCCTTTTTCTCATAGTATTTGACAGTTTTTCAATTTTTTTGTTACTCCTCCCCCTCCACACTTCCCCATCTTTCAAAGACAGGCCCAGGCTTGGGACCGACTTGCGGACACTTCCTTTTATTAATATAAGATATGTTTATAATTGTGAAATGGATATTTGTATGTATAATAAGTGAATACTTATAATTTTTTTAACATTTATAAGATTTTATAACTTAGAAATTTCTTATTTCATCAAGACCCTGACTGCATATTTTTCTTATTACATTTTTAAAATTAGCATACTATTGGTGGGGACAAAAATTACTAAATTTAAAAATATATTGAATGCAGCCAAATATTTGTCTGAATTACAGAAGTTAAAAACAAGAAATTTTATAAAATGTATTTACATTTCACATTGTACTTTTCGTAGAAAACAGCTTAATAAAACATATTAGAACATGTAAAGTTTAAATTGTAAATTACTGATAACAAAGAATAAATGGAATTGAAATGGAAACAAAGATGTTGAAAGGGTTTTAGCCCTGAATTAAAAAAAAAATGTACAATTTAACTGCCATATACGGATTTATGGATTTAGCATAAAATTTGTGATTTGTTTGTTACCTTAAATTTGCAATTCAGATTCAAGCTAAAAATTACCACTTTTACTGGTTTTTGTCCTATAAGAGCTCAAAACCCTTGTTTTTGAATTCCAATAGCATATTTAGATTCAGCATAAAATTTCGTTTAAATTCGATACCCCAGTTGAAATAACCCTCTTTGAAAATTTTACCCCTACTACCTTTCTATAGTTTTTCCTGTACTCTTCACAATTTCTGACCAACATTGCTGAAAACAGTAAGATCTGTTCCAAACAGTTTTGGTTAGTATTCTAAATTTTCAGTCAATTGATTAATCCTTTCTCACCTTATCATGTTTACAAATTTTCGGACACGCAGACAGATAATTTTAAAAGTCATTTGAAAAACGATTCTGAGCATACGAAAAATTCATTTCAACATATTTTTTTACAATTTCAGAATTTTGGCTAGTAGAAACAATTTAATCATCATCCTCTCGACTACAAAGCATATAACAAACGTTGAACGTCGGTTTTTTTATTTGTATTTATATTACACACATATATTGTGTATAAATAATTTTAATTACACCTGAAAAAAGTGCTCTAGGGCTAAGAATCTGTGCCATTTCATGTCATTCAAAAACTATGACTTCCAATGGAAATTAAGTAAAAGGACAACAAAATTTGCTCAAAAACTGCTCGAAGTATTCTTTTTAACAATGTTCAAATATATCCCAAAACAAAACATATGGGTTGTTATTTCCTGAAAATTTTAGTTTTCAATAACAATCAGAAAATTGGAAACAGTGAAATTCTAAAGAGGTTTAATTTCACAAAAATAGCTCTACAGTCTTTGTTCAGATCTCAGTATTATGATATGTGAGGGTAAATTATGAAGATTTGTCATATTATGCAGATTATAATATGAACATAATCTTTTTGTCATAATAATCGTTGTGTGAACGTTCAAATTTCGGCAATATAAAACATTATGGTAATTTATGAAGATTTGTCATACTGTGAAGATTCATATAACTAATTGTTTTACCAAATCAGATAAAATGATCCTATTTGCAAAAAAGGAACATTCTAATAATTGTTCATTATTTATTTGAAGAGGTGTTTCATCAAAGTTCATGTTATATCGATTAGGTAATAAGTTTGACAGCTCTTATGAATCATAAATATATGTTACTTCCTGTTTAGTTCCACTGTTTCTACATTTCCTGTGTAAGATGGGCTGCTTATGCCCTATATGATTCAGTTGACTTTGTAAACAAAATATATTTTTCAGTTTTGTTGATTTGTTTTAGCAAATGACTATTCTTTAGGTCACAAATGAGTGTAATGTTTCTTTACAGGACAGACCTAAGAGGGAAAGTTTATAATTTTTTGATATAGCATGTGTAATAGATCCAATTATAAACATTTGAGTAGATATAATTCTGTCATAATTAATATTATTTGCGTCTCACTGATTATTCTACAAATTATTTTCCTTTGTTCTTCTGAGTAAAAGACAGATCATGATTTGGGTGTGGCATACAAATTATTGATTATTACCTTTGTGTGAGTAATCATAGCTTTTAGTAAATTGACTTAATCCATTCTTCACATCACGAAAATGGTAAAATAATACATTCTGTGTCATGAAAATGATATACACTGGATGATAATATAAAGTCAATGCAAAAAGTTAATTCATTGTGGATTATTATTCAGTGCAAAAAGTTTTTATTATATGTTGCAAATTATATTTCACCTGATTGAATGTTTAATTTTTATTAGACAAACATTACTAGACTAAATTTTGAAACCAAATAAAGAAGTAAATATTTTGCTGTTGTCGATGAAATTTCTTATTGACTGACTTTTTATGTTTTTATTTTATTTTACGCTACAACTAAGTAATAAAACTTATCTAGCACCTTAAATCTAATAACAGTTAACTATTAGGCGGAATTTAGTCCACTGATTTAAGTCCACCAGATATCCACTGCGGGAAACAAAGTATCATCACTACACTAAATCTACAGGCTTGGTTCTCTTAAGTCTCCTTATTACCCTGTTGGTATTTGAGATCTGGAGCACTTCTGGATTTTCATGATTAATAAGCTTCTTTAAATGCTTAATTGCTGTAATTTTAATTTCCTCATTTACTGTGTTCATCTTTAAATCTCTGTGGATGTCATCATTCCTAATATACCAAGGGGCGTTAACAATTCCACGTAGCACCTTGTTTTGGAAGTTTTGTATAATTTTAATATTGAATTTCTTGGTGCAACCCCAAAGTTGTAAGCCATACCTCCAGATTGGTTGCAAAATCTGTTTATTTTATGTTTATAACTTGTTATTAAGTATATTTTTGAGAATTATGAAAAACATCTTTCCATTCTGCCATTAATTATTAATTATAATTAATTAATATTAAATTAATTAATATTAAATATTAATTATTTTTGTTTCTATCACTTAAATTCTAAGTACAGCTTCTTTTTGTAGTTTATTGTTTAGTAAGTCTTTTTATTTGCTAATTGTTTGCATTTTTTTTTTTTTTTTTTTTTTTTTTTGGTGTTTAACATCTGACTATTGTGCACACTTGGGCTAATGCAGACGGTTACAATTGTTTGCAGGCTTATCGAAAAACCATCCCAAATCTTCAGTAAGTTTTACTACCAAAGCAAAAAAAAAAAAAATAGTTTATGTAAATTATGAAAGAAATATGACCTAAAAAACTGGTTCCTTTAATTTTTTTTTGTAGTGTTTAATTAAATATTTCTTTTATTTCAAATTTGATTTGCCAAAAAGCTACATACAATGTTTCTACAAATTTGTTTCAGAGGGATAGTCATGTCAATTTTTGATATTTTTGGTATTCAAGACTACGATTATTCGAACACAAGTAGGCCAACGAAAGAAAAATGTGTATACTACAATCGAACTCAGAAGAAAATTTTTACGAACGTAGCCGAAGGAATTCCAGAGAATTTAATTTTAAACTTTTTAGGATGGCTGGTATGTATAATTGCATGGTAGATTACAGTACGTAGTGTGATATAATTTGTAACAGTGGTCGAACACTGTCAACTGAACGGCATTCTGTAAATGTTAACTATGACTGAAATTATTTTAAAAATAGCTAGCGATAAGTTAGAAACATGTTGTTTTTATTGTACAAGTTTAAGTAACCTAGCAACAAGCATGTGTCTCAGTATTCCCAAAAAATCCAGGTCTCTGAAAACTATTTAAAAAGAATCTGAAAAAATGGTCTAGTTTCTTAAAATTCATTCATCAGATTATATGAAAATTCACAGCTCGTCAGTAGCAGATTTGAAAAAACAAAATTTTGTTTGAGAGTAAATTGAAAAAAAAATAATCTGACCCTGTGTGGTTTTTGATTGGCAACGAAAAATTTCAGTTTGCCTTTTATTCAAATTTGCTACATTGATTGAGGTATCATTCATTCATCATGTATGAACGTATTTGAGGAAAATCGGTTAACATTTATTTTTAACTCGGGAGTTAACATTTATTTTTTAGTTTTTAACTAATCGGGAATTGTTTGTTTTTTAAGTTAGAATAATGTGAAAGTAATTGAGTATGAGATAGTTAGAATAATGTTTTTGTATTATTTATTAAATGAGCTATCACAAAAGTACGTTTTGTAGACAGTATTCAGCTTGTGGAGGTTTTGTAACATTCTCGTTGAATGTCAGATTGTTTTGTGTTATAACCAAGTAGGTCAGTAAAGTGTTGAAATCATCATTTCTTTACTTCCCATTGCACGAGAGATTGTGCAAAGATCTGTAGTAATCCTGCAAACATAAATTTTACAAAAGTGTCCATTTTCAAAATTGATTTTAAGAGAACAGTACTTATTTGTGTGTTTCTTTAACATTATTGGAAATTAAACGAAGTGGCATATTTCAATGATAGTTGTAGATTACCTTTCTGTTGGGATACTAAAAAAAAACTGTTTGATTTTCAAGCTTGAGATCAAACAAATTCTTCATATCTACAATAACCAATTAGTACTTGTATTTTATCAATTTATCAAGAGCATTTATTTTGGGCTCATTATTTGAACTTTAAAAAGTTTTTGCAATATTTTTTTCACCACTAATTTATCAAGCGCATTTATTGTGAAAATAATTTTCACCGTTTCATTATATTACAAGATTACATTTAAATTACTTTTTTTAATATTTAAAAAAAAATGACCAGACCTACATGCCAAATTTCATTAAAAATGACAGTTACTTTAGTTCACTGGTGAGCAATATGAACAGACATCCATATAAAAACTACATTTTTTTTTAGATTCATCAAAACCTCAAAAGACTTTTTGATTATTTTTACGGAAAGCGATACTTATTAAAATAATCACTTCGTTTACAATTATTTACATTTAACGCTGTTAGCAGTCATGTTATAGAATTTCATTCCAATAAATGAATAAAACTGATTCATTAATTTTATATTCTGAAAGAGGCAAAAGTTCTAGGTCACCCAAATAACTATAGAAGACCAACTGCAAATAGTTATTACAGTATTACGAAGCTTCACTTAAATAATTATGCACTTATTATGAGTAATTTATCACCAAGATAAGTGCATAATTTCAGTAACCAAAGATACTAACTCATGACATTCACAAAATATAGTAAGTTATTGGAAACAACTGATTAGTCAGGCTGGCTAAGCTAGATAAGAATAATTGGGTGAATTGCATAAGGGAAATGTGACTAAATGTCCCAGAAAGCGTGTCAGTTTCAACACACTGCCTATTGAATTAGTTATTAAATAATATCAGCACACAATTGTATCTGTGGTATGATGGGAACTCATTTTAACATCATTTTAGGAAATTTTCCTTTTGGAAATAATCACATTTCAGACCTCTAGGTTATTTTTTGAGGAACTATTAAAATTTATATGTATGTATGTGTGTGTGTGTGTGTGTGTGTGTGTGTGTGTGTGTGTGTGTGTGTGTGTGTGTGTGTGTGTGTGTGTGTGTGTGTGTGTGTGTGTGTGTGTGTGTGTGTGTGTGTGTGTGTGTGTGTTGATGTGTTGATATTAGCATGCTTACAATCACAATTTCAGTCCGATTTATTTCAGACATGACAAAAAATTCAATTTTGGTAATTGCTTGGATTAGTTTGCTAACAACCAGAATACTTTCTCTAACAGATTTAAAATGGTGGTTATTTGAGATATTTAAAATTCATAACTTCTTTGTCTTAATTTTTTTAAAATCTGTTTCTACTTTCATAAGGAGCATTAAAAACTGCATAAATTACCATTTTGAATTTTCAAAACTATTGAAATTAAGGAATTTATGGTGATGGTATTCATGGTTAATTTTCATACTTTCAATGTAATTTAAGAGTTTAAAATGCAACTATGTATACTTCGATTACTAAATTACTTTGATTTTATAAAATATTGCCCATTTCATTATGAACAAAATGAAACTTTTTTTTTTAACATCCGATAAGAAATAATAAAAGTTATGACGAAAATTTGTGTAAGCACCATTACTGGCTTTCATAGACTGAAATTTGAGCCCGATGTCATATATTCCTATGGAAAATGGGAACATGGTAGGTTGTAAAGTTTATTACATTTTTAAGAAAGTGACTCCTTTATATTAATGGCACCCAGAAATTATACAACAATAATTTTTAAAGTTTCAAAATATTACAGTAAAAAAAAAACCACAAAAACAATAATTACAGAAATCATGAAAATACTTGAAAAATCACAAATTTTTTCACAACTTCATTATTTGTTGTCGGATTTTAAAAAGTAAAGTTTCATTATGTTTTTTAGAAATGGGCAATATTTTATCTATTTGAAGTAATTTTCATAAAATATAAGATTAAAAAGTTATTCACAATTTAAAAATTTTAATGGCCGTCATTTTGAAAATTTATTAAGGTAAAATGTAGTTACTTTTGTAAACAATCATCGATACATACACGTATATGTATGTGTGTGCCGAATTTCATGAAGCTATCTGGAACTGTCTTCAATATATAAATTGTTTCTTGTAAAAAACAAAATGTGGCCAGACAGAAAATGAAGTGTTTTTGGACCTGTGTTTATGGGAATCATGCCCTGAATTCTTGGAACCATTTTTCTAAATACCGTACAATGCATATATGTGTGTGTGTGTGTGTGTGTGTGTGTGTGTGTGTGTGTGTGTGTGTGTGTGTGTGTGTGTGTGTGTGTGTGTGTGTGTGTGTGTGTGTGTGTGTGTGTGTGTGTGTGTGTGTGTGTGTGTGCAGATTGTAATTCTGATTGTGATACTGAAATTAGAATTTTAAAAAATGGTAAAATAAAGGAAAAATGTAAAATAACACACATTCTTAACACTAATAAATTTAAAGTGGATAAACCGAAGAGACACAAAAAGATAGAGATCACAGATGCCATCAGAAAGCAGCGATCTGATCGCATGAGGGATTATTGGAGGAAAAAATTACAGCCCGATGTTGGGAAGAACTGAAATTTAGACTAAAGTGGTTCCATGAGGCCAAAAAATAAATAAAAAAAAAGGAAAAATGTATTGGTACTCTAGGTACTTCTAGAAATTTGCTTTTGTCTTGTTAGCGAGACAGCTGCGTGCCGAGAATTTTTTTAACAGTCATTTGAAAGTCTGATTTCATGTTTTAGAATTAAAATCACACATCTGTATAAATTAACATTTTAAACTTTAAATTAGGCTACTTTTAAAACATGAAAATGAAACTTGACCACCGTTTAAATTCATTTTTTTTATAATTCAGTAGATTTTGAAAATTAAAAATTCTAATAGAAGTTTTGCAGTTTTTTATGCAGGTTAAGATGGTGAAATCATATTTTCAAAAAGTTGTAAAATTAAAAAGTTATTAGTTATTTTTTTTCTATTAATAGATTTTGCTGTACTTTTTCAAGCTACTACCAAATCGATCAAAGCTCCAGATCTGGTCTTACTATGATGGGTGCTCTAACAGCTCATTTTTTAATGGTAATTCACCACTTAAAGGGGTTAAACACCTAAACAAAATATATGAATACCATATTTAAATTTTGTATTCTATATCAGATTTTGTAATCAAATTTTATATTTTAGATGATGTTGGTTGAGTAATTTCCAATTTTTTCAGTAGATGTGGAACTAGAATTTTTGATATGGTAGCTGGCAACCTAGTTTTTAAGGAAAACATTTGAACAAAATCATTTTTGAGGCAATTTATTTTTGTTTTCGTTTATATTTTAACATTTAATTTCTATTCATACAAATTCTAATGTGAAGTGGACTTTTTTATGGTTTTAATACATTATTATTCATTTGAATTAATTCAAATCTAAATTTAACAGTAGATAAATTCAGATGTTCCTTCATACTTTTTAGAACAAAACTAATTCCACGCACACAGTCAATCAGTACTTAACTGACCTTGCTGGTCAATCAAATCCAATCATTAAAGTAACTTCACATGTCTAGAGACATAAATTAATAATTCATAAAATTTCAACTGTAGGCAACATTGCGGAATAATCATACAGAAGTTTAAAAAAAAAGTTAACTCTATTGTAATTGTTTGGCCATAAAGTGCCTCCATGTATAACCATAAAATCTGATAAAATAATAATAAAATTCTATGTTGTATCCTTTCTGTGATCAATCCAATGTTAGGTAAAAACTTTATTTACTTGATGTAACCTAACTGTTTAAATAACCAACTATTGTACTTTTGTTGAAGCGGCTTCACATAATGCCCTTAACTATGTAATATCAGGATAATTTTTAGAAACCTTTTAACTTGATGTTAAATTTGTTATACAACTGCGAGTATATTGGTTGAAATGTTTAAGAGTTTTTGTAACATTAGTTTTTGGGAGAAAATGCTGAATAATATACACACATACGCATATGCGTGCGCACGCGCACACACACACACACACACACACACACACACACACACACACACACACACACACACACACACTGCAGCAGTAATCGTGTATCGAGCCTAACAGTGATGCACCACCCTTACTTTTATATACTGTGTATGAAATTGTGATTGTATTTATATATTCTTTGACTTGCAAATACGATACTCACTGTGCAACAGTACTGATGACGTTCATACAGACTACACTCAATATTTCTTCCCGTTGCTAATATATAAAAAGCGAAGGAGAGATAGTATACTGATTTTTACTCAACATTCGTAATGTCGACCATTTGTAATGAATTTCAATTTATTAATGTTTACCTGCTGTCAAACACTTTGAACTATTTCTTTCGTTCAGTTGAAATAGGACAACCAAACATAAAACCTGGTGAGTATATTACTTGCACAAACATACCAGGTGCAGGACAATATATATATTCGCAAATTCTGTCCACAATTGCACCAATTCTGTACAATCTCTAAGGTTATTTAATTTCAGTTAAAAATTTGTTTTATGTTAATGTTAACAGAAATATCTTCTTTATTTATATTGATATATCAACTCAGAACTTCTTTATGCATAAATTTTCCTTTTGACACACAACCTACAATATTTATCCTGTTTCTGAGTGATCCATTCAGCAATTCAATTCAATTTATTTAGCTATAAATACGTCACTCCTAGGAGATACAATGTATCCCGAAAAAGAGAGGCATACCTCTCTGTGATCAGGCGCTAAAACTTATAAACTAACACTTAAAAACTAGAAAACAAAAGAGATAATTTTCTCTTAATTTTAGTTGTCTTAATTTTAGACAATGTTTCTCTTAATTTAGTTAACAACATAAATTTCTAAAATAATATTTAATTCTGTTACTTTAGAATAAATAGTTTTAACGGTGCTTAAATTTCTATAGTTTATAGTAATAATATAATTACTCAAGTTAGGCAAAAATATACAAGAGCATTTATAAAATGTCTGTACTATATTGCAGTTATATAGTTATATGTAATAACCATATATAGTTATGTACGTTTCATACTTGAAGATTATTAATTTAACAATTAATTTAATCCATATAATATTTTTTTTATTACTGTAATCAATGCTTTCTCTTAAATATCAAAAACGTTATATTCTAAATTATAATTCTTCATATGTGAGCAAAGTGTGATAAATTGATTTTGAATATTTAGGCTAATTTGTTTACTTTATTCATTACCTCCCGAAACTGATTTTCTTTACGAGATATTTTTTTAGGTACTTATAGACTGTTGAGCAAATTTATCAGTATTGTGTAGCCAGTTTTAAGAAATTTTGATTTTGATCTGTTTGTTGACCTGTTTCTTTTATTCTTGTTTATTGTTTCAGATGTTAATAAGCCTTTTCGCCTGCTTGAGGAAGAAAGCATGGAACTATGGCCGTCTTGCATTGGTTCAAAAAAACGAAGAAAGGTAAATAGCCTACTACTTTCAGCAAGATCACTTCTGCTTAGTATTTCAAGAAATATCGCTGAAGTTATTGCCCTACAAAAACCAAACACCCTTCAATTAAAAGCTTGTTTGTATTAACAGCTTGTACTTTCATTGGCACAGCACAATGTTATCTCTATATTTACACATCTGCTTAGAAATAATTTAACAAAATGAAAACACTGTTATAATATGTTCAGCTCTTTATCCAAAACCTAAACTATTATGTGAATAATTTTTCATTCCGTGAATTAGACCGTTGTCCAGGTCGATCATTAGCCGTGGTATCACTGTATTGTTATTTTCACATTGTTTAGGATATGGCTGTTTCTAGTTTAATAAATTTGATGTAAACTAAGAAGAAACAAAAAATATAACCTTACATTTAGGTTCTATTAAACTAGAAACAGTCGCATACCAAAATAAAATGTTAAAATAACAATATTTTTTAAGTAATTCCAGCTGATTTTGTTTTAGTGTAAAATATGTGATCAGTTTTAATTTTTATATTACAATAACTATAAGTGTGTATTTTGTCATTGTTTTACAGTTGAAAATTGAGCGGGTTTTGTTTTATATGTATCATAAAATTGAAGGGGTTTCATTTTTTTTTTTTTATAATAAGTGAAAAAAACACATTGAGGCTATTATTGCCTTTCTAAATGTAAGTGTGAGTGTAGAGTGTTAAAGTCGTAAGTGTAGTGTTGTAAGTGTAAGTGTTTGTTACACTCGGGGACATCTATATCCTCTCAATAGGTGCAGCTGTTAAGGAGTTTGAATAGTACAATTGTACACATTCAGAATTGATTGTTGATACAGTTTTTAAATAAAAGAAATAAATTGTTTGAAGGATATACAAAATTAAACAATGTCACACTTTATTCAACTAAACAAAGGTTTCATCCAATTTATTGTTTTTGTATTTTTTTAGCCATAAGTATGAAGTTTTAGCAAGCACCATTTGTAGTGGTTGAATTCAGATCCAAAGTTAAATAATAATAAAATAAGTTATATATTATAACAGTACATTTGCATTTATTCCATTACTGTGGGAGAGTGGTATCTTGTAATCATATTTATCAAACAAAGCTATCACTGACTAATAGCTGAAAGTCTAAAGTACAAGGGTCGTTTGGAAAGTAAAGAATGTTTTGATCTGACAAACTGCTCAGTTTCCCCCCACCACCACCACCACCGTCATGTCAGTGACCTTCCCAGTCCTTTGTACAAGTCTGATGCTAACAATGAGCCACTGCAGTTGTTAACTGTTTACTTGTACAACTTTAAAATGTGCGATAAAATTAACGATCCTGCCAAGTATGAAGTTCATAGAAAAATATACTTTCTGAATACAAAAAAAATCCACCCCATAGAAATTTATGAACAGGTTTATGATAACGTTAAATTCAGGTTTATGGTAACATGAATGCCAATAGTGGAATAGCATCATTCCTGATCCCCACCAAAACAAAAAAGCCAAACAAATTCTGCGCGCTATGAAGGCTATGGATATAGTGTTTTGGGATGGAAAGGGTGTCCTACTCATTGATTAGATGCCTAGAGGGAAGACCATAAATACAGCAGCCCACTGTCAGACCCTTCACCAACTATACTGTACCATTTAAAACAAACAGTTTGGATTGTTGTCAATCAGCATTGTGCTTTTTCACAATAATGCATGTCAGCATGCTGGTGCATTGATGACGAACTTGCTTCAGCAGTCTAAATAGGAAGTTTCTGAACATCCGCCTTATAGCCCTGATGTGGCTCCAAGTGATGACCATCTTTTCTAAATTGGAAGATTTTTTGAACAGAAACCACTATGGAAGTGATCACGAACAGTGACATATTTTCTTCTGTCCAGTGATATTTTTTACACCTCTCGAAAAGGCTCCCGTGGTTTTGAAACTGTACTATTTCATCTTCAGGCTGTAATACAAAATGTTAAATCTCTATGTCAAGGTTGTCACAAAGTTAAACAAAACATTGAAAACACATGTCACAAACACTAAATGCAATTACACATTAAAATGCACACGATAAAATTTGATTTGGTCAAACACTACGTGCAACATTGTATGTTGTTACATTTCAGACTGTGGAGTCTTCATCAGTAGTAGCATGCACGTCAGTGTTATCAGTTATGGTGTGTCTGTTAGGTTTACATTATTTATCTAAATCACATCCTTAGAGCCATGTCATATGTTATTTTATTTAATAAGAGTTTGTAATTGATGATTTATGTTATGGCGGTCTGATTTTTTGTTCTTATAAATCTCAAACTCTTCAATCGCATCCATGAAATTGCTTTTATTATGTAAATGTAATATTTCCATGGTGGTTGGGTGTCTTTGAATTTATGGTTTTTATTCATAAGATGTTCTGCAAAAGCCGAGTTTGTAGATAATGTACTTCTGGGTGTGTGTTCTTTAAATCTTTTTTTTAAGGAGCGAGATGTCTGACCGATATAAAAACTTGGGCAATCACTACATTTAATTTTATATATGCCAGTTTTGTCAAAATTGTCTCCACTCGTATTTGCGACTGACTTTTTTTAGTAATAGTGGTTACTTCTTAGTTTTTCTGAATGAAACTTTTATATTTTCTTTGGCTAGTTCTTTTTTTAAGTTGTGGCTTAGTTGATCTATATTCCATCAAAATTTTAAAATACTGTAATCATTACCCGCTGTAATTTGATTTAAACTATAAGCCCTTCAATGTATTATGTTTGTTTTGAAAAACGTGAAACACATGTTTTTGGTTGACAGATGGACACAACTTTTCTATGGGACATTAGATGATGTTGTCGGCGCAACAGAAGTTAATTCTGCCTCTTCTTTGGATTCCAGCGTACACATAGACCGAGGTTTCTGTTCATGGCTCTTAGCCATCTTCAAAATAAAGTAAGCCTTACAAGTGGTCTATTCTTTGGAATGGCATATTATATGTTTTCACATTCAGTTTATGCCATTAGTAATTTGTTTCAACATAAGTAAAATTAATAAAAATTTGAAATTAATTTGCACGCTAAAGCCAAAAAAAGAAACTCGGGTTTTATTTTTGTAATTGACTTCAGATATATAGTAAAATAATTATTTTTACAAACTAGTTCACTAGATAAGTTATAATTCTGTAATATTAAAGCTTGCCTTAAAAAATGTAATGTCATTTGTTAATCTTATCAAGTAAATAAACAATGTGACAATAGTTCAAAATACAGATCTAGACAATACAGATCCAAATTGTAACACTTAAACACAGCTTTTAGATAAATTTTGTCACAATTCAGTATTCATTCAATCGACATGATTGTCCACTTGAGATTATAGGAATTAATTTAAGATTTGGAGACTAGAACATCAGGAATATGAGATAATCAAATAAAGTACTTGTATTTTAACAATATAAAGTAGGCCTCACATTGACAAGCCTACTGGCATTCATTCATTCTAAAGTTGTAAATAGAACAAGATTTAAGCTGATTATCGATAAGCTTTTTTATTAATGTACTAATTTTTCTATATTTGCTTTTATTTAAAACGTTTGGATTTTTGTTATTCTTTTTAACAATATCTAATTGATTACTTCTATCTAAACAGTTAATTTTACTATAATAAAAACATATAATTTAATTGAAAAGTGTACAAGAAATGTTTAGTCTTGCAGTACACTTAATGTAGGCCTAATTAGTACACACTGTGTGTTAGATAAGTAGACTGTGGGTGTCAAAGTGAAGTGAATAAGATAGCAAATTTGTAGTGGTTACTTTCCTTGAACACAAATATTTATAAACGTAGTCTTAAACAAATGTTTTTTCTTTAATATTATACTTATAGAAAAGCGAGTTCTGAAAATTTCACCAAAAACTTTAAAAGGTCTTTTTACACTCCTTAATTATTTATAGTGTGGGTAAAAAGTAGGTAGAATATGATCTAAAAGTTGTATTTAGGCACTGAATATGTTACAAAAATTGCACTTAAATCGTACACTACAAACAAGTGACTAGTGCAATCTAGTCCGCATCTCTGCAGTGCTGGTGAGTTGGAAATCAGGTGATCCATTCTTGTTAATGAACTCCTTTACAAGCTGTTGCTGTTCAAACTTATCATTCCATTCAAACTTACCATCTGTTGCCTTTAATTTGTTACCGAGTTACAATTTTTGAAATTATAAAGTGTATGACTTGATATCCCAGTTGCCACCACCAGCAAAATACCTAAGTAGGCCATTAACTAGTAGGCAGTTTTAATGCTCATCATACTTCCTGGGGTTCCTTATTCTGTAACTCTAGAGGATATGTACTGAGGGAATACGGTCTAACTTGAATTTGTGTCTTCGTAATGATGGTTCGCCAACGCATTTATGAAATAGACAGTTGTAGATTTGTCATTTTGTAGTTTTGTCTGGCAACAAAATTTGAGTGATCGCTATTACCTGATCAATATGGCAGTGATCATACCTCCTTTAATGTTGTCTTTTGTAACCTCCCTTGTAAAAATCATTGTCAGCTGCATTTGATTCTGGAAAAAACTAACTGGAGGAATTTTCGTGGAGATTTGTATCACCAGATATTGGAAATAGTAAGTGTATAAATATGATAGTAAACAAATTTTATATTTAGCAGAGGAAAAAATTGTATATTTAGTTTATCCCTAAAACTTTCTCATGCCCACTATGTCTGTTGGTGGAACGAGGAGTATAAAGAAGCCATACATCAACTTAGAAGAGATCTAAGGAAATTGAACAGAAGTCCAATAAGTGAAAATTTTAAATGGTATAAAATTTTTCAAGCTAAAGCATTATAGAATTTTCAGCAGAGTATAAAAGATTCTTGGACTCAATATATTGCAACAATGTCTAGTACAATACCTCCATATGTTGTTTGGAAGAGACTTCATTCTGTTTGTGGTCATAGTCCATCTAATTTAATTTGTTGATGGAACTGACAAATAAAATAATGGTATCTCAGTGTACCAATGTTGTAAATATTTTAGGGTCATCTCTTGCTAACTTTCCTTATTCTTCTGCTTTTTGTAAATAGAAGAATACAACTGAACCAGTCCCATTCACCATTGGTCCATCTGCATATTCTACTCTTGTTTTTTTCATGTAAATTGTATGTACAGTTTTATGTTTGTTATACATTTATTGTTGTTATTATAGGACCAGTTTACAACCTTACAATAAATTGTGTATAGTTTGTTATAGTTTCAAGACAAATATCACTATTAACTATCTTTAGGTAGATATTTAAGATTTGTATTATATTTTTTTAATTTTCTCTATAGTCTAATTTTTAATTTTTATTTATAATTTCACTTTTGCATTATAGCGATAAAGACCATAACAGATTCGATACTAATTTACAAGGACAAGAAACGAGGCATCTGCAGCACATATTTTAAAAGCATGTGCTTGGCAATTTTATTTCCTTTCATTGGATTGTATATTTTTATATTAATAAAAAAATATTTGTGTGTGTGTGTGTGTGCGTGTGCGCGCGCGCACGTACATAGCAAAACTATGGCATTCAGACAACACCTTGAAGCCGGATTTTAAAATTTCTGAATTGATTTTTTTAATTAAATATTTAGCTGAAAAAACATCTGTTTACATTTACAATGAAAACATTTGAATTTCTTGAGCAATACCGTGTGGGTACTGTTAGTATAGAAAGAAGATGTTAACCTATAAACAGATATTTCCTTAAAAACCTTCATTATCACAGCTGCACAATCAGAGGCAACTGATCTTAAAGCTGTTTCAGGTGTGTCCAGATTTGTGCAAGTAAAATAAAACTTGTGAATTTGGTTAACGATGGCTGGAAGCCCTACACTAAGATTAGGTTTTGAATGGAAAATTTTTAATGGAAAATAGTACAAATATTTATAACTAAAATTTAACTGAACTTATAATGACTTTTAAATAAACTTATTTGTAACTAAAAAATAATTTGTTAAGTCACTTGATAGTAATTATTTCTAAAAGGCAACAAATTCACTTCAGTTCAGTAGCTCATAGTGGAGGTGTTGTGTTTATTTACAAACAGTTATTGCGCAAATGCTAATTATATTAGTGTCTAGAAGCCACTTGCTTCTAATTTGCATTTTTTTGTGAAACTGGAACAAATTGGAAAGAATGAATATAGATGAACACCTGTGTTTAGGGAATTAGTATTCTGTAGGCTTATGTACCAATATCATTTTTCACCATGTATTGTGCTGGTCTAGAATTTAAGCCTATACCGGTATATATGTATGAGGTGTGGAAATTAAATTACCAGACTGGTGCTACAAATCATTTTATTGATTACAAGTTATATTAAAAAGTGTATCTCTTTTATTGTACTCTCCTTGTCAATCTCTATAATGCTCCATAT
Organism: Callitettix versicolor; assembly: GCA_022606455.1. Taxonomy (NCBI): domain Eukaryota; kingdom Metazoa; phylum Arthropoda; class Insecta; order Hemiptera; family Cercopidae; genus Callitettix; species Callitettix versicolor. Next base: position 106,291,127 of record CM040189.1, on the reverse strand, counting down.
TAATTTTAAAATGTCAGGATAGATGTTTATTCTTGATTTCTCTTGCTTTGGAGTAAAAAGTTTTGGCACCATTTCTGCGTATATTTTTTGCATGTTCAATGATTCATACAAAATTTGATGGACACAAAATCTTTGTTAATTCCTAAAATTTTAAAAGAGCTCAGAAATTACACGACAATTTTCACAAATTTTACCAATTTTCTGGATATTTCCATCTGTGTTTGGTGTTGAGGTTCATCCAGGACATAGATCATCTTCGGTCTTTTCATGTCCCTCCTTAAACCTTTTAAACTACTCAAAAACTTGTGTAAACAATAAACATTCACTTCCTTTAATGTAATATGAGCTTCTGCAGCAGTTTTCCCATTTTTACAAGGTTAGCTTGTTGCTCCATCTCAATACTTTGCATTTTTTCGATTAGACGCTAGCTCAAGGACTTGAACGGGCAGTTGTTACAGTGAGACTAAGCGACATACAGCTGTACCCATCAAGCTCAGGTTGAGAGAAGCATCAGCAGGTACAAACAAGGGACACCTGTTTAAATAAGCTGTCAAAACTTTCTGCCTGACTTATTGTTTTGACTTTCAGGATAAAGAAAAAATAAACAACTTTTTCCGGTAGTTTTTTAGATATTGACTATTTTGTTTTTTAACAAAAAAAACAAGTTTGGAAATAGAAAATATATTCATTTCAAATAAAAAGTTTTTAAACAACATGGCTTTTTGATACAGTCTCTAGGTTAAAAGTTAACCGAGTTGTTGACAAAAAAAAACAGAAAACTTTTTTATAGTTGTCTACAACACCTAATATTTTGTTAGTTTTTTTAGTGTTTTATCCATAACTTGATTAACCTTTGACTTTCAGCAAAAACTGAAAACATAATTTTACTTTTATTTAAAAGAGTATGTTTTAGTTTCTTGTAAAAGTTTTGTAAGATTAATGGTATTTAAGGTATTGAATATTAAGATTTTAAACTAATATTATGTACATAATTATGGAAAGGTTATGTACAACAAAAGACTATGTATTGGGTCTAATAGCTGCAGAGTCTTTGATGATTTTAATCTCACACTGTGTTTTAAGTACTCCAAACAACGGCGTCATAGTGGCAAAAAATGTTCTGCTACTGATTACATGTATGCGCTTTGTGCTGGTATGCATGAAACTAAGGAATGCAGTAATAAAGGCAATATAAGGTGTAATAATTGCATAAGTTACAATAACAAGTATAAGAAAAATAGAAATGTTAACAATAGATCTGATGATAGAAGCAACTGTGAAACTTATCAAGGTATTTTAAAAATGTGTGTAATGAAAATAGACTATCCTTACGATCCTCTCAATGGAGCATAATAACTTTCATCGAATCAACTACTTTTCACTATTTGAGCATATTATGGAAGCTCAGAGGGAACTTTTAACTGTCAGGCCTTGTGTTAATTGTGCTATTAAATATGATAACTTCGCATGTGTTGCTTTAATGAAATATTTACTCTTAATATTGTTTTTGTATATTGTAAGTATTTCTAACATAATTTCTACTCTTGGATATTTCATTCTAGCTTTTGTTCTATTATACATAAGTTTACTCTATGATAGGTTCAACTTTTAGTTATGAGGAATTTGATCTTTTTAAGAATATTACTGAAATTGCATTTGATGATCTTAATAACTTACCTTAAGTGAATTTAACTGTATTATTCTTAATGTTGTTGTTGTTGTTTTTCAATGGCTTCCGCTGGTTTACGCCATCTTTGATCTTGCTTCCCAGTAGAGGCCAGGGAGGTCTCTTCTTCTCTCTTCTCTTCATCTAATTTTCTGCAGACCAAGAGATGGTCCTTGTTCATGATGGTGTCTGGACATTCACACAATGTGTAGTTGTCATAGTTTAATATCTTAATTTTCTTCAGGTGTTCATTCAGGCTGTCGTGTCCAGTTGTCAGCCGAAAGACCGTGACAGATGTCCTCCTCTGGAGGTCCTTGGCCTTCCCATACAAGTCGAATACATTCTCATAAGGCTTGTTCTTTATGTCTTCCTTGACTTTGTTTGTAAATTCAAAATAAGATGTTTGCTTCAGTGCACTAATCCTAGCCTCCAGTGTGAGCATTCTTTTTGGTTTCTGCACTATAACGGTTCCTTGTTTGGCAAGCTTGTCTGTCCGCTCATTCCCTTGTAAGCTTACATGTGATGGGATCCACTGCAGTACCAATTCCTTGGTAATGTATTTAACTATTTTGTATTTCTTCTGGATTGATTCTATCATAGAGCCTGCAGATGTGTTGTCAGCAATTGCTTGTAATGCCGATTTAGAGTCAATTAATATTACTATGTTATTATTCAACCATGGCCTCGTTATTATTTGCCTCAGTGCCTCATTGATTGCAAATAACTCCGCCTCAAAAACAGTGGCGTCCGAGCTTAATGCAAAGTAGTGAGAAAAATTATTCTTAATGTAAATATCAGAAGATTAAAAACCAATATTATAGAACTCGAAGGGTACATTAGTAGGCTAAGTGTTAAACCGAAAATCATCTTATGTAGAAACATATTAGTTCATCCTAACTTGTTTTCATTGTCAGGGTATAACATTTATTATAATGGTGTTACTACAAATATTGCCGACGGTGTTGTCATGTATATTAGTAATAAGTTGGATTATGATGTTGAAATTGTTGCTTTTGAAGGCTGCAAAGTATTAAATTGTTTAGTAAACATTAGTGATAGGTGTGCAGTGCTTATCTCTGCACTTTACAGATGTTTTGATTATGAAAAGAGCAAATTAATTGATGTCATGAATAATCTTATATGTAGTTTGAATAAAAAAAAAAACCATATTATTGCAGGTGACTTTAATATAAATATATTAGGTGCAGACTCTGATGCAGAAGAATTATTGATTAATGCAATGTCAGTAGGATATTTTCCCAAGTGTTAGAACTATTAGGATACCTAATGAACTGGGTGGATCTTGCATTGATAATATGTATGCTATCCAAAAGGCAACTTATACTGTACAAAATAAAAGAAAGAAATTCAGAAAGAAATGGATGACTGCTTCATTTAAAATGATTAAATATAAAGAACAATTATATAACAATTCGAGAAAAAACATAGGCTCAGTACAATTAAAATATGAGTACACAAAGTATAACAAATTTCTACACTTACAATTAAAAAAGGCTAGAGACGATTTTGAGATTAAAAAAGCATCAGACAGTATCACAGATCGTAACAAATTGTGGAATTATATTAATGAGAAAATAGGATATAAAAGGAAAAAATGTGAGGCAAAAATAATTAAGTATGATAATTCATAATTACTGATCCAAAATTACTTGCAAATAAATTTAATGATTTTTACATTAATGTTGCCTATGAATTGCAAAAGACAACTCTTCTGCTACCGTAAGCATTACTAAGAATATAAAAATAATAAGGAATACTAAATCAATATTTCTCACTCCTGTATATAATGTTGAAATAGGAAATGTAATACTTGGGCAGTATTACAAGAACAAGAACAACAACTAAAAATCGATAAGGAAGCTCTGTGTGAAAAAAATAGAATTACTACATCGACTTGTAGCTAGATGGAATACTGCCATCAGTGTATTCCATAGCCTACAAAGTCATAGAGCATCCGTCAATGTAGGTACAAATAGTGCACTTGTATAACTTCTGTTCATTTTCGTTATACTTCCAGTATTATTAATTAAATGTTACCTTTGTACTTACGTGTGGCCAAGTTTACACATTACTGTTATAGTCTTTTCTGGTACAAAACACTGTCAATAGGTAGAAACTGCATATGACCCATAAATCATGCTCACCTGTGGCAGCTCGTAATGTTATAATAAATTACAGAGGCAGTGGCATTGATCGTATTTACTTTAAGATTTAAAAGATCCTTAACGAATATATCACGCCATTATTAGTGACTATTTTCAACTTGTGCATTAGTTATCAACTCTGGTCTGTTGCACTGAAGCAAGCTGAAGGTTTGCCTATATTTAAATCAGGGGGCAATACTAATGTTAGTAATTACAGACCAATATCACTAATCTCAAATTTGGCAAAAATATTTGAAAAATTAATTGATAAAAGAATGTACAACTTTTTAATAATGTCTTTGTGTATCAATAAAAAACATATGGGTTTTTAAAAAGCAACTGTACAACTGTTGCTCTTGTAAAACTATTTAGGTAAGATTTATGATGGTATTGAAAGATGCCGCCTCGGTGGCCTAGTTGATAGCATACTAGGCTTTCACCCCGAGGACCCGGGTTCAATTCCCGGCCAGGGCTTGGCATTTTCATACGCTATAAATCATACCATTATCATACATTATTAATTGATTTGAAACAAAAAAAAAAGTATTGGCTTTGCAGATTGCTACATTATTTATTGTTTGACAAAGGCTTTACTGGAAAAATTTGAATATGCTGGTATTGAAGCTACAGTTTTGGGATTGCTAACAAATTATTTGGGTGATAGAAAACAATATATGAGAATAAACAAAATGATTAATGATCAAAGATTTGTCAAAATTGGTGTACCACAAGGCTCTGTATTGGGACCTTTATTGTTTATTTTAATTATATTCTTGAGTTATGCTCTGATATTTTTTCATATGCAGATGATGCCATCTTTTTGAGTATGGCAAAAAGATGGGCCACTGCTGAACTAAAAATGAATGAAACTTTGCAATTACTAAATGAATAGTTTGTGGTAAATAAATTAATAGTTAATAAGGAAAAAGCAGAATTTGTAAATATTAAATGTTATGTTGACAGTGTGCCACGGAATATCAATGTATTGGTAGGAAAGACGCCTATTAAAAGAATTAGAAGTGTCAGGTACTTGGGTGTGCTTGTTGATTGCAATTTAAAGTGGGATATCCACATAAAAAATATTGTAAATAGATGTAGATTTTTCTGTACTTAGCTTTTAAGTTTAAGAATCTCCCTGTTAACATTTTGGTAATTATTTATTATGTTTGTTTACAGTATTCTAAACTGTTGTTTATTATTGTGGGGAGGTGCTTACATAACTGAACTAACTGCATTAGAAAAAATGCAGTTGAGATTAAAACATCTTTTAGGACTTGATAATTTGCTCACCTTATCAAAATTATACATAATTACAACTATTTTATATTATCATGAATACTTATCTAATCTCTACTCTGTGTCAACTAGCAATACAAGGAATAAATCTATTTCTTTATCTAAGTGTATAAATACTTTGACAAAGAAGAAATGAGTGTGCACAGCTACTAAGTATTTTAATATTTTGCCAAATGATCCAAAGTGTCTGAATGTAACTTATAAAACTAAAATGAAAAAAATTGTCTGAACTTTTTAGATCTATAAACGTTTGTTATCGTTAATATAATACAGATAGCTTTAAATGAAAGAATGTATCGGGAATGGTGGCACAGATACAGAATTGTAATTCCTAATTTGATATTTGATTATATTTACTAAATTGCGTGTCTCGCTGTCTACTGTTGACCGTGTAATTTGTGTTTATACTTAATTTAGCTTTAGCATGGCTCCTGTGCTCAGAGAGTTTTTTATTCAGGATATGTAATGTATCTCATTTTTGGAGAATGTATGTATTGTTGCCAATTAACAAACAAATAAACACCCTCCAAATAAAGTTTACAATTATAAAACATGGAATGCAAAATGTGTATACCTAATTTGAACTCAATATCTTTTCTATTTCTAAAGTTTTTTTTAAATAAAACACAATGGCAGACATCTATAAAGGTAAGTTTTTTTTTGGAAAAAAATTTCTTTATCCTGACCCTTTTCCTAAAGTTTGTTAGCGTTTAGATACTTTGTATACATTTGTCATTTAAATTTATTGTAGATAAGTGTATCAGGTACTTCTATGAATTTATTTTAGCACTTTTGATTTAAATGTAGAATTTTTCCTAAAGTAATGAAATGCACGTGTAGTAAAAGTATTAATACAAATAAAATTGTATTTCCTATCACTAAAAGTATGTATGATTAGTAACTCTAATTTACTTTTAGGGATGAAAATATTATGGCAAAAAGTGGTTACGATGCTGTACAATATCTCTCCTTCCAGAGGCATATTATAGTTCTTGTAGCAGTCATATGTTTCATATCGCTGACGGTTGTGTTACCTATAAACTTCCAAGGAGATTTAGAAGGCGATGAAAAGATGTTCGGCCATACAACAGTTAGCAATCTTGATCCAAGGTTAGTTATATTATATACATTTTTGGGTAGAGGGTCTGCTATATGATTTGGTGAGTCCTGCCTGTTCCACTTCCATCTCTAACTCCTCAGGGAAATCAGAATCTAAGTCCATCATCACCTCAACTTCCTAATAGTCCTACCCTTCCCCTGCTTAAAAAACACATACTAATTTTTAATTGTTCTCATAATCTTGGACATTATGGATTCAGTGATCAACAGATAAGTCTTGTAGTGATGAACTATATCTGTTAAGTTAAAAAAAGGATTGTTGAATCTGTTGTAACAAAAAAAAGGCTTTGTTGTCTGAATATAGGCTTACAGTAGCAATGCAGTTATTCTATTCAGAATATGTTTATAAGTTCCTACTTATGCAAAACAAGTTTTAAAAAAATAATTAAGAAATAAGTTTTTTTAACATTTCTATGACGACAAAAATAGGCATATTTCATGTAATTTACTGCAGTTATAACCTCAATTCTCAAAATAAATTTCAACCTAAAAATGATGACAGTAAAGGAATCAGTTTTAACAGGTATTACAAATATTGATACTGTTACGTCGCATCAACTAACCATGTATATAAACCAAGCAAAACAAACCAGCAGTGTAGTGATAGTAAATTGACATATGCTACTTTTATTGTAACATAATTTATACAAATTATATATTATTTATGATAATAGAAAACAAAAATGCAATGGCACATAGTTGTATTATTGTTTTATTGTTTTGTTTGGCATTAGTCAGAGCTGCCAACATGTAAAAACAAATTCCTGAATCATTAGGAATAACAAGAACAACAACTAAAAATCGATAAGTGAAGCTCTGTGTGAAAAAAATAGAATTACTACATCGACTTGTAGCTAGATGGAATACTGCCATCAGTGTATTGCATAGCCTACAAAGTCATAGAGCATCCGTCAATGTAGGTACAAATAGTGCACTTGTATAACCTCTGTTCATTTTCGTTATACTTCCAGTATTATTAATTAAATGTTACCTTTGTATTTACATGTTGCCAAGTTTACACATTACTGTTAGAGTCTCTTCTGGTACAAAACACTGTCAATTAGGTAGAAACTGCATATGACCCATAAATCATGCTCACCCGTGGCAGCTCGTAATGTTATTTTACATCTCAGTCCCTTTCAAAATGTTGTTTTTATGGTGTTCATTCTTATGCGAAGTTTCGTTTATCTGACGGGGCCCATCAAGTTTCTAGTGTAGTAACAAGTTAATATATTGTTAACATTGTTATTTCAGCTCTCCTCTACTTTGGGTGCACGTCACTTTAGCAATACTCTATCTACCTCTGGGGATATACATTATGCGAAGATTTTCTGTAAACCTAAAATTTGAAGATAGAGATACTGTATCTCGAACTCTCATGATCTCCAACATTCCTCGGGTGGCATGCGATGCAGACGACTTACATAGACATTTCAGGTGCGTAGTTTTACAGCATAACATTGGAATTGTTTTTTGTGAAATCTAGTCATAGCTTTTATTTAATCTATTGTGCTTAGTTATTAGTGTAAAACTGATTTACAGTAAATTAGTGTTTTGTGTTGCGTATTATTGAATCAAATTATATTATTGAAATAATATTCAGTATTATAGTGAATGAATCAATGCAATGTCTGTTTATTCTATAACACACTGTAACAAAATGTTTGAAAATATTTTCTTTCTCTCTGTTATTGTTATTATTAAAATACTATTTCTATTATGCTGAGGGATTGTTCAAGGTCAACATATACTGGTTTCTGCTTGGAATTATAGAGATTAAATTTTTTTTTTTAGCAAAAAACCGATAAGGTTATCATTAACCTTAAAAACCGTCCATATAGAGATTAAAAGTAGAGTACTTAGAATTCCTCGCACTACAGAGATACTAGTATAATAAGAAAATTTACCCATTCAAAAGTGATTGCCTTAACCAAGAAATTGTAAAATAATTATATATTTCAACACAGCAATCACTCAAATTTATTTTTAAGTAATATAGCAGTCAATGTTATAAATAATGTTTTTTTTCTTTCAGGGAAGCTTATCCTGAATTCGAAGTGCAAGGAATACAGCTTGCTTACAACATTACGAAAGTCAGTGAACTGGATAAACAAAGGTTAATATTTCACATTTATTTTTGTTTTGTTTCTTTAACAAAGCATTTTAAGTTTTTCTTTCAGTTTTTTCTTTAACATCACAAGTGTATGTGTGTTTTTTTGCAATGCCAAAAAAATGGTTGAAAAAATTTTTATAGAAGACCTGATGTGGGGTACCATCACTCCCCCAGACTGTGGCACTCAAGTTAAGTTAAAACTCAAGTTCAGCTATATTGCTACCCACTAAAAAAAAATACTAAAAGCATTCATCTTCTGTAAACCTCCCTCATGGAACCACTGCCAGGCATTACTTCGTGGGGAGGTGGACTGGCTGTCCGCCTACTCGTCTACAGTGTTGGCTCTCCTTTCTCCATTCTCAGCCCTCAATCTCTTCATGACCATTGTAGCGAATTCCGCAATGGCCCTCCAGTTAACCTCTGAATCCATCATTGTTGCAACCAGACTTTCCAGTGTAATGCTGTCTGACAGATATGTTCGCAGCTTCATCTTGTCCTCGTTGAATCTCTGACACAAGAAAAACACATGCTCCACATCTTCCGTCACTGCTGGAAGACAGAGGAGACAAGCTGAGTCTGTTTCCAACCTGCACCCGAACAAGGTAGCTCGGAAGCATCTGTGCCCAGTGAGAATCTGTATGAGAATGAAGTCCACCTCCCCATGATCCCTGTTGCACCAATCCTGTATGTTACCTATGAGTTGGTATGTGTCCATTGTCCATTTGTTGATTTGTCCCGCAGTCACTGCCAGGTACTCTGGGTCCGATTTCATTCCGTTTTAATTGCCATTATATGACTGTACTGCTGCTCAGCACTTCGCTTGTTCTTTCATTGTTCTTTCATCACATATCAGCTCTATTGGGGGTTTGCCCACTACAACACATGTAGCGTCGTAGGAAACTGTTTGGTAACCATTTACAACATGCAGCAACGCATGGCGTTGCACCACACTAACTTTGCACACATAGCTCACAACCGTCACAGCCTGGTTCCAAATTGGTACTCTGTAAAGGAGTATTGAACTTACTACCCCAGCCAGGAGTCGGTGGCATGCCTTTACTTGGGCCTCCTAGATTTGGCATGAGTCTGCAAAGGGCTCCTGCCACATTTTCTGCCTTTTCACTAGTTGCCTGGAGATATTCTTTGAAGCAAAGTCTTGCATCAACCCACATACCAGGGTATTAAAGGGCTGGGATGGAACTTATCTGCATATCTCCAACTGTAAGCATTATTGTTTCCCTCTTTTTCCTGCTGGTCACGAGCACTAGTTCCATCTTATGATTGATGAGCTGCAGACCCATAGATGTTAGCGATCTCCAGATCAACTTCACTGCCTCGTTGGTCCGAACCTCAACTTCTTCCAAAAACTTCAATAACCACTGTGAGGTCATCTGCGAATCCGAAGACTTTTACACTAATGGTACACTGACTCGTAAGACCCCATCATAGCCGCCTCGGTGGCCTAGTTGATAGCATACTGGGCTTTCACCCCGAGGACCCAGGTTCGATTCCCGGCCAGGGCTTGGCATTTTCATACGCTATAAATCATTCCATCGTCTGCATTAGCCCAAATGTGCACAATAGTTGGACGTTTAACACCAAAAAAAGAAAAGAATGACCCCCCCCCCATCATACATGATGTTCCAAAGGAGGGGTCTAAGCACTGAGCCTTGTGATTACGCCCTTGTTATGCTGTACCTCTTTCCTCCTTCCTCAGTGTCATAGATGAGAGTTCTATTTTCAAAGTAACTCCCCACCAGCTTCTGGAGATACACTGGAACTCCCATGCTACTTATGATCTACAAGACATTACTCCATCGCGCTGAGTTGAATGCATTTTTATTGTCCAATGTGACAATGGCGCGATATTTTTTAGCACCTCCACCTTTTGCCTTCAGTAGCTTCCCTCACTTTTGTCAAGACACCATTAATACCATCATTGGTGGATCTGCCCCTCTGAAATCCATATTGATCTTCCGAAAGCCCATCTGTGCCTTCAGTGAATGGTTCAAGTCGTCCATAGACAATCCTCTCCAGTAGTTTGGTCGATATGACGATGGTGCTTCAGGAGGCTTTTTCACCTTGGGTAACACAGCCAACCTCTGCTGTGGGAAAAGTTCCTTCTTATAAGTAACCATCCAGTACTTTAATGAAAGCAACAGGAATGGTTTCAAGAGGAGACTTTCAAGAGCTGCATTTGGTACGTCATCCATGCCGGATACTTTGGCGTCTTTGTTCCTCCTGCACGCCTGATGCAGCTCATGTATCATGATGGGTGGAATTACTTCCCTCCCTGGCACCATAATTTGTTTGTGTGTGTGCATGTGTGTGTGTGTAAACCTCTAGATCTCTGGACCAGATCCTAGGCCAACTAAAAAAATTCCTAGGCCAAACTAAAAAAATTACTCAATAAAGTGAATAATGAATAAATGCCAGTACAGAACGGCTGTATAATAAAGATGTATTATAGGATTATATAAAAAGTGTTTTAAGAGTTTTTGTACTATACGCAAGAACAAGCTGGACAGTGAGCTTACTTAGCACAATAAACCGAAAACACAAAGTTTTTCTGATCAAGTCTTTTACGAACTTTAAGACAGATAATTTGGGCCAATTCATCTTAATGTATATGCCATAGAGTTTGTAATCTTTGTTCTGTAGTCACAAGTGTACATTTAGAAGTTATTATTTTTTTTAACACAAAGCGCAGCATATAGAACAGTACAGAGAAAAATGTAAACGTAACCAGAAAATCTGTGTAATATCAAGTATATACAGAACTGTACTAGTGATAAATGACCTGATTGTACTGTTGATGTGTTAGAAAACTCAGGAAACAATAAGCAAGGAAAGAGACAAATGGGCATTGTCACTGATCATGATCCCGAACAAATGGTGCATGCCAGCTGATCCAACCGAGATTAAATTTTAGTTTAATTAAATTAAATTTACCGTAATTTAATATAATTTTAGAGATTTATAAAAAAAACCTTGATTATATATATTTACACAATAATCCACTTTCTATCGAAATATTATTGATTGGATTGAGTCTATAAATTAATAGGATATTTTTGTTAGTATAAAAACTGAGAAAATAGAAAGTTACGAGCCTAATATGGAATTAGTAAAGAAAGTTTTTTTAAATTTACTTGTATGCCACAGGGGGTGTGCATACTAGCTGCACCTATTGAGAGGATTTAGACGTCCCTCACGGTACCCGAGTAACAAACACTTACACTTATGACTTTAACACTGTACACTCACAGTACACTCACACTTACATTTAGGGAGGCGATAATAACCTCAATGTGTTTTTCATCTTAAAATAACATTTAAAAAAACAAAAATGAAAAAGGTAAATTTGTATACATTGTCTAGTAGATGAATTAAGTCACAATTTATAGTAAAAATATCGATTAATTTATTTTTAAAATCAGTGTGGTGTTAAAAATATGGCTAACTGCTTGATATGTTTAAATAATTTTTAATGTTTTTGTTGCTAGAGAAAAAGCATACCAAGCAAAACTTTACTGTGATAATTACTTAAAAGACACAGGAGTGAGGTTAGAGATGCGGCCTTATATCTGCGGAAATATTTGCTCATGCTTTGAAATGTTTGGCTGTGCGACAGTGGACGCTATTGATTTTTATACCGAAGAAGAGAGTCGACTACAAGCTCAGGTATGATTTTATAACTTCATCTCAATATATATATATATAAAATATATATATAAAAATGCAATATATAAAATCTCAAAATATATTGCATGAAATTTTAATGTAAATAAATAATACCTGTTTTGGTATCAGATCTAATGTCTTTGAAAGTTTAACCTAATCACATGGATTTTAAAATAGTATTTAAAATGAAAACCAAGCAAACTACAAATGCTTGAGTGCATGAAAGTATGTTTTCTTTTATTATGTACTCATATGTTTAAATACAGATCCTAAATGTCAAGTTTTATATTTATTTACATTGATATTATTTAACAAACCAAGTTTTTTATATACAGGTGGATGCAGAACGTTCAAACGCTCTAAAACGACCTCTGGGAATAGTGTTTGTGACTCTGGTGTCGCTGGCTGCTGCAAAGCGTGTGTACGCAGATCACCAACACACCTGCAAGTGTGGTGTGACTTCGCCTGCATCGAGTGTGAGCAGACGTTTAGAACCACACAAGTGGCATGTCCAGTTTGCTCCGTCACCCAGAGATATTTGCTGGTAACATGTTTGTCTTGAAATTTTTTCACTTGTTTAAATTGAATTGTTCAGTTCACTTTGTTTCATATAATTGTTTAAAATTGTTTAAACTGTTATTGTTATTCATCCTGAACAGTTGTTTCACCATCATTCAAACTTGAATTATTAAACAAAATTTTTAGCACAATGAAACAAAATAAAAAAAATTAAAGTTTACTCAAATACAAATTTATTAAAAAAGGACCATATTTAAGAATAAAACACTTCTTCACATAGAATGAATATATTGTAATACTAAAATGAAGAAAAAGATTGTGAATTTTATACAACTTTACTGATTTTCCTATGTGTACTATTAACAAGGCAAATGTTGAATTTATGGTACATTTCTTGCCTTGCCGGACAAAAATATTTAGCGTATTCAGTTGCCTTGTGTTAGGTGTTCCAAAAAATTGATTGAACATTAAGAGTTTGGAACTAGGAATATCTAAGGCTTCTCTTCAACATGTTCTCCATAACATTTACATCAGTACACCTGTGACAGTCAACTAGGGCATGGAATTGAACTAAAAACAAAAAACAGTTCTAGTTTTGCAATTTCTATGCTGTAGAAAATTGAGATTAATGTTAAAGAGATAAAAATAAGTGACATAATAAATTTCAGAGAAAGAATTTCTTGCTACTGTCACTCCAGACATACTCCACAAATTAATTATCGATTCCATGTCTGCAGAGACACTATGGTGCACATATAAAAGTTGTTAAGTTATGTTAAATTAACTCTCAACTATGATTTAAAAAAATATGGTTATTTTTAAACCATCATTTATATATGTCCTTTGCTAGTCAATGATTTGTTAAGATGTTCTGCAGTATGATAATGGAATTTTTAGATTGTTAATGATACTGTTAATGTTTCAGGGAGGACTTGTCTGTCTCCAGACATAACTTCTATTGGAAAGCAATTCTAGTCAATGTTCTTTTATTTATTTGTTTGTTCTTCCTAACAACACCAGCGATCTTCGTCAATCTAATTGATACAATTAAGATTCCAGATGAAATAGAAAAAATGGTAAGTGTTATACATCAAAATGTCCTGTTTTGTAATAAAATAATTATTATAATTTTTGAAGTGAATACAGTGGTACCCTCGTTAACAATCTCAATTTATTGCAGAACTAATACTGTGCAAGTCAGCGTTTACAATAGAGACTTGTGGAAAACATTTTAATTTGTTCAAAAATTGAAAACAGGATTTAAACAACAATTTGAAACTTGCACACACACTTATTTCTTGTTAAATTTAAAAATCAAAAGTGTGTAATACAATAATACTATAACTGTTTATATTTTTTAACATCGTAACAAATCAAATACACAATAAACGAATTGACACATGAACTGAAATTAGGTACAATAACTGAAAAGGGAATAGGAGTAGGCATTCTGAGAAGAGCTAACCAAGAAATATAATGATATTTATTGTCCTACAAAAACCAAACACCCATAAAACAAAGGCTTGTTTGTGTTAACTCAGCATAACACAATTTTCATTTCTGTAGCACAGCACAAGGAGTATTTATGCAGTGTAGGTTTGTTTTTTTTTCAAACAGTGATTTTTGAATGTGTTTTTGTTTTATTTTATACCTTATTATCTAATTAACAAGTATTCACCTGTGGAAAATAATTTTTTAAAGATTACTTACAATTTTAGGCCATTTTTATGGAACTATATTGTGGTGTCATTACTGTTTACATTGTATTAAACATATTAAATTTCATAAATGGATTTCCCGGCCATGCACATTATTATTAACTACATATACTTACTAGTCATGTGCATTACACATTCTGACAGCCATTGCTAAATGTTAAGGTTTATACCTTTTTTTCTTGGTTCGTTCTCATAATGAAAATATTGTTAAAATGGTGTCCATTATTTATGAACTTCACAACTTGCCTTTTTTGTGTTAGTGTCACCACCTTACAACAGAATCAGGTCATTAAATGTATTTTTTTAAGTAAAGGTTTTTCTATCGTTTTAACAATCAAAAATATGTTACCTACTTTTGCACGGTAGCAATTTCAAGGGTATGCAGGTCACTTTTATTTTCGATTTTCCGTGCTTTCCATGCTTTTGTATTTTGGATTATTGCTTTTGGGCGTGTAATAAAGCATTTTGGTAAAAAAATTACAAAAAAATCAAAAACACTACAATGCATATTTACCATTCAGCCCTTTATCCGAAACTAAACTATTATGCGGGTCATTTTTCATTCCATAGACCGTTGTCCATGTCAACCGAGTTATCACTGTACTTCTTTTTGTGGTGCTTTGAAATCGAATTGAAATGAAAAGATTTAATGAAACAGCTGGTTATCACAGAGATGCCAGTTAATGAGTTACAATATAATGTATTACAAAATCATGTGATTTGACATAGATAGACTACTTAGTTCAAATACTGCAAGGCAAGAATGGAATAAATATTAAAAAAATATTGGTATAATAGAAGTTTAAAATTTTAAAATAAATGAAATATTATTTATAAACTTTATAATAATAATAGAAACTATAATTATAGACACTTATATTTGGCAGTAAGAATATAAAAACATATAAGGCCTATGGTGATGTCACAATTGACGCGAAACTACATTCTTGAAGTGAATACTTCTTTATGCCCAGTACAAGTGAAATCGAATTGAGAGTAATACAATTGAATTTAAGTACTAAATGTTCGAAAGTATCTAAACTGGTTGAGTTTAAATATACCAGTAATATTATAAAACTATTTATGAATGGTAACCATATTAATAGAAGGTATATACATTGGATTACTTTCTGATATTGTTAAGAAATACTAGGAATATATTAATAATTAGCATGTATGATGAGTGCACTAATAAAAAAATCTGCCAAAGTACAATGTGCACACCTGACATTTTCTACATACTAGTCTCTTTTGGGACAGAAATTACAAAAACCAGAACTTTAATTCTGAATAGCCATTTGAGTTTCTAGACTTCTGTCTCGCCAATGGATTTCTCAGTGTTGCTGTCCACTCATTGTTATTGTCTCACATTAATGCTGATATCTTTATTTCACAGTCTCCCATACTGTCAGAGTTCCTGCCCACTCTATTCCTGCTGACTGGTGCTGCTCCACTCATTGTTATTGTCTCACATTAATACTGATGTCTTTATTTCACAGTCTCCCATACTGTCAGAGTTCCTGCCCACTCTATTCCTGCTGACTGGTGCTGCTCCACTCATTGTTATTGTCTCACATTAATACTGATGTCTTTATTTCACAGTCTCCCATACTGTCAGATTTCCTGCCCACTCTATTCCTGCTGACTGGTGCTGCTCCACTCATTGTTATTGTCTCACATTAATGCTGATGTCTTTATTTCACAGTCTCCCATACTGTCAGAGTTCCTGCCCACTCTATTCCTGCTGACTGGTGCTGCTCCACTCATTGTTATTGTCTCACATTAATGCTCATGTCTTTATTTCACAATCTGCCATACTGTCAGAATTCCTGCTGACTGGTGCTGCTCCACTCGTTATTGTCTCACATTAATGCTAATGTCTTTATTTCACAGTCTCCCATACTGTCAGAATTCCTGCCCACTCTACTCCTGCTGACTGTTGCTGCTCCACTCGTTGTTATTGCCTCACATTAATGCTAATGTCTTTATTTCACAGTCTCCCATACTGTCAGAATTCCTGCCCACTCTACTCCTGCTGACTGTTGCTGCTCTACTTCCTGTTATTGTGTCACACTCAGACGAATGGCTGAGCCACTGGACGAGGTCACAACGCAACCATTCCATCATGCGCAAGACTTTTATCTTCTTACTGTTCATGGTTCTCATCCTTCCTGCTTTAGGCTTGACAAGGTACAGGTTTCTTCATTATATACCGTCTACAAACATTTTTTGATAATAAAAATTTAGTAAAATCTAGTTTTTTGATTATTTAATTTTTTTATATTAATATTATAAAAAGCATAATATTTAAAATTAGTTTTTATGTTGTAAGATACTTATTTCTAAAGCTCCAGTAGACCATCTCTACAGTTTCCCATCATTCATAAGCTTTTTTTAAATGTTTTCAAAAAATTAACAAATCACATTTCCAAATTTTCATGGCAAGTTTGAATAAAACCAAAATTTTAAACTCATAGAGACTAGCACATACAGAGTGATTCTGAAATGTTATTTCTTAGTTTTGTTTAACGTACATACTTTAACTAATCAGACTAATAGCGATGAGGGATCAACACAGTGGAAAGGGTAAATCTTACAGTAGTAACTGTAGTCTCACTGTAGTAACTGTAGTCTGTGACCTTTGAAGGTTTTTTCTGTAAGTTAAACAATAATTGATTTATTGGCAAAAATCAAATTGTAACCAAAGACAACTACCAAGAAATTATGTTTTCAGTTTATTGTCAATAAAAAATACTGACTGTCAGTTTATTATCAGTAAATGTTTAAAATATTAGATAAAAAAATCATTTAACTTGTACATCAAATCTGAACTCAATACCTTATTTACTTACAAAGTTTTAGTGTTTTTTTTTTGCTAAGAAATACAAAATGGCAGATTGTCTCAAAGCAAAGAGGTAAAGGTCAAAAGTTTAATGGAATTTAATTTATATTTGTGTAAACAATTTACTCAAGAAGTTTGTTGCTCTATTTCAGAAACTCCCTGTATATGTGAATATTTAACAACCTCTGACAGTGATCTGTAGTTCAGCATTGGTCTCAGGTCTGAAACATACCATTATGATGCTGGTTACTAATGCTTTTTTTATCCTTTTGGAAATTTAAGAACTTTCTAATTTAATATAATAAATTGGTTCTAATGCAATATCCCTGCAGGGGTGCAGACTGGCTACACCTATTTAGACATCCCTCGCAGTACCCAAGTCTAACACACACTTATACTTACAACACTACATTTACAACTTAAAACTTTACACTCACACTTACATTTAGGAAGGTGATGTTAGCCTCAATGTACTTTTCACCTTAAAATAACAACAACAACAAAATCTAATGCAATATGTATTTGTACAGTGCACAGGCATTCATAGAGTTCGCCTTCCATGCAAGCAACGAGACGTACAGATGGGAATGTCTGTTCATGCCTGATAAAGGTGCTTTCTTTGTTAACTATGTCATCACTTCAGCGTTTATCGGCACAAGTTTGGAACTCATCCGTTTTCCTGAACTGTTTGTGTACACGTTGAGGTTGTGTTTAGCCAGGTAAACTATTGAAATACAATATTTCGTTTAATTTAATGTTATTTAAAGAAATAGTTGAGTGATGCAACATGCACAAATAAGTCTCTAAATTTACAAAATGTGTGTGATCGTAATCTTTCTACAGTGTTACGTAGCTTATAATAGCTTAAATAATGTGGGAAGGTGTAATTGCTTAGAGATATATTAACTTAGAGATTCATTTTTCCTTCGACAGTACCGTGTTATAAGTTAGAGACCTATGTAATAAGAGGTTCCGTAAAGTGTGTTGCATGGTGTGTATATGTTGCCGACGCCACTGCTTGCAGGCGCTTCAGTATCTTTTATCTAAGAAGTAGAATTCGCTTAGTTAAAGAAAGATATATTATTAAAATATAAAGTTCATTTGGATAGGTTTTGTTCTTAAAGGCTTATGTACAAAGCTGTAAATGTATACTAATTTACATATGTAGTAGTAATAGTAATAGAAATAATAATATAAAAATATTGTTTGAAGGCTGCTTTATTCAAACCATATCCGAATTGAATTAAGAAAACAGCCCTAAATTAATGAATTCATATAAACTTGCGTTGTTTTTTTTTTTTTTTTGATAAAACACCAATATTTATATTTTTCTATACAGATAATTGTCAAAAATAAACATTTAGACATGTTGTTGACCATAGTATTGACAATATATTCAACTGTAAACTGTAATGATACTGAAGCGCCTGCAAGCAGCGGCGTCGGCAACATGTACACATGGTGCAACACACTTGACAGAACTATAGTCTCTAAGTTAATACACAGTACGGAACCTCTATCTTATTACACAGGTCGATCTCTAACTTATAACACGGTACCATCGAAGGAAAAACGATTCTCTAAGTTAATAAATCTCTAAGCTATTACACATCCCCAATAATATAGGCAGAGAAGTGTGTGTGGTTGCTATGCAGAGTACCAGTAAAATAATTATTTTTAATAAGGACTTTTTTGGATGAAAATCAAACGTATTGTATTTACTTTCTGCAGGAATTATTTGTAGGCCTGCTGTGTACCCAGTGCCATATACAGTCGAGTCTGCTGAATGTACATTTCCAGACTGAAATTGTTATGCATGCAGCGACTAATACAAATTCTACTTGGTTTTTCACTTGCAGAAAAGGTAGTGCATATGCCACACTCTCTCTTTATTTGTTTCACCCAACTTTGGAGTACACTAAATCAATCACTTTTTAATGCTCTGTGCCTTCCTCGTAGCCCAGTATTGCTTCATTCGTTGTGATCTTGCTTTTCTTTCTTCGTCAGAGATTTGGATCGTTCGCATGGATTTGACTGTGCCTTGAAACCGTTGCTTCTTGTCCTTGGTTAATGTTTTGGCTGTTCCGTCCGTGAGCATAGTGTCAGTGATCTGCAGTTCTGTTATATCTTTCTCCGTTTCTCTAAACCAAAGTGGTTTGGCTCTTCTATTGCGAAAGTAGTCAAATATTTTTTTGGTTAGTCTATTTTTGTCTATTCGGAGAATGTGCCCATAAAAATCAATTCTCCTTTTTCTTATTGTGTCTGATAGTGTTTCAGTTTTTTGGTAAAGAGTTTCATTACTGATGTGAAGTAATTGGTTGTTACGGAATTTGGGGCCTAAGATTTGATAATTTCTTGGGGGTGACTTCTAGAGCCACGAATTTACAACCAAGGTTATGAGCCCTGGAGGTTATTCTCAGCCCTCCCTAACCTGGAGAACAGACGCTGACCAAAGGCCGCCCAATCTGGGAACAAACGACTTTCGATTTGGAATTGTGGTTGGTGGTGAAACCACCAAGCTCTTCCGCTCCATCCACCGTTGGGAATCCAAGATTCCTCTTCCGCTAACAGGACCGTTGACCAAGTTTCACCTTGTAACCCAAGGCAGGGGCCCTTACAGGGTGCTACTACCCGGAGCCAGATGGACCCCGGTTTTTTAGCGAGGTGTTACTCCTCCCCCTCCTCCTTCTTCATCCCTTGCGAGATGAAGCCCCGGGCTTGGGACCGGCAATGGCGGAGTTAAATATGCCACATTATTAATAGAAATATTTTTTTTCGAGCAATTAAATTAGGTTTGCAATAGCCAGAACAATCGGAAGTCAAATGTTTCTTTATGTTAATGATTCAGATATTTTCATTTTTCACAGTTTGAGATGTTTGAAAGACAATACTGTGTGTAATAGGGCTTGAAGTAAGTTTCTTTTGAATGTTATTATTCAAAACCATAATCCTAACAGATACATCATGCAAGTTTTCTATAGTTTTCTGGAAATGTTTATTTGTACCAATTAATTTTGTGTTTTGATTTTGCTTGTTTTTTTGTGAATTACGACAAGTAAATTGATCCAGTGTACTTGTCAGAGCTCTCTTGGTTAAGTTAAATTTTTGTTGCAAATAGATCAAAAGCTGAAACAGTGAGCTTGCGAAACACCATCTTGTGGGAATATCCTTTTGGTGTGCACTACGCCTGGATGCTGCTTATCTTCGCTATGACCACAATCCTCAGTCTTTCTTGTCCTTTAATCACTCCTTTTGGTAAGTTTGTGGTCGTATTAAGTAGTAAAAATTTTTGGAACAGATTGAATATTTTAAGTTTTAAGATTTGAAATGTTATGTTAAACTTATAACTGATGTTAAATTTTATTAATTTTAATTTTTAATTAATTTAATTAATCATTAATTTTTAAATTGTATTAAAAATAAAACTTTGGGTTTAAAAAAATTGTAAAATGTGTTCAAAATTTTTTCTTTCAAAAAGATTAGTTGTTCCTGTTGTCAGTCTGTGATTATTCCACATTTTTGTTTTCTTTGTTCGTTCAGTATTTAATTTACTTTACAAAACATTTTATTGTGCTCTTTATTCTAATTGTTTATATTGTGTACATTGAAATTAAAATTTTGTTATAGTGGTCGGTATAAAATAATATATAATTCAGTATATTTTAATCCCTTGTTTTATAAATTTAAATTTTGTTTTATTTTTCATTTTTCTAACTGTTTATTTCATGCTCTATTTATCAAATTAGATTTTTCAGTGGATGGTTCAATGTCTGACCTAAGGAATACAAAAACCCAAACTTTGTGAACAAAGAAAGAAATTGTTACAAATGACTCGGTGTGTTATTTTCCCAACTGTTTAGAACCACTTTCGTGATTTAAAATCATGCTAATGCTCTGCATTGACATATTATATGTATTCTTGAATTAAGTCGTATCCCACTACATAACAAAATTACGATAATTTTGAGATATATTGTGTATTGTTTAGAACTAACCTGTGGAAAATTAATAATCTAGAAAATATGTTTTATAAAAGATTCCGTGATGAATGTTTTCGTTGCATTTTGCAGGACTGTTGTACATGCTGATGAAACACTGTGTGGATAGGTACAACTTGTACTTCGCTTACGGTCCGTCCAAAATAAGTCAACGAATACACGCCACTGCGATTAACTTTGTGATAGTGTCCATTATTTTATTGCAAGCTAGTTTCTTGTCGCTGTCGCTCCTTCGTAGAGGTTTCAACTCTATATCCATATACTCACTCACTGGATTCATCCTCACCATAATTGTGGCGTTTCTTCATAATTTTCTTCGATATTGTGGGACGTTCAGCCCGATATACCATCAGGTGAATACAGTTTCGATCTTAATTTTGGAGAAAATTGTGTTTGTTTAGTAATATTTGAGGTTTTTTTGTTTTTTCTAAATCTTAATAAATGCTTAGATTTACAACCCACTTTGTACACAGAGCACAGCATAATACCACTCGAGCAAAAATAATTGATTCAACATTGAAGTCAATAATTTTGTGATTTTTATTACACTGAAGCTGTCAAGTTGTGCTGATATGAAGGTTCAGATGTAACTTATATTCTAGATAATAACCTTATTGGTTTTTTGTTGGCCAAAAAAAAAGATGTAGTTATAGTGGGAGTGACTTTTTTTTTTTGTGTTAGATCTATGCCTCAACTTTATTAGCCTAACTGACATAATAAAAACTTAAAACCAAAAATCCTGTTTTTCACCTCTCCCAAGTTCTGTTAAATGATAACATTTAAAAATCAAATCTGTGCAGCCTAAAATGCAAGTTATTTTTAAAACATTATTAAAGATTTTAAAGTTTTTAGGTAAAGTTATTCCTAAAAAAAAGTAACCTCTTATTAAAGTGTTTTAGCCTTTATGGAGAACCTAAGTGTCTAAGGCAGCTTTATTGTGTGGCAAGGCAACTAATAATTTTTTTTTTACGTCCGACTATTGTGCACACTTGGGCTAATGCAGACGATGGGATGATTTATAGTGTATGAAAATGCCAAGCCCTGGCCGGGAATCGAACCCGGGTTCTCGGGGTGAAAGCCCAGTACGCTATCAACTAGGCCACTGAGGCGGCCTAATAAATTAAAAAGAAAACTTTTCTAGAATTAACAAAATCCAATTTAAATGTTCTTTCAGTTTAATTTTTTTCCACGTATATTTTTCCAAAGCTGTACATTTGAGCAGAGCATACAGTGTCTGTAGAATCAGCAGAAACGTTATGGAAGTGTGGGTCTTCAAGGGACAGCAGATTCCTTTCAACCATTTAAATTGTAACGTTTTTATCTTTTTTTCAGAATTGAATGAAATCTACTTAAATTATTATTTTAAATTTCCAATGAAATTATCAAAATTAACAAACTAATTTTGCATTTATTTAATGTTTATAATGATAATAACGATATCGGATTTTTGAAATAGTGTAAAGTAAAAAAGTTACATATTTTGTAGCAGTTGGTGTTCATTTTTTATTGTAAAATATAAGTATGTTTTTTTCTTAAATTTGTGGGATTATCTATCAGTCAGCAAAATAGCTGTCACAATAATTTTATTCTAGTCTACTTCACTATGTTTTTGGATTATCCTTGATTTTCCGTATCTTTATAATTGAGGTTCTCCTGCACATAATTATTTTTTTCTGATTAAACTGGAAATGTTAACAGGTCTTCTTTTTATATCCTTTCCTCAACCCCAATCCTACGAAGTCCAATTGGTCACTGGTATCCTGGTTGAAGTAAGTGGGCTTATATTAATTAATTATAACATGTTTAACTTAGTCCTTTTTGTTCGTATCATTCATAGTCATTAATTAAAATAAATCTGTTCTTAACTTAATTTAGTGTGTTAACTCGTTACGGATAATTGCAATGCCTAGCATATGATGTGAATCAGTTTTCACATCATATAAGTGTAATGGGTAGTAGTTGCCAAGGAATGTCATTGCACCACTGGGGACTTATTTGATAAGAGTAAAGCCTTTCTACATAATTGTTTTCAAAATATGCATTTTAAGATTGCTTATCAGGGTAGAGTTTATAAAACAGTGAAGTACATACAGAAAAAATGTCTTTTATTCTAGCTGTACTACTACATTTTGGAAACAGCATGCAACACCTTAAACGACAAACCCAAAATTTACTACGGATTTTAGGTTTGACATACTGTCATTCCATTTTAACTATTCAGAAAAAATACTCAATGAAAATGAATGCTTAAAAATATTTTGTGCTATAATTTTTATTTGAACCTGAAATAAATATATTTCTTAAGTTAATAATTTACACTTTTATAGTATTTAAAATTTCTTTATGATTTTCCCCACTAATTCTCCTCTCTCTGTCAGTAGTTAGTCTACTGTATCATTGTTTTGCCATTTCTTCATCTCTTCATCTTTGGATGTAATTGTCTTCGCCTAACCAACTGCGTTACACACCTTGTTTTGCTTACTAGCATTCCCTAACTTCTTTCAGGCTTTCAAACAACCTACATCTGCGAGTCTAGTTCACAATTCTCCCATCAACCAATACTTGCTTTCTGATTGGTTCGCAGTGCACCCGTATCTCAAGTCTAAAGTATGCTTGATTATCACATTACTGCCAGCGCTTCGCATCTTCCATACATAGTACACTCCTGATTGGTGCATGCTTTCTCAGGTTTTAACAATGGATTTCTGAGAAATTATGGTTACCTTCATAATTTTGAGTACAAATACAGGTCGAAAATCATTTTTCAGCAAAACTTGAAGAGGACCACTCACTGTAGAACAACTATAATTATATGGCAGCCTACCAAAACCTGGAACAACTCTATAAGACACCAATACTTGCTTTTGTGTATATAGGAGGTATCCAGCTATTATTATTTTTTTTTAACGAACTTTGTATTTTCTCACAATTCCAAACCAGAAGAGACTTCACTAGCCCATGGCTGATCTGGTAAACACCCAGTCTCTTACTATTTCTCCAAAATTTGCGTGTTATGTGTGGACTGAGCAATCGTTTGCAGACGATGTTGGGAGATAGTGCCTCGTCCGTTGACCGGATCCTAGACTTCCTTCATCGTCTGAATTTTGTAAATAAAATTTAATTTATAATTTTGTTATTGTTTGTGGTAGGGCCCCTTTTCAGCCCTGAAAAGACTGTTTATATTTACGGTTTTGTTTTGTTATTTGTTTATATTTGTCTTATTTTGTTATTTAGTTTTAGATAAGTTTATATTTATTTTATTTTTCTTGTTATTGTTGTAGGGCCAATTTACAGCCCTACAACAATTTGTGTGTTTGTTGTTGTTTGTAGATATATTATTGTTAACTAGTTTTAGCCATATATTTATAACCGTTATTTCTTTGTTTTTCTTATTATGATTTGTTTTTTGTTGTCTTATTAAAGTTAATTTTTTGTTTATTTTATTTGTTGCTTAATAATTTTATTTTGAGTATCGGCGATGATAACCTCATCGGTTTTTCACCGGGAAAAGAAAAAAAATGTTACTATTTCTCCAGGAGACTACAACATAATGTTATTGTTATTTAGTTTTACAGTATTATGTTTGTCAAAGTGGAACAAATTCTTCAAGAAAATTGAGCTGCTTAGTTTTTTCACAACACGACAAAACACAAAAAGATATAAATGAAACGATATCATTTTTTATTTAGTTTGAGTCAGTTTATGATTTGTTTTTACAATATACTAAACAGTTTTAACATTACAGACATTTTGAATAATAAATTACAATGTAGTGTTTTCTGTTTAGCAACAAAGCGTCAGCATCACAGGAAGCCCAAGTATAAATAGCCCGCGTCACAACAACTTGAGATATCAGTTTGTACCGGATGTGCTCCAAAGAGGGCCTATATCACCAGACATGCAGACGACTCCGAGACAGCCAGATTTAGTCACTGTGTACAGCCCGAATGAAGGTTTGGCAGCTCTTCAACGGACATATGGGACTGATCAGTCAGATCATACATTTCAACCAGCACCTTCCACGGATCATACGACTCTCTATCAGAACTATGACAATGCTAATTCGGAAGCTTGAAAAACAATTGACAACGTTTAAGATTTAGTCTAATTTAAGGTAAGAATTTATAGTATTGTGAACGTTAAAAATTTAATTTTGGGTGCAAAAACATTACACAAACTTTCTCATATTCTGTCATGTCCACAGAACAATCTGTTCCATTATTGCACATGAGCAAAAGATTAAAAAATGTGTGTTTATGAACTGGATATCCATTCTGCAGTAAAATAATATATAAATGTTGACTAATCATGTATTGTCATAATCAATTGTCTTAATTAATATGCTAAAACAGCAGAGTCACTTCTCACTTCGTAACAAATATACCGATTAGAATTGCAATGTCTGCTACTGAAGAAGTAAGAGATAGTTCATAGTAAGTGGACCAAAAACGGACTGATTCATCGATAAAACAAAAATATGCCCCGTTTCAGCAGTCCGTCTACTTTACATACTATAGATTGCATTATAATGTACTAATTATTGTTTTCCCTTTTATTTGTTACTTTTATTATTTCTCCAGAAGCTATGTTCTCCCATTCTCATTAGTCTTACTGCTATTTAGTATAGATGTTAAGTAAGATACACACACAACACGCGCGCACGCACGCATGCGTGCACGAGTTGTTCATAAAAAAAGGTCTGTTGTTTTAAAAAAAAAAACTTTTTCAAAAACTTGTTATAATTGCATTCCTTACATCTTTCTCTATTGTTCTACATAATTACCGTATTTATTTAAACATTTATCAAAACGTGGATGCCTAAGTCTTAGAATTGAGCCACAAGTGAAGATAACCATTCTTTAACAGCTTCTTTCACTTCATCATCTGTGCCGAAACGCTTGCCGCCAAGAAAATTGTTTAGGTAGCTGAACAAGTGGTGGTCAATCTGTTCCCATCCAAAAGACTTGATCAGTATTTGGTTTTTTTCGACAAATAGGGCCTGGCATTATCATGCAGCAACAAAATTCCAGATGTCAAAAGGTCACGTCACTTATTCTGTATTGCATGCCAAAGTTTAGTCAGAGTAGCGCAATGAAGTTCCGTAAAGTCTACTAACAATACTCCATGTTTATCCTAAAACACGGTCGCCATAATTTATGTTAGATTTTCTGCTTTGCCTTGACTTTGACTAGTGATGTCGTGTGACGCTATTACATTGACTGGCATTTAGGCTTGGTGGTCATGTGAGAAACTATGTCTCGTACCACGTGTGACAATGTGTTCCAAAAGTTTAATCACCTTCCTTGTGATATCGCTCCAAAAAAGCAAGAGTGCAAGCCATTCTTTTCATTTGTTGGATCTCATTAAACAGCCTGGGAACCCATCATGCACACAATTTGCAAAATTGCAAATTTTTAGAGAATTTTGTACAAAGTTGTTCCACTCACATTCGGAAATTCCAGGACTAAACTTGAAATTGTGAATCGTCGATCTTCATGAATCTTTTCATCCACAGCATTGACCAAATCTGTCATCACTGATGGACGGCCTGAGTGCGGTTCATCGTGGATATTATCTCGTCCTTTATTTAAAGCTCACACCCACTTACACACTTTACTGTCACTCATCGTATTGGATAAACTTCAACCCTCACATATTCAAACCTTTTATTATTTTTTCATTTCTTAATGTTTTTTTACCTTAAAATCCTTTAAAAACTAACAATTCAAAGTTATGTGAATTGGTTTTTGTTTCAATTTTTGTCAATAAATATGTTTTCTACAAATCAGTAAAGTAAATTTGAAATAAAATAATTTATGACTTTGTATTTCAATTGATTGTTTTCTTCAACTTGTTGTTCTAATTAAATTTGTTAATATTGTAATTTAATTTTGTTTCAGATAATTAATCCGTTAACATTACATCCCCGCAACATATCCGCCCACTTCTAGTTTATTTGTGTACATTTAACGCTTGTTGCCCTATTGTAATACAGTGCATTTACAATAATGGCTTAATGTGATATGATATTTTAAAGTTCGCATTGAAAAATTAATTTCAATTCAGTTACTTCAAACTGAACATGGACTCTGTGGTTTAAACTGATGCCATGGAATTAAAGTTCTTTCCTTAAAATAAGAGTTTTTAATCTTTCATTACAAGTAAAAATATTTTAAGTTGATTAGTTTCATTTTACACGAAGTTAGTAACAACAATGTCTTAATATTGTTGAATTTTCAACTGTAATAAGTTTTTTGCAGGTTTAAGATGTGTTAACAGTTTTAATGAAGGAATTAAATTTTAATTTTGCAAATTATTCATTTATTGCAACAGGTTTGTTTTGTATCTAAATATTTATGTTTTTAATAAAAATTTGAACAAAATTTGTTTTGAAACAGTAGATAAATCTAGAATTATCTTTGAACAATATTTTTAGAAAAAAATATTTTGTGTCGATGAAAACTATATATGTATTGACATATTTTACCAATTCATTATAAATTGTTGATAAATTTTTAACTTAAATTATCAATGTGTCTATGTGTAATTCCATATTAGTTTTTGCTTGATAATAATTCTTAACATTTTTAACTCTTTCTGCAAAGAAAATGTATTTAGAAAAAAGAAATGGTTTATAGTATCTTACCTTATATAATTAATATTTTCCAGTTTGGGTTTGTTTAGTTCTAAAATTTAATATTTTGTCCTGTATATTAATGAACCTAGTCACCATACACAAGCATCAAGTTGTAAATGTACTGTCTTCGTTTTTTATTTACAATGTTTTGATTTTGTAAGTGCCTCATAGAGTTGTTATAAATAATATATAAAATATAATAGTAATATATAAACTTATTAGTCACGCTGTGCAATAAAAACTGATTTGTTTTTGATTAACTAGTTTAATAGAAATATTAAATATAACTGTTTTATCAATTCTTTTTTCTTAATGAGCAGAACTGTCTAATTAACGTAGGTATTTAGATTTTTATAACTGATGTTATAATACTTTTTAACCTCATTAAATACTTAATAAATTTTAGTAAGTCAACTTTTATGTAAGTAGTAAAAACAATTTTTCAGTTTTTTTTAACGTAAATTTGACAAGTAACCCACAGGGTACCATAGTTCCATTTGCTAAAAATTGGTGGACAGTATGAATTTATTTAGTGGACTGAATACACAACAGACTTTTAAAAACAATAACAGATACATGCACAAACAATTTTGGTGAAATTCTTTTTGATTTCAGATCTTGTGTGAGATATTGTGTTGGAACTTTGTAGTCATTAGCTTTTCACCATTCTTAGTTATGTCAAAAAAGTCAGCTGTTTCTCAGGTGCTGCTAATGGCACTTTTTACTGTTCAAAAATTGCTGATTTATTAAATATTACCTCGTAATGTATCACACACACCTGGTCAGCAGTAGTGGCTTGTCAGGTTTGGCATACCTAACAACTCCCAATAAACTAAAACAGTATTTATATAAAAATGTAATTTAACTAATATTTGCACTACAAGGTAGCAGCAAAGTGCAGTAATAATAAAAATGTGTTGGAAGGTAGAACAGTCAGGTGTGTTGTATTACAGTACAGTGCAAGTGAGATTTGTCACTCGCAGTGTGTTTTTGTTTGTTTAACTATACCTAACATTAATACCATTTCATTTTAAACAAACTCTACGATCAGGTGAATAATACCAAACCAGTAACTCTTCTAGGAAAAGTCAAATAAGTATATAAAAATTTGGGTAATGTGCACATTTAATACTTGATAGTCAAAGGTGGAAAGGAAGGATTATTCCTTTTGTTGAACTGATAATATTTTTAAGACAGACCCAGTCTCTGTCCTCCATGACTGTGAAGCCTCTAGTATTTCTTTAAAATTTTGTTTTTTTGCTTTATCATCCCACCAGTGTCTGAGCATTCCATTCTAATAGTACAGTGGCTGCCAGTGAAACAAGAATGGCTATTATGGGTACACTACGTCGACTAAATGCCCTCCATTGCAGTTAAGGCATTCCTGGAGCCTGGTTTGGAAGTTTTGTATGACCAATCGCAGCATATTGACAGGCATTATCGCAATCTTGTCTACAATTCGTTGTTTGAGAGCTTCAATGGTTGTGGGTAGATCTGCTTGAAACTTTTGTTTTTAGGTATCCCCATAAAACAAAAACAGGTATCCCCCAGATGTGTCACTTATTCAAATGTGAAGGGCATGTTGTTTGGCTGATCGGCGAAGACTTCTAACCATAGCCTGTTGGACATCTGCGATGTGTTCAGGTGTTTGAACAGTTTTTACACTCTTGCCTCTTTTTTTAAGATGTTGATCCCATTTGCTCGAGTTGTTTATCCATGTTCGAATTGTATTATCTGACGGAACAGGCTGGTTATGCGGTATGTTAAAATTACATCGGAAATCTCATCGAGTTTGCACAAGACTTTCGCCATTTTGATAATACGTTTTCACCGCATAGCCTCGTTGTTCACCCGTCCAATGATCCATTGTAACTAAATGGTAGATTGTTCAGGTGGTGAAGCACCAGTAACCACCCCCCACTACCTGCCAACTTTGTCTCAAGGCCATCTACAATCATCCCATTTCATTGCCTGTATTATGTTTCATGTTTCTTTGTGGTTTTACATTGTCCAAATACTGGACAGTCAACCTTTCTTCATAGCATTAAATTCAAAAGTGTTTATGTTTGAACAACTACTGCATGGATTTTCATTAAATTTTGTACATATATACGTCGGTCAGGTTTTCAGTAGTCAAATCAAAGTAATAGTTGCTTAATTAACACATGAATTATTGCATTGTGTCTGGAAGAAGCTCAGTGCCTGAATTACTGTGTGATTAATCTCTGGTATTCATAGATCATTCAGTTATATATTATTTGTTCGATTTAATATAACCTCAACATTTTTCGTTGACATTAACAGTGCATATTAAGATACCATAGTGAAATTAATTAATTATCTGAATGTTAACAACAAATTGCTCTCAATATAAAACCATATTTTTCTGTCTTAATTTTTGTATAATTCCAAATTGTTTTCTTAATTTTTAATTATACATCTTAAAAGCCAACAAATTTAATATTGCTTTAAATTATTTTAAATCATAATTCCAAATTGTTTTCTTTTATTTAACTAAATCGCTTTAAGTTACTTTATATCATATAATTTTTATTTATAATACATAATATACCACTTATGTAAGGTAAACTGCAATGTAGATCATGACAAATGGCTGTGGACCCTGTGTTTACAATAAATTTTAAATGTACAAAACATGACAAACTTTGATTAGCATTGTTTTAAAATATTTTTTATTGCTAAAATAATGCATATTGTTTTTCTACTTAGACTTTGCATAGGACACAGTAATATTTCAGATGTACAAATGATTTTTCAAAAATTGAATCGACAAAGTCAATTAATGTTTGTTTCTGTTGTACCATTTTTTAAAAAATGTTATAACCGCAATCAGTGGAACTACAAAATCATTTATTTTCTTGATGTTAGTTTTGTTTACGCATACATGATCTATGTGTAGAGCTTACATAATATAGTTATTTAGAAGAACAAAAGACAAACAAATTTATTGCAGTTTTGATAAAGATGACGTTAACTTTGCATCTGTTAAATGTAATTGCACAGTTTTTGTTTATATTTTTTTCAATGTTAACAATACTTCCTTTTAGTGCATACATAAATATATAATGGTATTTGTGTTGGGCTATAAAATTTAATACAATATGGATCTTTTTGCGGTTAAGTGTGTTTGAGATCTTCTAAGTACAAAAAAAATGTTGCATTGATGTCTGTGCACTCGTCTACAGACCAAATGACTGGACCAGTTTTGCTAAAGTTTGTACATAAATGTAAACATATTTTTGTTTATATTTTGTTTGTTTTTTTTTTTACTCAAGCAAAACAGCCGTCTGTAAAAAAAAAACAAATTTTAAATTGTCATTAAAAGTCTTCGGTGTTGATAATTTTTATTAAATTTAACTCTACTATAGTTAAAACCATATGCTCAAGAAAAGCATATGGTTGGCTATATCTCTAAATGTAACTTGAAAGCTATTGCTATGAACTAGAAAATCAACAATGCATACAAGATTTTTGAGGCAAAAATTGGTCCTACATAATATTGTGTTCAAATTTTGGTAATACTTAAAGATTCATGGGCCAAGTAATTTGTACCAATTTTTAAAAAAAAGTCCTGGTTGAGGAGTAAGTAGGAAAAATTAAAATAAACTTTGACTACAGTTTGAATTGACCATTTATTTTTCTACAGACTCCAAGTTGTGTACTTTACGTTATAAGTATTCTTCAGCAAGCAATAAGTACATCTGTTACTTATATTTTAGTCTAGTTTTAATTTCATTCTCTCTGTAGCCTATTACTAAAAATTAAGTAATATTTGTTGACTTAGAATACAAGAAATATTAGTTTAAACCAAATAGAAGAAGGGTATTTTGTACTTTATTTTAGCGTTTTTGTTCTTAAAGTTAGAATGGTAGAGCAAAATTCAAGAAATCTCAACTTTCTTGAGGAAAAAATTATATTACTTAACAATAAGAACAGTATATTTATTAATTTCTAAAAAAATATCTCGCTAGTATTATAGGCTGGTCCTAAAAAAAGTATTTTATTACATGTAATGATTTTTTCAAAAATTTTATTTATATATTGTATGTATATAGTGACTTATTATTAGTTTGGTTGTATTTATTTCCTAATATATTTATTTAACTTGTATTATTAATTATTACAAATTAGCACTATAAAATTATGTATTAAAACACCATTTGCAATAATGAAATGTAGCCCGTAAACAATGAATGAATTTATAATTTTGGAGGTAGGCCTAATTGATATATTTGTTACCTTCACTGAATTTTAGTCTATTAGTAAGGCTGTGATTTTTATTATAACAATAAACTAAATGCAATCACATACTCAAAATAAACATTAAGTTTATTTATTAAAAATATAAATCATGCTTTATGCAACAACAAATAAAAGAGAAGAAAATAATAATACAATTTAAAAAATTTAAATCAAAAAATAAATGTTTATTTTGACTTTGTAAACAAGTTTTTTTCTGTGAAAAGGTTTAAAATTAATTCATACCAGAATCTTAACTTAAAAAAAGTTTTACTTTTACCATGGATTATTTTAAATCTATGAAATGTTTAGACCTTTTTGAGGTTATGTTTTTTTTAAATATTTTCAAAATGATGTTCTATAATTTAGATGTTTTTGTTAGTCTTGACAGTTCATTTTTTGTTTCTTTTCATGTAGATACAGAAAGTGAATATCTTTTTAGGATATGGCAACTTGAACTGTGTAATTATTTTTAGTAATTTAATTACCCACCAATAAGCTTTAAATGCTCACATTCTAAAGCTTAAATTCTTATCATAATATTAATTAGTTATTCTATTGTTTATTCATTTCTAATGTCGAATCTCATAATTTAATTTACACTGAAAGGTGTTATTTATTCTACTTGTAGCTTTATTTGAAGTACTGTACTTTAAGCTCTTGTTATTTAAGCAGTTATACAAGGTTATTTAATTTAGTGTAGTTATAATAATATTTTAATTTAATTATTGAAAATGCTTTGAAATAAATATATAATCAGGGCTAGATAAATGAAGCTTACGAAAATAAAGTTGGTGAACTGTCTAAGAGAACCAGTTGGAATTATGAATTTTTATCAAATAATGCTTTAACCATTACGTTGCTGGAGACATTGGTTGAGTTTAGAGTATCTCGCGTAGGTTTTCCTAATTTTCTAAATGTTTCCCAAATTATAAAGTAACAACAATAAACTAAGTACGTTAAAATAAGAATTAAAAAATAATGTTAATATAATAGGTTAAACTTAACCTAATATATTTCAAAACTAACGGCCAGATTCAAAGGTGATTTTGGTATCGATCTCCTCTCGAAGACCCAGACCGCTAGTGACATAAATAATTGCAACACCAATATATGTTTACCTTTGTTGTCAGTTTTCTTTTCTTGTGTAATTAAATAATTTGGAAAATAGTAGGTTTTTATAAAATTCAAATATAAATAAATAAATAGCGTAGGTGATTCAATGCTCTGACTGTATTACAAAAACGCTTGTTTATTAATAGCAATCACTTTAATACAATGTATTTACATGTTACGATCGATGACATAGTCTAACTTGTAATAAGCGCTTTGTAAAATAATTGTTTGCAATTACTCACTTTGTTGATATTGTTGCACTGTTTTAAATATATTTCATGTACTGTAAATACAGATAGATTAGCTGTGGTTTCAAAATAACGTAGTTACGGCGGTTGTTGAGTAGAATATTATTGTCCGTCTTGTAGTTTCTATTCCTAGTCTGTCCATCTGTGCTTGGTACATAGATGCTTTGGAACAATTAAAAGTACCAGTAGACTCTCGTTTTTGCGGACAAACTTATTTGCCTAAATAAATGTTTAACTGGCGTTTGTTGTACTAGCTTAGTCAATTTTTTCCGCTTTCTAGAATTCTAGTAATTCTAAAAAAAACAAAAAACTTTTTTAAAACATTAAGTTTGACAAATCAGGAAAGTCAGGTTTTGTTTACGTAGTTTATTTCATTTTGAGGGCCGTAGGCACAACCAAGAACCCATGTAAATGTCCGTCTGTCAATATTGCATAGTCTTACTTGTAAACGATGCAACTGATTACAATTTGACAGAAATGGTTTTTGTATTATTCTGAAACCAGGAAAAATATAGGCATTAACAACAAAATATATTTAGGGGTATTTAAGGGGTAAGAAATCTTTAGGGTAAAGGTACTTTTTATTTGTATTTGTCTAATGAGGGATATCATTTGAAACTAGAAGTAATACTGATTGCAAATATGCACAGTTTTTACACAAAGTAGAGCCACCTGACCTTTCCAAAAGATCAAGTTTTCATGTCCCCCAACTCTAATTTTGAAGTCAGGTAAACCTCAAAAAATTTTAATATTTTCTTTTTATTATGCATTTTGTATTATTTTAATATTTTTTTTTTTTTTAAAAATCACCTACAATTTTAGAAGGGTTTGTTTATACCACTCAACCTTTTATTGTACAGATAAAAGTAAGTAGAATACAATTCAGAAGTAGTTTTCATGGTTGGGCTTCAGTTTTCAAAAGGATCCGTCAAATTGTGCGCTACAATAGCGGTGCAGTTCACACCTTGTCTGTTTATAATTCTTAAAACACTCAAGTTTGATAGGTACTAATTTACAAGGACTAAAAACAAGGCGCTTATGGACCCTCAACACATTTTATTTAGTGAGACAATTTTATAAATTTTATTTGAAAATCAGAATAATATTTGTAATAAGAATTAAAATTGCTTTAAGCAATTAACGTGTATAATGAATTTAATATAATTTATCGTCATATATTTAGTTATTTCAGTTATTCTTAATTTAATTACAAATAAGTTTTTCATTCATCCTCAGTTTTTTTTATGTTAGGTAATTAAAATTAATTTTTATACACAATTAATGTGACTCTACAACTGAACGCCAATTTGTTTTTCATTAAAATTACTGCACCATAATATAAATGTTTTATATCAAAGTATGGACTTACGACATATCAGATTTTCTAATTTCCAATTGTAGTGTCACAGTTGTATTTGATTTTCTTTGAATTGTGTAGTTTTATATTTTAAACTAACTAAGAATTTACTGGTCAATCGTTTAGTTGGCCATTTCATAATGTAGAAATAGATTGTTTTATCGCTTGTCGTAGCATTTTACTTGTACTTTATGTATCTAGATATTTTTCTCGTAAAAGTAAATCATTGTTACTAAAACGTCTTAATGGTTCAAAATTTAGTAGTAAAAAATGAATGTTATTGTTTCTAGTGTTTAAAAACTGTACGACTGTAAACATTTACACACAAGCTGAAATTACTGAAAATGTTAATGGATTTTTTCAATAAAGAAGAAGAGATTTAATTTTTGTTAACACTTTACATGCCAAATGATGCAATTTATGTTTCAGAACAATTTGGCAATCATCACACAATCTGTTCAATACTATTGTAATAATGAATTTCAGAATAGCTCATGATTAATACTTTTGAGGATTATGGTCTAAAGTTGCAGCAGTTCCCAAACATTTTTATCATGGAACACACTTTCAGCCTGGAATTTTGTTTTGCGATCCACAATATATAAATAGTTCTAGTAATAGCCAAGCCCAGCATGGTTGCATTAACTTATATCCCTTTTAATTTTATTTCGAATGTAACTGTACAGTTGGCAGTAAAGCAGTTTTTGTGGAATTATAGAACATATTTCTTGATATATTTTCTAATTTTTTAAGCCATCTGCCCTCCCGTGACCCAATAGTGGACACAATCCATATTTTGGGAACCGCTGGTCTAATGTATGATTGCAGTAAAGGTTAAACAGTCACATCATAGGCTATACAGTTGACTGAGCGGTTTAGACAATTTGGAACAGATAATGAAGAATGCACAGTTATTGTTCATGTTAACATAAGAAGATAATTTTACTTATCAGTGTAAGTAAAATACGCACTTTTGGTTGTTTAACTCTTTCAATAGTCATGAATGTCCTTGAACTTCATTTGGTAGGTATAAACTGTAGAAGAGATACTTCTTCAAACCTAAATATGTTTAAAAAGAGTAAAATAAATTAAACTTAAATTGAATTTTCAATCAACAAAAGGTTATTACGTAATGATGTTCTTCACTGAAAGTGAAATAAGTCCCAAATGTTGGAACTAAAATTTCTTTTTGTGAATGAAAATCCTTGAAGAAGGAATAGTAGAATATTTTCTAGATTCGTTTTTTCTCTCCTTTGCTTGCACACCCAACAGCACTTTTGAAATTTCCTTGTGTGCCCCTTATATGCCAGAACCGAAGAATAGACAGACAAAATGGTAGTCGAGTAAAATGGGTCTTTATCACAGCTTACAGTTTGAGTTCCATGATCTTGTTTAAAAAAGTCAAAAAATCTAAAATATTTTTTGTTAAATCCAATGTCTGTCGGTACATATATAGTGATCATGTGACTCAATAGTTTTGTCCTAGTTCATCTTGTTCTGCATATAAACTTCTGAAGTTTGTGATAAAATCATGTTATTGCTGTAGCGCTGCTCAGGAGCTAGCTAATTTTCAAATACAGTTAGGCTGGAAACAGCTGTTTTAATGACACCACCAGTCTGCCTGAGTACTGTACAGCGATACAGTTCTTAGCTGGTATTTTGTTTTATATTCACTATTTTTAATGTGTCCTGGGATAGGCTGTATGTGTAATGTTATATTTTGATAATAGTTTTCATTTACTTATGGTGAAAGTGAATTCCGTGCAAATGAACAAAGTTGAAATTAAAAGAGCCTAAGGTCTCCCAAGAGCAGAGCTCAAATAACACAAGTTTAAAAACATTTTAGAAATTTAAAAAATGATTGAAATTATAATCATTTTATGTATAACTCAGCGGATTGTTTATGTGGATGAAAAGTTAAAGTGGCTTTCTCTTTAGTTGTGAGAACAAGTGATAATACATAGAACTTAATGGGTATTACTGGTTTCAATTTTTTTGTTCTTTAACTATTGGCTACAGTGTCTAAATATTTTTGTTACAATTTTTACACTATTGCAAATTGTTTCATTGCCATCCTACAGCCTTTCCTAGTTTTAAGTTCATGAGCCGCGACTGTTTTAAAAAATTGTTTATGTAAAAATGTATGCCGGACTCTGTGGAAGTGTAGAAGCTGTCTGTTAACTAAACTTTATCTAATTGCATTATTTTAATCCTTGCAGTTTTCTTCTGTAAAAGCTAGAGCCGTTTAAAAATTGACAACTCCACTAACTATTAATCTGACCATTTTAAGAAAGTATTTCCATTTTTTTACCAACCATTTTGTTTTCAATGTTGGGCTTAAACAGAAAAATTTTCAAGCACTAATATGGCGTGTTTTTAAAATGAATAGCCTAAGTTTTTTTTGCTAGCCTCTTGTAGTAACAGAGGCAATACAGACAACTGTGTATTATAACAAAGAAACATTTGAAATCCAAAATATTTTTAGTTGTAACAGCACATTACAGTCAGTTAATTATTAATCTAGTCAGGTATTAAAGCTGAGAGTGACTGAATATTGTTTGAAACGATAAACCATTTGCTTAATGATTGCCTTGCATAATATGTTTGTGATTACAGTTGTATTTTATTTAACCTAATAACAATGAATCGCACGTTAAAAAATCTTTTTAATCTAATTGTGTTTATAGTATAACTTTGTTATGCGATGAATCTAGAATACTGAATCTAAATTGATAGATTGATGTGTTTAGTAATTGGAAAGCTGTTGGTACCTTGATGTAATTGTCTTCAAGTGTGAAAATGTAGTGTGTTGTGTATTTATAGTTTTAGATTGTTAGCGGCTGATATTTCCTTTTTTATTATGCAAAATCTTCCTTTGGATATTATTTGATATATTAAGTTTGAAATTGTATATATTGAATAAATACTAAAAACATTATGCAATATTATTTAATTCATATTGGATCCTATTATTTGACCTCTGTTAAAAGTTTAAACAGTTTTAGAAAGGGAAAGTTTTTAAAATTATTTGAAGAAGCTAGAAAAATATAGAACCAAAAGTCTTAAATACAGATTTGTTTTAAAACACGACAAGACGTCCATCTACCGGACTATTCTGAAACTAAGCCAAACTGCTTAGTTTGTGATATACAGTGCAGTAACATAAAACGGAAAAATCATTATTTTTTAAATTTACGACATTTATAATCGATTCGTATTAAATATATAGAAGTTATGATGTTTCAAAAAATACTGAAGTATTTTTCAAAAAGTTATCTTTGGTCTAGGGCATGTTACATTCATTTAATTTACTTGTAAAAACAATGTTCTCTTTTCCTGTTTGTCTGCTCTATTCTGTTCATATACAAGACAGTAGGCAGGCAAAGTCGGGGAGGACCGATGCATCTATGTGTCCCACTTAATGAGTGCTAAATATGAGGAGTCATAATTAATACTCATTATGGTAGTGTTTCTAACACTGAAAACCCTTAGGTGTTTCAAATAAATACCTTGATTGTCATGTTAACCAACACATTAGATGCGACCTTGTCATCCCCTTTTGTCTATTTAATTAAAATGGGCAAAGCTGCTATTTTTTCACGATTTGTCTGTGATTAATTTTTTTAAAGATTTTCGTTTTATTTTGTAATACTCGTCCAACCCAATTTTACGATTATTAAAAATGAACATCAAATTTGAGACTTTTATAATTATTAGCTTTGCAAATACACAACTCAAAGTAGGTCATTACAGATTTCTTTTACGACGACAATGCTTCCATCTAACGAAGAATTGAGTAACTACGGTTGAACAATAAGATTCGTTTAGAGTATAATAGCTGTAATTTTATAATAAATTGCAATTCACTTTTTCATCATTTACACAACCTTAATTGTTTATCGACTAGGCCATCTTATTATGTTGTGGTTTTAAGAATCGTAAATAATATTAAATGACTGATTAATTTGTTGAAAGCGGTGTTTCAAATTATGAATACTTTTGCATGATGGTTCTATTTTTGTATATTCTTATTATCAATAATTTGAAGAATAACTCTAGTGCGAAAATCTATTTCTTGACAATTTCTAAAGTTAAACAAAAAATTAAAATAAAGTATTGTTTTAGGCAAGCTTGCTTATATATGAAACTACCTGAGTTGTCGCTAAGTAGAGATTAGTGTGAACCGACCTATCGGAATATTTACTAACCTGTAACGAATAGAGATACAACAAAATATAAACAGAAAAAAATAAAATTGAAATATTTCGAAGTAATTACCGATAAACGTAAACATATTTCAGATGTACTCTACCTTAAGTAAACTCCTTACTACTTGTTTACATTTTGATTAATATTTGATTTTAGTGGACCAAAATTATCTTTGAAAGTATTAACGATAACTGAAAAATCACACAGATAATTACAGATGTGTTTTGAAACACGAATATACTATCACCTAGCGGACACTTCTATAACTACGATGGCGTGATCAGTTTCTAAGTGAACAGTCTGACATAAATAAAATGACAGAAAAAACATTATTTTACAAAATAACAACTATTGTAAGTCATTATCAACAGTTTTGTTTTATTTAAAACATGTTAAATGATATAGTAATGGAAATTTTAATAAATACATTAGGTATAACGTTGATTAAACATTCATATTTTACTTAAAAGAACAATGATCCCGAACTAATTAATGTGTATAACAATCTGTTCATATATACAAGGCAGTAGATACGCAATATCGGGGAGGACCGATGCATCTAGGTGTCCCACTTAATGAGTGCTAAATATGAATAGTCATAATTAATACTCATTATGGTAGTGTTCATGACACTGAAACCCTAAAGGATAGCAACCAACACCTTAGATGTGACCATGTCATCCCTTTTGCCTGCAAACTGGGCAAAGTATAAGTATTTAAAAAACAGCAATCTACAAAATTTACAATTTTTATTGGATTCTTCTATGTCCAAAAGAAAGTTTATTTTGAATATTTATCTCTTTATTCTTGATCATACAATGGTAAAACAGAAAGGAATACTTATTTTAATGAAATTTATCCTTATTTAATGAAATTATTTTAGATAGAAGAGAAATAATAATAAACTCTCTCTCTCTCTCTCAACCAGCAGGGGGGTTCAGACTACACTACATTTATGTCTTACACAATATTACAGTTTATATAATATAAATATTATTTTATGTAATATTACAATATATAAACTCATATTCATATTTACATAACTCATAACCTTAGAGTTACATATAGAAAAATTATATCTGAAAAAATAATTAAAAAATCTGGCAGTTCAGTTCTAAATTTAATCTTAGCAAGATTAAATTTGGCAGAGGCAGCTGATAGGCTTAGCGATCCCACCATACCTCTAGCTCATACTGCTCTCACTCATCTACTCAAGACACACACACATTCACTACTCTACATAGCTCGAAAGGATAAAGCGACCCATGCTGATGGGAGTGAATCACAGCCAGCCTAATGCTGTATCAAATGGAGCCCTGGTGACTTCCCAGTGTACATTAGCTTTATTTACGTATGCAGGGCTCTGGGTGGACTTCATTTCCTTAGCTACTTTTGGGTGTTCCTAAATAGAATGAGCTGGATCTCACTACTTAACAAAAGGTTGGCCAAATGGAGCAGAACCTCAGTAATTAAGGTCATGTGGTATTTTCAACTTAAAACCACTGATTTTATAGTTTCACAAAATTTTAATTAACTCTTTAGTGTTAAACCAGAAAACGTATTTATTTTATATTATATGGTAAAATACATACATCTTTATTAGATGCAGAATTAAATATAAAAACGATCTAGGGTGTCCATTTCTCAAAATTCACATTATTTTTTTAAGTTTATCAGTTTATTATAATTTAATTAAGAATCATCCTAAAAATAACTCCACCTCTTGGGCTATCGAGTTATGAGCATTTTTTGCATACAAAATTGTTTCATTTTAATATTTCTTAGTTTGTAGCTTACAGATCTTTCTTCTGACACTGACTGCACACCTAATATATAATCTTAAATAGCATTTAGAGTAAAGGTGAAAGTCTACATTTTCATGTGGTGTTTTACATGTTCTCTTAGTTTTTGAATAATTATCAACTAAAAAATGAATTTCAATTTTCCAGTTGCACAAAAGGCAAGGTTCCAAGCTGAAAAAACTTATTTTTTAATGTACACCTTCATTAGATGAATTCAATTTTAAAATTGATCTGTGGTGTCCTTTTTCAAAATTCATATTATTTTTCTAGATATTGTCAATCTTCTGTTTTTTCTAACAGATATTTTGATTTGTGATACCATAATTAGTACAGTTTAATCTGAAAACAATCTATAAAAAAGTAGATCAATATCACTAGTGGTCACTAAGTAAAGAGCATTTTAATGCTTAAAACCAATTTCATTTGAATGTTCGCAATACCGTTGGTTCTATGGGATGGGTGAAAATATGAACAAATTAGGAACAAGCATTATTATGATATGCAACATTTTTTTGTGGTGTTTAATGTCTGACTATTGCACACACTTGAGGCTAATGCAGACGATGGGATGATTTATAGCATATGAAAATGCCAAGCCCTCGCCGGGAATTGAACCCGGGTCCTCGGGGTGAAAGCCTAGTACGCTATCCACTAGGCCACTGAGGTGGCTAGAGTACTTGCTTCGGCATTACATATACTAAAATTAAAACGATACAGAGAAGATTAGCATGGCCCCTGCGCAAGGATGATGATGCTACAAGCATCAGTAGCAGTATTATGATGTTCTCCATTACTAGGGAGGTAATAAAGGTCTACGTAATTCTAAGATGATTGCAAAGAAATACAACCTTCAATAACATCTGAATGTTTGTACACAAGTATAATATTAAGGTATTACTGTACTTGTCAGCAAGAAGGCACTCAGGACTTCTGGTGAATACTGCAGACAGGATGACTTTAAATGCCCTCTGGGGAAGTGCTTGAGATGAGACCTAGTTATACAGAATTAGAGGCTTAACTGAGGACTCAATCAAATCACTGACGGGGCAAATGATCACTTGTAGCCAGGAACTGTTATTTATTAGCTGTGCATGTGTCCTCTCTGTCAGGACATTTCCAAAAAGAATGACACACTACCTCACTTGACAGGACTGCTGTGTGACTGATCACCTTTAAAACATTAGAAACACTCATTGCATTTCAAAAAGTCAAAGTATTTTTTGCTTTGTAATTATATGATTGTAATATTTTATAGTGTTTCTAGCAAATTTCCAATGGAATGGCCATTATGGTAAGACCCAGACTTTATCCTGACTTTTACATCATTTTTTGAGGGATTGTGAAATATGTGTATGTATATGTGCAGATTAGGTGCACCTATTGAGAGGATTTAAACGTCCTTCACGATACCTGAGTCTAACACACACTTACTCTTACAACACTTCACTTGCGACTTTAACACTTTACACTTACACTTACATTTAGGGAGATGATAATAGCCTCAATGTGCTTTTCACCTTAAAATAACATAAAATATATATATATACACACACACGGTGTGTAGTGTGTGTGTTTTTTTATTAGCACACTCATGTTCACAAATTTGGTCCAATTTGACCATGGTAACCAGCAGAATTTGTTCAACAGATTTAAAATGGCAGTCATTTCAAATCTTCAAAAATTCATCTTTCTTGTCTTAAATTTTTTGAAAATCCGATTTCACCATTGTTAAAAACTGCATAAATGAGCATTTTGAAATTTCAAAATCCCATGAAATTAAAAATTTTTCGATTGCAGAGGTTTGTTTTCATATTTTTGATATAATTTGATCATTTAAAGTTCTAATATATGCAAGATAATGCTGATGATGGTAGTGAAAACACAATTTCAAAAAAGGTAAGATAAAGAGAAATACTTTTAAAAATCGTCATCTATCACATCAGCTGCGTGCTGCGATTATTTATTACAATATGTGTAATGTTTTTTTTTACTTTGTTCTCTAAATATTACACATAATTAACAATTATTGCTGTAGTTTTATTCATATGTTTATTTTTAATGTAAAATAAAAGTTTTTATTTATTATAATTAATGGACTTTTTATTGTGTATGTCCTCTTTTTATATATTTTCTGGTTATCCATAGTGTCCCAAACCCACGGTAATCAGGAGTCAGCTGTAAATCCATGAAATGTTAAAAAAAAACTAACATTTACAAAATATAATTTATGAATTACTGCAATCAAGTCACCAATAATTCTGTTTTCCTTTATGGTGTGGATCAAACAAACCAAAAACAATCTGAATGAATAATGGTGTTCTATCACAATTAAATGTACAGGATTTAAAGAATAACACAATATTATTTTATATACAAATTTGTAATTGGAAATGGTTTGATTAAATAAACAGTTCATTAAAGTTTTTATACTATAAGTAGTTCTCTCTTTACAAAAAATTATTTTAATGGTGGGAACATGATAATGAACATATAGTGTACAACCTATATATAAATATATACACACAAGGGTTTTTTTTAAGTAAAGTCTGCTTTTATATAGAAACTAAATTATTAAATATTAATTAAATTCTACAATCATGTTTTTACTCATCTAGAGCTTCCAAGTTTGTTCAAACATAGTAAAATCCACTGCCTTTGAGATAATTTACTTAATGTTAAAAAACGCTTGTTTCTGAGAAACTGATTAAGATTTTGTATAAAGTTTGATCACATTGCAATGGACAATTGAATTTATTCCATAAAAAAATACAAAAGCTTCTTTGTGAATTTTGCTGCCAAACGAAGGCATGGATTTTT
Source organism: Callitettix versicolor (assembly GCA_022606455.1). Lineage (NCBI taxonomy): Eukaryota > Metazoa > Arthropoda > Insecta > Hemiptera > Cercopidae > Callitettix > Callitettix versicolor. Next base: position 106,247,561 of record CM040189.1, on the reverse strand, counting down.
TTTTTTTTACAGACTGACTCTCATTGTCAAGATATATTTCGCATATCTAACCATGAATGTTCAAATAAACATGGTGATCAACCAAGCCATTCATGGGAAAAAAAAATACTTTACTTTAAAAATAACTCTTGTATATAGATGTATGTCATGTATATACCAAGTGAGTTTCATATGCCTCCTATATTTCTTCACATACTGTTTCCAAACCAATCAAGGAGTCAGATGCATCACGTTTTAAAATTACACAAAAATTAGCTTTTACACAATACCATTATCTTAACAAATATAAATCTAAAAACGTTTTACAGCACTGTGTTCATTATTTAGAAAATGTCACAAAATCATGTGTCATTATTAGCACATTTAACATTTGAAAAAGCAAGTTGATTACAACTTGGTGGACCCAATGTGACAGCCAAAAAAACATTGTCACACTTAACCCTTTGCGGTCGGTTTAATGTAATTTACATCTCTCTCTCTCTCTCTCCTCAGCTCAGAAGGCCACACTTAGTGACTATTGTATTTTTGCTGATAAGGTCGGCGATGTCATGAGGTCAGCTCGGACGGGTCATACGTAATGACATTACTTTCTGCTAAAGCTTGACTGTACTTTAGATATTGCTATTATGAACAATGTTAATTTTGTTAAAATTTAAGGAAATTACTTTATTAGTTTAGATTATATTGGCGTTTTGCAATTTTTGACAAGTATTTATTATTATATGTATGGTAGAGATAGCTACACTTGCTTATATTTTTTGTGACTATACTGAATTAATTTAAAATGTATTATTACAAACCCTTTTTTTAAAAATTACTTTAATTAGATCATCATATTTAGTTTTTACAATTCATTAATAATTTTGTAATGCTGAAATAAATTGAAGCTTGTTTTATATAAAATTAATATAAATGTTTTTTTACAAAATTATACTATTTTTCAAATAAAAATGTTAAAACACATTTTAATACATATTTATTTACACATATATTTTTTTTAGAAAGAATAAACTGGTCGATAAGTTACTGATTTGAAAGAATAAATCCAAATACGTTTCATTTAATTCCAAACACGAGGCGACAGAGGTCTGACACACGACAAGCCTAACAGCAAAAACCTCACCGGCTCAACCGAGTTTCTTGCAGTAAATATTTATCTGATATGATTAAATCATCGATAGGCAGTGGCTTAGAAACAATATTTGAAAAAGCAAAATGGAGTAAAGATTTAAAACTCACCCGACATATACAAATATATACAATGAATACTCAGAAAATAAGGTTCCAGGCCATTAAAAGGAGAAACTTTGTTTCTCACAATTAGCACCTGTGCTATACAATGGAATACACAAACTCTTCAAATACAAATTCTATCCGAGAAGATATTCATCAGTTTCCTCAAAACATACAGATGACATATTTAAAAACCCAAAATCTACGGATGACATATTTAAAAACCCAAAATCTACGGATGACATATTTAAAAACCCAAACAACTTTTAATAACTAAGCCACTTTCTTCTTTATAAAGGAAAGTTTTGGGAAATTTCGAAAATGGCTTTGATTTTTATTCACTGATCAAAACAAATATGTTTTCTGTCTTTAGACTAATTTTTCACTCACAAAAGGTCTGCTCCATTGTTGTGAACTGAAGATCTTATTTTTTATAATTCACTAACCTATTTTAACATTTTTTGAAGAAATATAACATTTTTATAAGCTGAGACTTTGATAATTTCTTTCGAATTTTTATTGAGAAGCACTGTATTATTCCCCATTTCTAGACCCAGTCCCACATACAGTTTGGTGTCAACTTTGGAGCAAAAAATTTTGTTATTGGAAACAATCTTGTAATCTTAATCTCTGAATATCCTTTTTATATATAAACATACTATATTATAAATAATAAATAATTAAGCCTAACAAAACAGCTTTTAAATAAAAAAGCATGACAATGAACATAACAAATTGCTAATATCAATGGAAGATTGAAAGAAATGTTAGGTGATGGTATAAACAATTATAATACTAAAAACAAGTAATAATAAAAAATTATACTTTAACAACGGCTGTTAACAAGTATTGTTAACCAATGTTTACGCAACGTCACACTCTCGGAGCGTTCAAATATCTTTTTCACATCACACTGATAAAATCAACCACAATAAAACAATGTCTAGTTCAAACACTGCACCGATATTTTTTACTTAATTTTATTTTTTCCTTTTCTTTATTTGCACAATTATTTAGAAATAATGGAATTTTTACAAGACAAAATTGTTACATCACTTTACAAGAAAAAGGATCCATTTTTTTGGGTTTTTTTTTTTTTTTTTTCGTGTTTTTTTTTATTTTATTAATATCTATATTTATAAATATAAACATCGACTTGAAAAGACAGGTCCTATTTCCCCCTGAGCAAGGGAAGATAGGAGCTACTTTCTTTGGCATAACATTGTGGCTACGAGGAAGGTTGATGTCTTCCCCCACAGATGCCACAAGAGACGCAGCAGAAGTGGCATGCACGTAAAGGGGGATAGCACCAAAGGCAGGGCAAAACAAGGGATAGAAGAGCCAATGCGACCCAACGACGACCGCATCCGGTTCCATGGCATGTCCCACATTCGCAAGGCTCTATCTCAGGTTCACTGCAGTGGTACAGAATACAACGAGCACATGTGATACATGCTACTGCTTCAATACCGTTTCTCACTTTATCTGGAGCATACGGACAAGAGCCTCGTGAATTACTTTCAATTGAGAAAGCTTCCTGAAAAGAAAAAAAACACCCTGCTGTAAAAAAAAGTTACAAATAATTATATATAAAGCTTTTTCATTTTAAACAATGATTTTTTTATTGTTTCTATTCAAAAAAGCGGATGTAGTTAGTTATCTTTATATATTTTCTGTGATCCAGATTTATGCAATATAGGAACAAATATTTTTCTTAAATTTATTTAGATTCTCTCATAGTACTTTAACATTCAGATAATCAGAGGATATTTGGTTGGTTCGATTCTTGGTCCCTAATAAAAAAAAATTTCAATCAGTTAATTTAGGCCTTAACTACCATGACACCCTCTAAAACTAAAAAGTAAGAATATTAAGTGTCAAAATATTTGCTGCGTAAAGAACAGGAGTTGGGAACCATAAAAACACAGCACAACCTTTATATACTTTACTGATAATTGTATTGGGATCTCACAGCTAGACTGAGTGGCCAACAAATGCAGAGTTGTGCTGAGTGGATCGGGCTATGCATTAAAAACTGAACCTATTGTTTTTAATGTAAGTGTGGCCATTGAAAGCGTAACAAAGTCAGCAGCATCATATAGTTGTACAGTCTTCTATATTTTTAATGCAATGACACTCAAGCTGTGTTAATAGATTCAGTGTTCATCTATAAAATTACTTATTAGCAAATTTCCATTTCAAAATGAGTGGGGTGTATGTGTGTGTGTGTCTAACACTGTGGCATTTACACGAGTTAATTCTATTAAATTTGGTACAAAAACTGATTTTAGGTACAGATTTGACACGTTTGTTACCCAGCAAAATCTGAACAACAGCTTCAAAATTGCCGCTATTCCAAATCTTAATTTTTTTTTTTTGATAATCTGATTTTAATCAGCTTAAAATTTTTATAAATTAGAATTTTAAATTATTTAATTACATTGAAAATATAAAAATGAATATGACAGCAGTTAGGCTGCTGGAATAGTACTTCCAATATAATTTTAAATGCTAATTTTAACATTCATTTAAAGTTGAATAATTTTGAAAAAATTATAAAGGATTAAAAAATGTACAGTAATACACAATGATCGCTATTATTTATTACCGAAATTCCCTTTACCTACATTTAAAAATGTGATGTTACTTTTTGATTGCATCAGCTTGAGATACACACCTGACAGTGTCTGCACATTTCCTTCCTTTTACTCGGCAGCGCAGGTTGCTGGGGTCTCTTCTTCAGGCTTCCTTCGCCTTCCATAACAGGATACATGTAATCGTGAACAGCGGTTAATTGTACATAGGAATAGTTTTCAGGATCAGGTGCATGTGGCGCTGGTAGGGTTGGTATAGGCGGCGGTGGACGACCACTCGATGAGTCCGAAGACGACCTGGAATCCCCTCTTTCCACAGGAAGATTAAGTGTCTGGGGGACAATCACAGCAACAAATAATTTTGTAATGTAAGTTTTATACAAGTCTTGACAACTTCCTTGTTTGATTATACCACTATTGACAAAATGCAAAGCTCTTGTTTTATTCATATATATATATATATATATATATATATATATATATATATATATATATAAAATCAACAATAATTTTATAATTATTACTATTTTTTAATTCTATTTTAGAACATTTGGGGATTTTTTTGTTCACTTACAATAACAATATTTAAAACTTGCACTCTTAGTTTGACTAAAATTATTTTGGGGGAAAAAGTAAATAGGAGCCGCTCATTTTTTCCGAACAAATAAATTTTCATTACTTTTTTTACTACAAGTACTGTTACAAGGACGTTTTTATATCATGTCCTTGATAGCAACAAATTTATTTGAGTTTTAACACACTGAACATGTGGCGGGGCAGCTGGAGTGAGCAGCTGATGGGTTTAGCGACCCCACCATACCTCTAGCTCATACTATTCTCACTCTACTGAAGACATACATACGTTCACTAATTTATGTTGGTTACATGTACACAACATAGAAACTTTAATTAGCATGATGGATTAGGAAAGGGAAGAAACAAAAACCCAACATCATCGTTGCTGCGTAACAGTTGGCAAACAATTCTGAACTGAGTTATCAAACCTCGTCTACTACCAGAAACTCATCCCATGGACCTTAAATACATTGGTGCTCCCCACAGTTACTCACTTTTTCCTATACACACTTTCTTCCCTTGGATCCTCTATTCAGTTTTTTCCGCTTGATCCTCTACCCACTTTCTTCCCATGGATCATTCACTAACTTTCTTCCCTAGGTTTCTCAACTCACTTTATTTCCTTGGATTTCATACTCATTTCTTTTATTATTATTGTTTCTTATATTCATTACTGCACTTTTATTTCAGGCCTTGTATTTGAAAGTTTCACACAATCAAATCTCTGGAATATGAAATTTAAGGAATTGGAGACCCAGTGCCCGGACTACTGAGGGTCTATAGTAAAGCACATGTACTGTTTGAACTTTAATGATAATGAAGACAAAAATATAAAGAAACATTTTTCTTAAGGTCCATACTTTGCTAGTTAGAATAATGAGGATGAGCGATCAGCGTTAATGGTAAGTAAAGCAACAGGAGTAACTGCAGCTCAAACTAAGAACCCTGAGGTGGGCAGTACAGAGATGCAGCAGACATCAATGCTTTAGTCATATCGACAACTGAGCCCTTTCTTATTTCTAACCTAGAAATTAAAAAAAAAATAACGCTCTTGTGCTTGTAACAGCTGACTCGCTATATAAATTCGAGTGTTGGTATTTCCATTTGCAAGTAAACAACACTACCTCTTGACATCTACCCTATGTAAACTAATTGTTCTACGAAGGACGTAACTACAACTTGACAAGTTAGTGAGTAGTTTTTGTTTGCATACAATAACCCATAAAGTTTTATGCTTATATTACTGATTCAGCCCTGATGTAATAACTGAGGCTAACAGTACAGTCCAACAACTACAAGACAAACGGTCCTCTGGACACAACTTCCTCTGACACTTCTCAGTATAGAGCCCTCATCACTAAGCCACGCCCTTTCCAAATTGATGCTTCGGAATATTGGAGGTGTCGGAGAGGCAAATGCCATACACTTGAAATGAAAATGTATTACAGATATTAAAAATAATACAACTAAAGCATGCAACAATTCCATATACTCTTGAATCATGCAGTCTGAGTTGAATGAAAAATTAAATGCTAACTAATTACCAACTAAAGCGGGTACCACTTTCTCATGAAATTATAATGAAACATCTCTTCATAACATGTCTCTTTACATATTTAAGCCATTATCCAACTTTAAATATCAATATTTAGTTAAACCTATGTGTCATGACAGTTTTATTTTGATCTTTGGCTTTGTTTTTATTAAACATTTACTTAAAAATTATAGTAAAAAATGGAAACTAAATAAATTTTTGAACACAAAACAAATACTAAAACAATCAAAACATACGAAACAAACATGAGTCATGCAAAGAAAAGAAACAGTTAAATCCTAAATCATTCCATTAGTAAGCATTTCCGAAATGGTGTCCGTTATGATTTGCAAAAGCAGCAATCCAACGTAAATTTACAAAAGTTATCGGACTGTATCTGCAGAGAAACTCACCATGAATACGTCATCGTCTCCGACATCTATATTGCGCGGCAACGTCCCGACCAGCCCTTCAGACAGACAAGCAACCACCAGCTGTTAAACATGTGCATTCACATCTTTCAACAAATATATATCTTTAGTATCTAAATACTGACGTTGGAGTTGGCAAGTTGGACATACTATCATAATGTATGTTATCAAGGATGAAACGTATACTTTCACAGTGGAGCTAGGGAGATAGAAAAACTCGCTTATATTATATACAAAACAATTTTTGTTTTTAACATTTAAAATATTTAAAAACAAATAGATTAGAACTAGGCTTAGCCCTGAATAAAACTTTTTTAAAAGCTTTATATACTTCATTTTTGGGCAAAATGATTTAAACCATGTTATTCTGTATCGTTCACAACCATGTTAACATTATTTATTCATGTCATTCTGTGTGAATTAACTTATTAAATAGTTTGTTCTTTTAATTGAATAGTTAATTTTTTTTTCATTATATCATGTATTTCCACAAAGAAAACACAATCATTTACCATTTTAAATCTCTTACTTTATGGAAGAAACACAATATGTTTAATCTGAATGCAACCTGCATGGCATACCTTAAGAATTACTGTATTCAATTTGCAAGATTATTTTGACAAATTGGTGATTTTTAGAATTATGTATTAGCTGCATTAAGTTTAAACACAATACTTTTTAAAACTCATAAGAGTTTAAATACAAATTTAGTACTTTCAGACATAAAAACAGGTTAGGTTCCACGAAATCTATTTCCTGAGAAAAATATTTTCAAACTCTTATGTAATGGCCTCAAAATAAATGTTATGTTTTATTAATTTTAAAATTGTTGGAAAATACCTTTTTCAGAATTAACAATTTTAATAAATAATAAAAAACTAAAAACCTGTGGATAGAACACAAACAGGCTTTAATACTGTAGTATTATTTTAAGAAAAAATGAGACATATGCAAAGTATAGCCAGCTGCTTAGAATAACACATGCAAAAATTTCTGTCACTCTTCGTTGTAATCTTGTTCATTAAGAAACACTGATTTTTCATCTCGTAAGTGAACAATCAGCAAGCTCCACTGTGTACATTCATTTACTCAAAAAAAAAAAAAACTATCAACTCACCAGTTTTTTCCGGAACGCAAGCAGTGAAAATAAAAAAAAATGAAATGTATTAGGCATCTGACAAACAAACTTTAGCATTTGATAGAAAATACTTTTAAATGAGGCAATGGAAACAGGAAATTAATTAGCATTTATTTTGTAATAAGATCACCATCACCAAATTTTATCCAAGAATTAACTAAGTTAATCAATAAAGATTTGATATATTAAATACACAGCAAATGTACAGCAAATCAGTTTTACAGTAGAGCATTGATTATCCAAACTTACTTTGAACTGGCCTATTATTTATTGATGGATTAATTCATTTCCTAACAGTTCACTTTGAAATAATATTAATTTCATTCGAGAACAGACAGAATAGAACGTCATTTCTCTACAGCTCTAGTTATGTGGGACACCAGGCGGATATGAAGTGTGGCTAAAAAGAAATAACTCTTAATGGTATCACATTCTTTGTTCTTATTTCTTCACAACTTCAAATATTATCCCCTTCAATATACTCCTTGAATACATGATCCCATTGGTCAAAGCATTATTTCAAGTATTTTTTTAAAATATATTCTCTCCGTCACTTTTTTCTTCACAACTTCAACTGTCTTAAATCTCATTCCTTTAAATGCTGATTTAATTTTCGGTAATAAAAAAGAAGTCAAAAGAAGCAAGATCTGGTGAGCTAGGTGTTTTACTAAACATCTTGACAACCAATACAGTACGCGCCAGTGTGTTGTCTTTATGACTTGTTTTTCCACAATTCATGTCACTTTCTTCTTATTCAACGAAAGTACTAAGGACCTCAAGATAATAATTTTTACTTTTGGTTTGACCTTCAGGTACCCAATTTACTTACACAATCCCATAGATGTTAAAAAACACAATTATCATAGCTTTAAATTTTGATTTGGCCATGAGCTTTCTTTTAGTCTCAGTGAAGCGGGGCACTTTCAGTGCATTGACCTGCTCTTGATTAAACTACTCAAAAATCAATGTGTGACAAAGAGTCATCACTGTAAACTTGTTTCAATACAGAATGAGTTCCTATGTCGCACTTTCGAGTTTTACTAAAAAATTCGCGTATCTTTCAAACATATATTTAGCACATTGATCTTTTAAACTGAACTGTTGGCATTTTTCCAACGAGCAGCAAATACACAATCTAATACAAAGGCAACAGCCCGACTAAGGCATATCAGCAATTGTATCGGCATCAGGAATGGACAGATGGGATGCACGGAACTCGGTAAGGCAGCATTTAACCTTGATGCATTCATTGGCTGTCTTTAGGAAAATCACTCTGGTTATTTTTTAGCCACACCTAGTATTTATATTTACGACGTATGGGTACTTTAATATTAATAATTTTGATCTTATCTGATTCAAATGTGTTACAAAAATTTATTAAAGTCATCTGTGGACACTCGTCAACTATATTGAATATTTTCGCTATTAATTAACGATACAGATTACTCCACTTATTTGTTACAATAATAAATATATTTCATACCACATTTTAAATCATCCAGACAATTTTTACAATTAGTACACAATTTTTGCTTTTAATGATACAGGAACAAAAAATATATACGGTACAAAACATAAAAAGCAGACCACACTCCCACATTTAAGACTTTTAAATTAAATATAAAACACCGTTTTATCTTAACAAGTAGTGTAATAATCTATATCATTAATTAACACAAATATTATATAGAATAGATTCAAGAGGGCCAACAGAGTCCAAGGACTCTTTTAAGTTTGGTATATTAAGTTTGTTGCCCAGTATTACATTCATCTGTTTCAAACTAGTGACCATTCAAAAAATTTCACTTAACTTAAGTACATTTTATGGTAATCACTGTTCAATTCCATATTTATTTATATTATAAAATACAAAAACATTAGTTTGCTTCTATCAGTCCATTACAGTTACGTGCTGTGATTATTATAATAAACATTTTTCTTTTAATTAAAATTTTATGTGAATTTAACTGTAAACCCTTCATTTAACCAGTTTTGTCCCACTAGTCATACAGTGCACAACTATCAAAAGATTTTTTTAAAATGAATTTATTTAATTCCACCACAGAATAAGAAAATCATAAGGTCGAATAGCCACCAAATGCAGAGCTGAGTTGTGCTGAGCGGAGCGTAAAGTGCGGCTACTGCAAAGCGAAGTGGAGTCAAGCAGCAACACATGGCCCCACTATGTTTTCAGTGGCCACACTTACATTACAAACAACAGGTTAGGTTATGAATGTGTAATCCGCTCCGCTCAACATTTGGTGGAGGTTACCCAGCCTAAAACATGCTTCTGACAATACATTGTGCAAAACTATACAGAAAAAGACATCTTTATAAAAACAACAACCTGATTATTAAAAGAATTAACTAAAACTATACTGCCTCAAAGTTGGACAAAATTAAACATGTTTCACCTCAATATATATTGTTAGTTGGAAGAATTCCTGTTTTGGAACTACCATAGACGGATGTGTCCAAAACATAAAAACATAAGTAACTAATATAAATACAATTTTGTTTGTTTTAATTTCAAAAACCGTTGTTCTGTGATAGAACTAATTTTCACCAGTAAACAATTAAAATGCTTGGAAGCCAGATGAGTTTAGGACTTTTGAACGCTTCTATATCGTCTGCATTAGCCCAAGTGTGTACAATAGTCAGACGTTAAACACCAAAAAAAAAAAAAAAAAAAATGAACGCTTCTATTCTTGGCTTGGTACTTTATATATTCCAGGCTTTGACAAAATTAATTGTGTATGATCTTTGCATCAACTATTATAAAAAATGCACGAAGAAAAGGATATTTTACCTCTCCGTTTTTTTTTTTTTTTTTTTTTTTTTTTTTTTTTTTTTTTTTGAAAGAGAAAATAAAAATTGGTTTCACGGTGCTTATATATTCACCCTGTCATCTTATTCTGTATTGTAGTCAGGAATTAACTAAACAGAACACTTACTTTTTTAGACTTGAATGCCATGAATGCAGTAGTGAATGACATTAAGGAGTAATTACCAATAAAAGAAACAGCATCAACCTATGATCACGGACCATCCAGAACCAGAGATTTGCTTCAGATAATGGGCACTTTAGTCAAATATTGTATTATCCCCTTCAAACTTACAATTTTTACATTTTCATTCATAATGCTGGCACTACAGTATTTCCAATAACAATAAAACAATTTAATGATTTCAAAACATTTATAAAATATTGGTTCTTTTTATTTTTAACTTTTTTTTAAATTTAATTTAATTAAACAATAATGATCTAAAAATGAGTACAAACAAAATATTTGAAAATTACAATATCAAATATTGTTGAAATAAGTCTGTGCTTATTGCAAACAATTTTCAAACAAAATTGTTCTAAAATACTAATCGTCTCTGTCTAAATGAATTTCAGTTTAAAACAAAAGACTGCTACCTGCATCGCATCCTGCCTTGGCCGCCACCGGGCGCCTGCCCGCAAGCGACTTCCCTACAACATTAAAATATGTGTATTTCACAATAAAATTATGTAGAGAAAAGTTTAACTAATTGGTAAGTTCAAAAAGTAACATTAGTGCAACGTACTATTCCATTCAAATATATTACAGTGAAACGATAAAAACGACCTCGCTTCTACTGCGAACGATAGTAACCAAGCACTATCATTTTCTGAAATACGTATGTTAATTTATAAAAACCAAATTACAGTACCTCATAATGTCTTTACGCCAAAAGAATTCAATTTCCATTTAAGGAACTTACAGTTTATACGTAGACCATAATAGACAATTAGTGCCTTTCATCTTAGGCTTGTGTGAACAAAAAGTTTGTAACACCAGTTTCACGGTTACAAAGAGTGTTACAGTGTAGTTATTAATACAGGTATTGGAGAGGGGGTTGAAAATTTCCAAGAACGACTCGGCCCAAACAACAACGATCCATCAGATCTGCCCTAACTGTTCCGTTATCTATCTAACTTTACAGGTAACTTTCCATTCTTAATTCACGTCAGTGAACCACAGTGTGGTGCGGTGCAGTGCAACAACTTCTGCATAAAGAATACACAGCAGCCTGTGAGTAACGTGCAAGTGTAGTATTTTTACAAAACAGTGAATTTTGTTACCATGGAGGTCATTTCTTAATACATAATGTTGTCAGTTAATAATCATCCCTGGAACGAGGCCAAACAAATTTAGATATTTGTAAAAAACCACTATTTTACAGTTTATGGAAAACAGAAATATTGAACAAATAAATCTTCCTTTTCGATAACAGTACATACGTATTATATGAAAACATTGTGTTGCTTTGGTTTCAGTATTTTTCCTTACTTGAAGAACACGTGTCATTAATTCATTCGAAATTAATATAAATGTTTACAATAATTGTTGTTATTTCTTTCTTCATCAATAATTCAAAAACAGCACTGACTTGTCACAAGAAACTTACAAGAGTGCATATACGATAATTGCACACAAGTTTTGTTCATTATACGCTAATATTTTTTTTGTAGACAACAAAACTTATTAATGTTAAAAAAATTATATTACACTTTCTGGCCTATAATCCCAAATAGGTCAATATTTTACACAGTCGTTAAAAAATGTTTTTTGTTATGATGATATAAAAAATTATAGTTATGAGTTGACAACTATGAAATAGCGAGTACTCTGTCTAAGCAAGAATATTTATTCAGCCTGCAGAATGTTACAACTCCGTTTCGCTATATTTCCATTCAAAGTATGTAAATATAGATTTACATAAATTCTTTTAAATAACGTACTTACCTTCTTACTAAGCCTAAAAATTGTATATAAAGTTACATCATTCAATTTGGAACCTTTAGTGGCTACATATTCAGTACATCCCAGCTAGTCATGATGTACTATATGCAATAGCAGTTCAGAGTTTAAACACGCACAGTGAATGATCATTCATTCCTTTTTTCACCTGCTTTTCAGTCATGACCGATCCATCTGGTCTCAAAACATGACAGACATATCGCTAAAACAATCTCCTCATTCACCTAGATATTAACAGGCGATAGTATATCGAGATTGTGGTAGCAACGATTTGACAAGAAAATGCTAAAGAAATCGTGTACTGCGAAATCTTCATAAAGTTTTATAGTAGGAAGTAAGCTCTTTTCCTTTTATATAGACAATTAACTGAATACACAGTAAAACCTCAACATAATGAATCTTAAGGGACTAAAAAACATTCATTTTATTGGAATATCCTTAAACAGGTTCATGATATTGAGGTTAAATGCGGCCAACATTTGTTACAAAAGGAGTTTCCTCGTCAAAACTGAACGAGAAATTCTACGTTATGAAACTATATCAGAGTTTAACCTTTATTTTTCAAATGATTTTCAACTGCAGACCCTACATCTACTTATACTGATAGCATTAAAAATAATATAGAATTTATATAAATTTTTTACATCATAAAAACGCAAATATGATTTTTAAAAAGTAAATACAATACTCGAGGCTCAGTATAACAGTTTGTTACTTGTCAATCTTTCAAGGTATATTTAAAATGTATGTTATACTGTTCAGTACTGACAATTCTACTTCAAACTGATTAAGATTAAGAAAGTCTATAATTTTGCACTGTTTAACTGACTCTCAAAAAATATACACTCATTCACTATTCAAATCATGCTAAGAGCACTGACAAAACAGTATGCGATGCACTGTCGCAGACAACAATGACAGTCAAATGGGGAAGGGGGCAATGGAAAGAAAGTGCTATTTTTTTCACCTTGAGACATGCATTCAATACAGTTTTGTAAAATGTGTTTTATTCGTTATGTAAGGGTTTTGTACTTTCGATCTTCGTAATATGAGGCTTCGGCCTGGAATTTTTTCACGACCCACTAGAGCCTACATATATATTGTTTTATCGCCAACAAATACATATGATGTTTTAAACATCATCAAAAATATGAAAATCAAAAGTAGTGGTGTTGATGACATTAATGCCAAAACCGTCATATCAATAGCTAATTTTATTGCAGAGCCATTGGTCCAAATAATAAATTTATGCATAGAAAGAGCAATATGGCCATTAGAATTTTTAAAAAACTGATATAAAACCTATTCATAAACTTAAAGATAAACATAATATGTGCAATTGTAGATCGATATCATTAATATCTAACTTAGCCAAGATTTTTGAAAAAATTATCTACCATAGAATTTTGGAATTTATTAAAAAACATAATATCAAAAAGACAGTATGGATTTAAGGAAAATTGGGTACTAGAGATGCTCTAGGTTATTTAACGAATTTAATATATGAAAAACTTGACAAAAGTGCACCTGTAGCGGTAACATTTTTCGACTTGGCAAAAGCATTTGATACCATTAATCATAAAATTTTGCTAAACAAATTATGTAATTATGGAATTAGAGGTAACGCACATCACACCTTATTTTCAAAATAGATGTCTGTGTCAAATTTACTGATGTTATAAGTGCATACTGTACTGTGAAGTGAATACGGGTGTTCCACAAGGATCTGTTTTGGGGCCATTATTATTTATTCTATACGTTAATGATTTGCTAAATACTATGCCAGAAGATATAATTATTTCTTTTGCTGGCAATATGGCTATTATATCGACTGGTAAAAATTGGAATGAAGTTGAAGATAATATGAATCTTAGTGATGTAACTGGTTAGCTTTGAACACACTCTCATTAAATATAGATAAAACTGTATATGGCATTTGGAAGTTACTGTAATACCATTCCAGAATGTTTAGATATTTGTGTAAATGGAAAATCAAAAAGTAATGTAGATTCATGAAGGTATTTAGGAACTATCTTTGGTAATAGAATGAAATTGGACAAACACATTGAATTTACACTAAATAAAACGAAATACTTGGTATTTATCTTTCACACACTTTCAAAGATAATGGACACTAAAAACTTAGGATGCTTTAATATTCATTTTTTAATACTATTATAAATTACGGAATGACTGCATGGAGATGGCAGTTCTCCAACTGCCTAAATCTGTTGAGGAATCATCAGAAAAAATTTTAAAATAAATTTTTATGTACATAACAATTCTTTAAGTTTGTAACAGCTATTCTCCCTTGAATCACCAAAATATTACAATAAATTAAAAAACGAATTCCTAAATTCAAACAATATCACGAGAAATAAACGTATTCAGTTACCTAAGACAAACAAAATGGACAGCAGTGAAAGTAGTATAAGAGCGATTAATGTCTTCAATTTACTTCCAAATGAATTAAAAACTATTAATAAAAAGTTTGCACGAAAAACAAAGTTAAAAAAATGGGTTGCATCAAATTTATAGCAACTCTCAAGATTATATATTTATAGGGTGTATATTTTATTATTTCTTTTGCATTAATAATTTATATTGTTATACTTATATATTATTTAGATTAGTTTTGTACCAAGCCGCGAACAGGTAACTTGATTACCTCTGTGGGATTGCTTGTAAGTACTTGTAATTTTTATGTATTACTCTTGGTTAATAAACAGGACCACAGAAATAAAATGAAATAAAAAACTTCATTTTTATTTTTTTTTTGTTCAATAATTACACTTCATCAGACAAAAAGGAAGCCATATAAAACTGTGCTAATATTTTATATTTACACACCCTTTTTTTTCCTTCTGATAAAATGAAATTATTATTCATAAAATATGAAGCATTTTTTTATTTCATTTTATTTTTCAAACTTATTTATTATAGATGAATGTCGTAGTTCTGGTAGTAGCACGCGCCCAGCACAGCTGCATTCCTAACTCCCTGTTCACTTTATTTAGAAAATGTCTACTTTGTGGTGTACCTTTATAATTGGCAGTGAAGCAGTTTTTGTGGAATCTTAGAACATATTTCTTAAAATATGTTCAATTTCTTTTTTTTTTTTTGCAGCAGAGAGAATACTTAAACAGTTTTTAACTGTCTGCCCTTCAGCTCCAATTCTGCGACCCATACCTTGGGAACCACTGCTCTACCTCAAGCCAAAAGAAATGTTTTTTACATCTGACCTTATGAATAAAAAGAAGCAAAAGCTTTAATTCACAAAATCTGAAGTATATCCTTCAATTGATTTGAATAAAAATATTAGTCAAAACCTTTTACTTTAGAGTAAAGCAAATCCTTTTGTTAATCATTTTGCTTTGTCTGTAGTAAACGGTTATGAATAAAACAGGCCATTTACTCTAAATGAGAAGCAAATCCTTTGACAGTGATGAATCTAATCTAGTCATTCCTAATCTAGTTCATTCCTAATCTAGTCAGTAGTAGATTAGTCTGTGAAGTAAGTGGTTGTGTTGTATTACTTGTTGTCATGGCAAACTTAGTTTGTGTAAAAAATCTTAAACATTGTAAATCACCTTCTTATACACTTACTAGAAATTCAAAGAGCTTATATAGATTCAAAGAATATAATATGAAGTCGTTAATGGACAGGTACCTAGGCACTGACAAAGAGACTCGAGGTAAGGATAAAAATCACCTTCATAACCAAGGATGAAATGTTTGCATTACTTAAATGATCCTGGACATCAAGAAAGAATCGGTTAGGAACTTACGGTGCAGTCTAGTGTCAAAAACATTTAAAAGTGTTGTTAATTAACGAACAAGCGACCGATTGGTTTACATTTCCTACTACTCCAAGTGCAGTATTCGAGGCATTAGCAATCATTTTCTTTTCTTTACCACCTTAAAGTAAGATATAACTTTCCTACAGTAAATACACGTTTAAAATACAATACAATGAAACCAACAGACAAAAGTTAGGGCATATTTAGAAAAGATAACCCCAAACAACCTACATACTACAAAAATTAATAATATTTTACTTCTATACTGAAGGATTTACTTGTAAGCCAAAGGTAATCATTATTCATATGGAATGAAGGAAATGCTTTTATATTTACATTTTCTTAAAACAAAACCTTTTACTTCTACCTTTTCCTTCGGTTTTATCTATACAGGTCAGTGAGTGTTATGTGGGTTTGAAGGGGATTTTTAAAAATTGATAATATCAAGGAATTCGTTTTATCGGAGTGTGTACTGTAATGAACATTTTTGAAATGATATGCATACATGATCCTGTCTACAGACCAAAGGACTATAGCAAAATTACTCAAACTAAAACAATTTTTATCAAATCTTGGAATATTTTTTTATAATTCTTATTTTAAAGGTAGCCCAAATCTTAAAAAAAAAAAAATCTAAGAAGAACTACGGCAATAATTTATATTACATTTGGCTTAAATATAACTTCCACCACACCTAATAAAAATGTATATTTACATAACTGTCCCAAATACTGTGTATTAATTAGATTTACAAAACACTGTGAAGATTATTAAAAGTCCCTTAACGCATTTAGGTTAATTCATATAATTCCAATTTTATTGATTTACTGTATAAATATTTAAATTCCAATTTTAACCACTTTTCTTTCACAAAATCAATCACTTTTCCACACGGGAATTCTTTATGTTGATGCGTTTTTATCTGTTGAATTTTTGAAAAACTTTACTACATTGACATTTTTAAAGACAATTTTTGTCAAACTTAATTAATCAATCCTACTTTAAACTTAACTAACAGAATAAGTTTTCCTCAGAAGACTGAGGAGTCATGATTAATCAGATTTGCAGAGCACTGTGGAGACTTTGAAGTCCCTTGCCACACTTGTGTAACCCCTTACAATTGCGATAACGAACTTTTAACAGTCCAAATATTAAGTTGCACCCCTATTATTTTTCAATTATATATTTTTTTTAGTAGCTTAAGAACCAACATTTTTGAAAGTATAACAATTTATACTTTTCATTTGAAAGGTGACAACCAAACCGAAGTTTAACCCTTTTGCTGTAATATTTGACTGTAGTCGAATATCATCATGTACCCATTCACCAAGACATTCGACTTTAGTCTGTGCACTGTAAGATATTATTTTTGTTTACTATGACATTTTAAAATATTCCTTATAATACAATTGGATAGTGCTGAACTCTATTGCAAGTTTCTAATAACTTACTCCTTATTTCCTCAGGGGCTCACACAATGTACAGTGAAGGATGTGCGGCTTACCTGAAGCTTAGCTTATATATATGTCTTAACTTTTGTAAAAGAAACAACTGTTTTAACAACAATGTGTTAAAAACATACTTCATGATATTATCAAATGTGATTATAAAGTATCACTTGTATAATCACAACAATGCTATAAGTAAGCAAGACTTGATAGTTTGTTTTTGGAGTCTGCAAAATAAAACATGAATATATGCAGTCTTTAGATATCAGATGACCTCTAGATTTAATCTAGCCTTACACATGCAAGTAGGGCTCTGTTTGGGTGGACATTTTGTTTCCCAACTAATTGTAAGATTTTGACAACTGGAAACAAACTTTCAAAGCCTAGAAAAGCCTGGAGAACTGTCAAAAGTGAACCAATATCCTAGAAGGGAGGAAACTGGGGCTGTACGTAAACCCCAGTATTTATCATGGGTCTCTAGAGGTACACGATTATGGCAGGCAATCTAGGCTACTGTGGAGTGCATTTTGTCATCCTGACGTAAAAAGAACTACGGCTACAATAAACCATACAAGCATATGTTAGCATGGGTCTTAAGCGGCCCAGGACGTCTCAAAACGTGTTGAAGGCGTTCACATTTTTTCTCAAAATATTTACTGTGTAGGAGAGTGAAATAAATGATCAATAACAACAAATATCTTAAAACTACAACAAATTAATAATATTAAATAAACGAACTTATACTGAACATTACAAAAAAAAAAATAATCCTAACCTTCCATAAGGTCTTCAACAGCTGTGCGAACGCCTTTATCGAAAGCCCTTGCATCTGCTGCTGTTTGGAAAGTTAGGCCAAATTTTTTATCTCCAATTCGCCAATGATGAAATGTTGGCATTACTTTGTTATATTCAAAGTCTTTTTTTATTATGCAACTCAAAACTACCTGAATAACATAACAGTAATAAAAATATTATTTCAATTTACTATCTAACAATTATCTATACAGTGTTTTAACAAGATTATTATTTTTTTATCGAAAGATTAATTCCAATATTACAATACGTTTTCATAACGGAAAATGCAAGATTTGTCCAGTAGTGAATTTATTTAATTTCTTATTTGGGCCTAATGAGCTAGACAGAATTATAATACTATATGTACAAATCATTTAATTTCCATTTAAAACTTTATAATAAAGTAGTTTCATGATAAAGAGGCCTACTTCATATTATGTAGTACATATTCAAGTTTCTGTAACTCTTGCACATAAAAAAATGGAAAATATACTAACCTTCTCTAGATTATAAATTGAAAATTAAAGTTTATACATTTCTACACAATTCAAGAACTAACAGACAAAAAACAATGTCTGAAGGCTTAAAACATTGTTTATAATACACCACATCAAATGAGCTCATCCAAAGACAAGAAACAAATATACACATATTAAAGTTACCTACAAATTTCAATATACTTTAAGAACTAAAAAGCATATCATGGCATATGACACTAGTCATAACATTTTACACCGATTGAGCTCTTTTTGAAAAAGTCTAAAAACATTGTGATGAGCTACAGAGGTTCTTTTTCAACTTGAAAAGTCTTATTTCACCACATCTAAGCTACAACTCATTATAATCTTAAGTTTAGCTGGGCTGCGGTAGATCACAATATTAGGATAAAAAAAAAACGAAAACAAAATGTCTAACTATTCGTTTCAATCAGAGTACAGACGGTGTTAAGGAAAAAAACAAACAACACCATCTACCAGTTCCTTTCTTCATTCAAAAGCTACATTATTGAATAATCACTCAAGAAACCTAATGTATGACTGTCTGTAAAACTTTAAAATAAAAAATTGTAATCTGAAAAAAGAGCATGGCGAGTGGTTAATAAAAATATTTTCATATATACTTTACTTTGGGTAAAGAGGTTTCACTGCAGAAAAACTTTCAAACCGTTATAAAAAAAATATAGGCCTATTTATAATTCGTACTACGAAGTTTCTTTTTTTTCTTTTTAAAAAACAAGAAAAATAACAAATACAAGTTCCTAACCTAATGCTGCATCAGAGCAAACATTCTACAATACAATTACAAAATATTCTGTTTGGCTATTAAATATCGTAGCCAACCAAGGCATTGAATATAAATGTACTAGAATTATAACCCTTTTGGAAGATGTGGGAGTGCTCGTTGCTAATGGCATCTTCCAGCAGAGTGTTCAGCACTATTTTCTTAAACATCTTCCCCTTTGTTCTTGCACTGCATCATTCCTAGCAGCAGAATCCAATTACTTGGATTTTAGGCCCTGATATCAAGCACGCTTTTTGATCAAGGACTATACTTCTAGTCCGTTTATATTCAATGACTGGGGCTCTGGCCATTTCACAACCTCTAAAAACACAATTTTTATCTACAATCACTTCAATTACATTAAAAGTATTTAGGGCCGTATTTCTGCTTAAGCTTATGCTATTACTATTACAAAACAACACAATCATAATAAACACAGTTGTTTATATTATTCATAGTCAAACGCATAAATATTTTAATATTAACAATAAATTAAAATGCAGCATTTAAAATGAATTATTTATATTCATTATAAATAATAACAAACCTAACCTTAGTTGGAATAGTATAAACAAAGGAAAAGCTGTGGTCTTCAGATGTTTAGGTGCTTATAGCTCTACTCTCTGCACTATAACCTAACAACTTTTCAATTGCAGATTAAACCTTTTTTCATATACATACTTAATGTTATTGAAAAATATACAAATAGTAATTTTCTTTTTTTTAATTTGAATACTTTATGAATGTGCATTATGAACTTTTTAAAATGAGATTTCATTCATGAGATCTTATTTAACTATCAAATCTTTTGGAGGGATTTAAATTACAAAAAAAATTGTTTAATAAAAATATATTTTTTTAAGATTTGACACACTAATCGCACAGAATAGTTTACTTTCCAATACCATACAGCTACTCTGCACAAAAAAACAAACTAATAAAAAAGAAGGTATATTATAATAATTAAAATATAAACTAGCCTATGTTATGAACATTTTTGTAAAATTAAGAATCAGTAAAAAATTAAAAGAAATCTTACAGGCTGTAGACTCACTGTTTGATCAGATATCCTCTTTCCAAATATGTGATATTCTGGTTTCTTATCTTCTGGGAGGGAATCGGAGGAACGTTTTCTGACAGACACATTGGAGAGGCCACCCCCACCCAAAGGTAACCACCCTCCTGTGCTGTCATCCCTTGTCATCACCTGAGCTCGCACTCGGACCAGATAAATTCCACTAAACATACAATACCTTTAAGCTACTTATTACATTGTTTTATCTAAGTTTACATTACTGTATTATACATTACTATTACTATTAATAGCTATGGCTGTAAACAAGAGTACCACGTTTTCAATCTTTTACCATATTTATTAATAATGAAATAAATATTTCTTCAGTTTTATTAACTTAAAGACCTAGTACTCTTGTTTTGCAATCATATATTGTTGACTATTTGGTAAATGAAAGTAATACAATATATTTAAAATACAAAACATATGACTGATTCATTAGTTTTAATTCTTGGATATTAGTGGTTATGATAAACTAGACTGTTAATATTAATCCATATGAAATTATTTTGTTTGAACTAATAAACTATGATATTTTTAGTTCATTAATTAATTAATGCACTACATAATTTTATACAGGCCTAATGGATTTTATGAATTTAGGACTAGTAATGATTTTTCTAACTATCCCAGTTCAGATTCCTTAATAACTATTGTTTTTTACTGATATAAACTAGTAGGTTATTTACAAGAACTAAATATTTTAATGAGTAATTTAAAAAGAACCACATACAGGATTTAAGAAAAAATTACATTTTATGACCACCTGTAAAAATTTGCATTTTAAAAGGAAATCTCTAAAAGTCATTGATATCATATTTAACATGATGAGAGGCCTACGACTACAAACTTTTTAACAACTGTATAACAAATAGAAGGTATTATTGATTCATATCTGTTTTATAAATTTATAGTCTTTATTTTGTAAATGAGCCTATAAAGTTATTTAAATATCAAACTTTGTATAGTGGCCTAACTGAGTAACAAATAGAGCCACAACAACTAATTGTATTATAATTTAGTTCATTGTTTACTTTTAACACATCACATAAGAATATAATTATTGCAGGCTAAATGTTAGGTGTAAAAAAATGGTAAAGTGGACTATTACTCTAATTTAGTAAATCATTCTAATTCATGTATAAAAGCTTATAACCTTATTAGGTTGGCTATAACAAATTGGTTATCAGAAAATTATACAACTTCTTAAACATTAAAATAAATGTTTACCTAAGATAAATGTTTATCAAATTGTTGCAAACAATTTGGCAATAAAGTGTGTTTAATCTTCTTTATTTGCATAGTTATTAATATGGTAAACAGCAAAAGTGACAGGAAGAATACAGAATTCCTAGGCTAATGAGACCTCTCCCCTTTTCTTCCATTTACAATTCAAATAGTTAATAACTGTAAAATATTTCATGTAATGATATTTAAATTAACTCGTTTTACTATATCTAAACCTTAAAACCCTGAATAATTATCAATAAGCTTCTGATCAGTTTAGATGGTAGTTATAGCCTATGATAAGATGGTGCCAGCTGACAGAAAATATCAAATGCTTCTTTTTTTTAAAATACTACAGTTTGGAGGGATAATACTGATGATCAGTAATTAATAAGAAAACTCTTTTTTTATAGTTGATAAAATAAGGTCCTAGTGACCCCTTAATGTCTAGGCCTAAGTAGGCTATGCCTACCATGACCTAGCCCCAATTTTCAAGAAAAGTATACGCCCATATATCAACTATTAGAAGCACTGCACAAAACATTGGTTCCATTGTACTTACTCTTCAAAAGCCTCTGTCATTGTTTACTAAGTAAAATATCTTATTTTTGCCCCATTTTGTCCTTTTTACCACCATTTTCGAGGCATATAAAATACATGGACCGCAACTTGCAAAGGCAGGAAGTAAGCCTTTAGACATGCGCTTACTGAAATCACATACAGCGCATGACGAGACTGCTTACCGATTCAATGGAACAAAAAAATAGTCCATCGATTCATAAAAAACTTCATTTTAATAATGATTAATGAAAGCTATTCCTTGTAAACTGTACGAAATTTATTCATGCTTACATCAACAATTAAAACAGATTAAAATATAATGCAATTACAGCATAAGTGATTTGAATAAATATTTAATTGAATTTCTTTGTTATTTCGTTCATTTATGTCAAGGGAAAACAAGAGACAAGATGTGCATGATGTTTATTTGAAAAGTAAGTGGAATTGTTCACAGGTAGCTTTCGAAAAATACATTTTTTTAAAAAATTGGTTTCTTCCTAATAAACTCTTAGACATAAAGTTTAAAATATGTTAGTTTTAAGACTAAAAAAAGGATATAAAAATCGTTAATATTTTCAAGAAGGTTTTTTTTAATTAAACATGGTACTCAATCAAAATATTGAAAATAATAAATATATAAAGTAAATATTAACTCAAAAAGTCAAAGTTCAGTATAGTATGCATTTAACGGAAAAAATCTTGTTACAAAAGATTATTATTATTATTATTATTATTATTATTATTATTATTATTATTATTATTATTTTTATTATTATTATTATTATTACTGTTATTATTATTATTGTTGATAAAAATATATTATCCATAAACTACCGAAATATGTATTGCATAAAAATTTTAAAGGACTACGTATTTATGAATGGAAAGCACAGATCTATGTTATAAGAGGTCATTTGTATGAAGGTTGAATTATCTATCAGTAGAGAAAATTTTTAAATAATTCCATCTATGGTTCAAATTTGGTTAGTAAGTAATACATACTGTATTATTTATCTCTGGTTTACACCTGTGTAATCTATGTTTCAGTTTATTATTTCACATCGTGACATAAATACATAAGGCAATGCTTGAGGGCTGTTGTTTTTCCTTAGCCTTTAGTGTTTGTCAAGTGCTGATTTTGTGGCAGTTTTTTTAGTGCCAGTTAATTATTTGCAGTATTAATAAAGATAAGTTGAGTTCCGAGTTTATTGTGTAATTTAATATGTAGAAAATCAAATACGTATTGCGTGTATAAGTGAGTCATTGTTATTTTTTGCATTTTAGGAGTCATCACCATTCAATGTTGACGTGAAAAATAGGCCATCTTTACTCTTTCATTTGTCTCGTAAATAGTAAGAGACTAGAATGAATTACTATTAATTTGACTGTACCTAGGTTTTACTGATATTTTTTAATGTTACAAAACATCACATCAAGCACATTGTGCCTTAATTATTGTATTTTACTGAGCCTTATTTTATAAAAATTTGATAATGCATTTCATATTAAACTGGCCTAGCCATTTAACACCTAGGCCCTTTGAAAATTGTGGTAAAAGATAATGGGCCAGAGATTTAGCGATCTGAAAGGATTTTTTGGAACCATGGTGGATAAAGAAATTGAAGAAGTTACTATTTCCATTACAGGTAATAACTATTGTGTTGGTAATAATATTACAAACACTTCTGCCTTACCAGAGCTACCTTTAAATGATGACAATGGAAATAATGATCCTATAATTGGCCTTGATGAACACTTTGAAAGCATATATAGTAATAGTCCTGAAAATACTA
Source organism: Callitettix versicolor (assembly GCA_022606455.1). Lineage (NCBI taxonomy): Eukaryota > Metazoa > Arthropoda > Insecta > Hemiptera > Cercopidae > Callitettix > Callitettix versicolor. Next base: position 106,223,288 of record CM040189.1, on the reverse strand, counting down.
GAAGTCAAGAAGATAATGGAAATGTTGACTTATTAGAATTGAATAGACCTTGTGCAAACGCACCTATTTTAAAAAAAGTAGAGGTTGCTAGTGGATCCTGTACTAGTGCGTCATGTGAAGGGCAGTTTTCTGTAGGAAATACTATGAAATTAGACAATTCAAAATTACAACATCAAAAGAGAACACAAAAGTTAGTTAGACCAACTAAAGAAATGTCAAGTACAAATGGGAAGAAGAAGCGAAACCATTGGGTTTTAAGATTTAACTGTGCAAGGTTAAAAAGTGGTAGTAATAGTAGTGTTGGGGGTTCTGAAAACGATATTGCAGAACCAAGTAGTGGATGTGATACATGTATTTGTACCGGTTATAGACGGACTGAAGACCATCATTTAGGAGCTGGTGTTGTATTTGAAGCATCATCATCTCAACAAAGAAAGAATGAATCTAGTGTTAGTAGTGATTCTGGCAGTGGGGATGAAGATCGGGACTGTATTTTACGTACACGACCTGTAATAGATCTTTCAAAGTTTAACCCAGAAGATTATCCAATTGAAGATTGTGATGAGAGAGCAAGAATAGAACGAGCTCGTGAAATAGCTGAAGGCGTTGAACCACCTCCTGGTTTTCGTCCTGGTCAGCATATTCAGTTAGTATGCCCTTCTGACATGACAATTGACAACTTAACTGCTCTTTTTCATTCTGCAGCATTATCAGCTCTGTCTCAGCTGGATACAGTTACACATTATGTCCATACACAAGTTGATTATATTCATTGTCTTGTACCTGATCTTTTAGAAATTACATCTTGTTCATTCTACTGGGGGAAAATGGATCGCTACGAAGCGGAAAGATTACTTGAAGGACGTCCTGAAGGAACTTTCCTTCTACGAGATTCAGCTCAAGAAGAATATTTATTTTCTGTAAGTTTTCGTAAATATGGTCGATCTCTTCATGCACGAATAGAACAATGGAATCACCGGTTCAGCTTTGATTCCCATGATCCTGGAGTATTTGCATCAACAACAGTCTGCGGACTGATTGAACATTATAAAGATCCATCTTGTTGTATGTTTTTTGAACCAATGTTGACAATTCCACTTCATCGTACTTTTCCATTTCCTTTACAACATCTTTGTAGATCTGTGGTATGCAGTCGATCTACTTATGATGGTGTCAATCAGTTACGTTTACCAAAATCTTTAAAATGCTACTTAAAAGAATATCACTACAAACAGCGGGTTAGAGTAAGAAAATTTGATTCTGAACAGTAACAAAGATGTTACTTTTTAATCATTATTATTTTATTTAAATGGGAAAATAATTCATGTTTGCAGGCCTATATGAGTTTATATTTAATATTAAGTTTTAAGTTTTATTGCTACCTAGGTTTATAAGTTGCATAAAAATAGGGTATGTTTAGAAATCATAACAATAACCAAAGAAGCTGTATCAATACAATAATAAAGAATTTATAAATCATAATAATAAAGAAAATGAGGACTTTGCAGGATAATGTTTGTCTGAGATAGTGTGACCAAATATTTAGTATGGCTGTATACTATTTGAAATTGTACAGATATTGTAAAACCAACCAGTCATCATGTTTGAAAAAAAAATGTTCCATTAAACTTATCATCATAAGAGTTTCTTCATGATAAAAACCCATTCATTACAGCAACTTGCATAAAAACCCAATATTGCAAAGTTGCCTACTTTATACTGAAACAAACAGTGAATCTTGTATTTAGAATAGTATTTCATATGATTTTCAAACCTTCAGTTTTTGAGTATGATAAATAGCCTAAGCCGAGTTTCAGGGGGAAATAAGATGATACGGTTTTCATGGTCACACTGTGTTTGTTAAGTTATATTTTCTTGAAAACTGTTATAATTTCTTTTAAAAAATAGATTATTTGATATTAATATAATACGGAAAATTTTTACAAATTCTGAGTTGTATAGTCCTACTACAATCTTTTTGATAGATTCTGATTTAATATCCTTTTACTTATTAACTAAAAAATATGTAAGTCCTTTTATCGTGTAACCTAGCACCTATTCCAAAACCGTGTGAATTTTTTTGAATCTAATAGGTTGAAGTTATTACTAAAAATTTTAACAAATCTGAGAATTTATGAAGGTTAATAATATAGGCCTACATAATGGTACAATAACTGTAACACTAGTTTTTTAATATATCATGGCAAATTGTTGTGTTCACCCTCCAATTAAATGCAAAAGGAAGTAATACAATTAGGCTAGTTAAAAAAAATGTTCTTTGTTAAAATTATGGTTAAAATTGTTATTATATTAAATTAATTGTATAAGTATTGGTAAAGTTATTAACTATTGTAACAAAAGAAGTAAATATAAGCATTAAATAAGCCTGATTTAAATTTTTAGCAATTTTTTTGTTTTCAGAATTGTTACAATTTCTTTTAAATATCTAAATTAAATGAGTAATTATATATAATAACAAATTTTATTATATTTCAAACATACCTGTTAAAAAATTGATTATACAGTATATCCAATAATAATAAAAATGTTATAGCTGGATTTACATTAGGGTATTATAAAAGTGATATAATACATCAGTGATATAATCACTGGCACTGAAATACATAGGGCAAAGTGACATGCCACTAATATTTGTTTAACTGCACAAACCTTGATACAAGAACATAACTTTGATTTCATATATTGTATAATTTGTAGTTAATTATACCTAAATCTTTCAGTCTTATACTTCAGGTGACATTATTGGTTTCACTACTTTTTCAGTATAATCAGTGTAAACATAGCTTGACTGACATTAAAGTAGTGCAGTTTGGTTTGATGCTGCATAAAGTAAAAACCAAAAATTCTTAAACATTGATTATGTTTATGTAAGCCCTATGTCTTATTTATGTTGTATACACATATAAAATTGCATTAACTAAAATAATATATTGAATTATTACAAGAAGTATTTTAAAACATTTAAAAAGTTTATCTTTTAATATATGCATTTTTTTATTGCTTCATAATACTAAAAGTAGATAGTTAAAAAGATTTTACATATTTAGGGGCATATTTATTAATGTTTAAAATAATTCAGTTAAAAACATTGAGTTCTTTAAAGGATTTTCCACCCTGCTTTAATTGTAATGAAATCAACATTACCTGAGATTAACATTTTCTCCATTTTATATTTTAAAAATTGTTTTTTCTATAACTCAAGTCAGTTTACTATAACATTATCGACTTTTTCGTTTCTTATTTCGATTATTCGTTATATTAATTCATCTAGCTCATTACATAAATATAGTCAAAAAGTGTTTTGGAATATTGATATATTGAGACTGTCTTAAGTATTCCTTATTTCTGCTGACATAATCATCTGAAATATTCTGCAGTAAATATATAATTAACTGAATAAATATGGCTACTCAGTTCTGCTTATTTGAAAAATTAAGCAGTAACGTTGTCCATTATTACTAACAAAGTTTTACGGTTACATAAAACAGGCATTTTCACTGTATAAGTGTATCTTTGCTAATCGAGTTAGTCTCAGTCATATGGAGCATTCATTTGAAATGTTAGTTTATAGATTCCTGCAAGTCCACCATGCCGGGGTAATTCTTTTGATTGCTGGTGGTGAATTGCTAGTTTTTTGTTACTAAAATTTGAAAAAAACAGCCCCTCTAAATATCTGTAAGCAACATGTTTTTATGTAAATGAAGTAGAATTTTATTTTATGTACATAACCTGCAGCAGGCACTCAGTATTTTATTGATATTAGTAGTTGTTATTAAATTTGAAACTCTCGCTATGTACAGTTTAAGCGTATTTTGTTCTGTTTTGTTGTTGATGTATGCAGTATTAAACTTTGTATTTCAGGCTGTCAATGTACACTTTTTTGTTTTAAGAAAGATAATTTATAAAAATTTAGCAGATATAAAACTTTGTTTTCTTTAAATTTGTATAGAAAAGACATTTTAATGTAATAATACCCTAAATTAATTTTAAGTTATTGAAAAATATTAACATGATACTATAAATTTTCTGACTGTATATAACTTAGTATATTCAAATAACGCAAAAAGTTCCACCTGACAGTTTGGTGTGAGGAAAGCATAGATCTATATTAAATTGATTTAGCGTAGAATTAAAGAAGCTATAGCACTCATCCAACTGATTTCCAGAGACTCATTTGATAAAGTAAAATTATACAAAAAGTATGTACATGAATATTATATATAATTGGAGCTCGAGGCCCTATATTATCTTTTTAGAACTGTGTTTTAACAAATTGTATATCTGAGCAATCAAGTTGGTTTCGCCGCTCCCCCTTTCCAAAATCATTATTGATATAAACATAAAGTTATAAATTAATCTGAGTTTAACGAGCTACACTAACTCAATAAGTTTTGCTGTGAAATTATAGGAAAACATGTAGTTTTAAACGTGTAAATGTCATTGAATTGACTGCTTTGTATTAAAAAAAATTAGTGGTTCTTATGTTCATATTAAGAAAGGAGATAAAAGGGTGTCAACTTTTCATTTGTTTTATACAAATCTTGTAACATTTTTGAACTTTATTTTATTTTCGAAATTTTGCACCGTATGCATGCCTCTGAAATTTTTAGGGGGTAATGCTGTTCTGGTGATACTTTTACTAGAAAAACAACTATTATTACAGTAGAAAAGAGATTCACAGTGTGTTACATCACAGATACTATATTACAGAATATTAATAGCCTTATACAGTTAAGTTTTAAAACAAAATAAATAATTTATTTTTCTATTCTGCTGTAAAATTAGTGGTATTCTGTCTGCTATGACCTTATACAGTTGTTATTATCATATCAGTTATTATTGTCTTGATATAACAAACTTTCTGATATTTAACCTACCTAGCAAGCATTATAATTAAAAACTTTTAAAATCACAGTTTTTATAAAATTATGTAACTAGGTATTTGATATTTTAACAAACTTTCTTGTATGTAATAAGGTGGTAATGGTAATTTGCACAATAGAATCAACAGAACAAATGTATTTATTTTCACATTCTATAATTCTACTTAGTCAAATAAGACTTTCTTAGAGATTGTGCTATAGTTTTTTTTTCTTGAAGCAGGAAATAAATTCTACATTAATACATATTTGTAATTGGTAACTGTACTGTCCTCTAGAGGGTTGAATATGTTGTCAGAAGAAATTTTATAGGCCTAGGTATAGGTATTGACATACAAGATTGTTATTGTACATTTTTTTTTTACATCTAAGGAAACAATATAAAAAATAATTCATTTGTACATGTTTGCGGTATATTATCTAGGAAAACAAAAAAGTATTATTATGATGGAAAAAATTGACAGCATGTTAATATCATACCAAAGATAATATATTATAGAATGTTAGAATAATATATTATACAGTTATGTATTTAAAATATGTTTCATCATTCTAGATGGCATCATTCATTATTCTATCTACTGTGATCTTATACCATTATATAAATCGGCTATTATCCATTTGGTATTGTAACAAACTTTCTGGTATAGTTTACCCGATATAATTAAACACTCCAATTAACTTAAATAAAATGGAATCATTTCAAGTTTGTCATTTCTTCTGAAACCTAACTTTTAGAATATTTCACTTGATTACTGCTGTGAAAGATAAAATCACACACTGACACAATTATAATCCTTTTTTTTTTAATGTAGGCTAAACTCATTTGTGATTGTGTTTAGTGCAAAATATTAATGCAATATTTACATAGTGATGTAGCAACGTCAAGTGGCATCTGGTGCAGAACATTTTTGATTTTACCTCGGAAAATTATTTAAAGGTGGAAAATAAAATACATTTGTAATAGTTATTTGTAGTTACAATTTATTAAAACTTATTTGTATTTACAGTTATTTTACGTTAATATTATTAACGTAATCAAAATGTATTCAGTTAAAAGTTTTTTCCCTAACTTTGTTCTGAATAAGTATTGAAATAAAATCAATTCCTTTTGTAATTTTGTTAACAATTGACATGGCTAAGCCAGCTACTGAAGCGCACAATGTTGACAAGAATCTTAACAATCAAGTCAGATTTCATACAGAATCTGAAAGTTCATATTCAACAGTAAATTCTAAATACTTTAAAGAATACCAGTCCAGAGTTCTTTTGAAACTCCTGCAGTTTGTAGATATCTTGTTAGCAACCAACATGATAGAGATTATTGATAGAGATGAATCTCTATCATTTCCAGAAAGCTCGTATAGTTGATGATTGAGTTTTTAATTGAGGAAGTTCATGTGAAAGTGTGGGTAGATTCTTTGGATCCAGAACTGCAAACCAAGTGGAAATAATGTCCATGTCTTCAGAGAATGGAGCCATCTCCATCTTATCTCTGAAAGCCACTTGACCGTACTTCCAGCATTAGTTACAAGAATCTTCCATCAGTGTCTGGAAGCTTAAAATGCAGTATCCAGAAAAATTACTGTTATGGAAAATACTTTTGTTATTTTCTCACCCCTCCCCATAATGATACAAAAGGTGGCCTGCACATACTTCCTGCACCACAAACCATCACACTGTCTTACTGTTTGTAATTCTTGATATATACCACCTTGCTTGCAGCTCATTTGTTGTATCCATTTTTGATTTTCAATATTGATTGGATAATAGTTTTTCATAATCACCAACATAAATATTCTATTTTATTACCGACTATTGTAATAATTACATGTTCATATATTATATTTATAAATATACAGTTTAAAAGTCTAACATACTATGAAATACTATATATATAGATTAAGAGAAAGTGTATAATATTAAAATTAAGAAGTGTAATTATTCATTATCAGCTGTTCATAAACTATTTATGAATTAATATTATTTCAGTTTCCGGGTGTTTTTAATGAAGTTACTGGTTTTTGTACAAACAACTTAGGCCCTGCATTTCATCCGTGTTGCTTTGTGTGGTTTGTTAACGGTTTGTTGTTGGTATTTAAAAGTCTATGGGTTTCGCTATGACACATCACAAATACTTGAAATAAATTTTTAAAGAAAAAAATAAGCTACTGCTGATTATAAATATAATTTTTCCCAAAATAAACATTTAGTGTGTGAAGTGTGTACATTTGAAATGAATCTAACCACTTTACTATTATTAACTGATTTAGTTATGCATAAATTAGCAAACATTCAGTAATGTTCAGAGCCTGTTTTTTGGACCTGCATGCCCAATGTGGTGTTTCTGAACTTGCACACTTCAAGGCCATAGGTTCAAGATTGCAGTTACTGTCATAAGATAATTCACAACCTTTACCATTAATGCTGACACCGTAGTCCTCATTGAGCCAAACTTCCATGAAGCGTTGGTGTTAAAAACAAAATTAAATGAACCTCCTTGTATAAACAGTGGTTTTGTGGCTATATAATTTTAAGGCTTCAGTAATTTTATTGCCTTTTACAGTAAAAATAATACTTGTTAAAGTTCTGATCTGTATTTTTTTAGATTTTTTTTTTTTTGTAAACAGGAAAACATGGTTAACTAATGATTAGGGAAACTAAATTAAATTTAATAAATAGTCTGTACCTTAATTTTTTTTCTGTTTCCCAGAAATGTAAACTGGGAGCTTAATTAAAAAATAAAAATTTGGGAACAATAGACTTATTTTTAATAACTTAATATTTTTATCGGTATGAAGATAGAACGTTTTTAATTCTTTAGGATTGGTTTTTTTTGTAAATCTTCCTGTATGTATTATTTGTATATAACCAATCTTTAGAGAATATTGTATATTTTGGAAATTTGACTTTAAACTTAATTATTATATTTATATTAGATTAGCATTTTATTATGTTTGTTTTAAAGAATGTAAATTTTATGTGCTCTTTATACTTATTTTGTAAACTAGAATGAGCTTTGACTAAATTATGATAAACTGAGAACTTTATTCAAGTTTTGTTAAATAAACTTTAATGAAATATTTTTATTCTTGTGATTCATTACACAAAACATATTTTCTGATTGTCCACTTCCACTGACTACGTGTTACCGGTACTAACTAGTGTTGATGTAATTCATTACACAAAACATATTTTCTGATTTTTCTGATTGTCCACTTCCACTGACTATACGTTACCGGTACTAACTAGTGTTGATGTGATTCATTACACAAAACATATTTTCTGATTGTCCACTTCCACTGACTATGCGTTACCGGTACTAACTAGTATTGAACGATGGGATGAACTTTATTGTATGTAAAATTAAATGTATAATTGTGCACACAGCTGTATTACTGGTATGTTGAAAGTGAAACACAGTCTTAACAATATTACGTCATTTAAAAAAAATCGCAATTTTAAAAATCTGACCACTTATAATCTGCAAAAATTAACATTTTAAATTTTTTACATAAGTTAAAAATAAGAAAACTTCATTTGCTGTCAGGTTTATTTCATATTGATATTTGAAAATTTGTAAATGTTAATTTATGTATTTTTTAACACTGATTATGGTGATGAAGTCAGTTTAATGTTAAAGTCTAACAAAATAAGTTATATTTTTTAAAGATTTAGAATTTTAAATTGATTTAGAACCTTTATTTTGAATTGGTTAAACGGATTTTACTGGGTTCTAAACGTTCCCAAGATACAATCAATCATTATTTTTTTGCGTATATGAGTCAAATCATACCAATTGTGAATATGAGCCCTAATATATATACACATACATACATATGAGGTCTGTTAAAAAAAGACTGAAATTTTGAAATTACAACCAAACCTCAGTTTGAATTCAAGCTCTATACTACACCTAGCGGCATTCTTTAGAAAGAAAACGAGGCCCATGACGCATTGCAACAATTGATCAGTTAGCGAACAGAACTGGTTTAGTTAACATGTGCAGTCAATGCTACGATTGGTGTATGCGTTTCAAATCGAGCAGAACATCGATCAACGAAAATCCAAGGTTAGGACGACTCTGAACCTCAACATGAGGAAAAAATTTGTTGTTTGATCTGTGATTCGTGGAAATCATCATTTAACTGTAGGAGGTTGCAGAAAAAGGTAGGATCAGCAACCTTTTCTTGGGTCATGCCAAGAAATTTTAACAGAAAAACATTGCATGCATCGTGTCTGCGAAAATGGTGCCACGACTGCTCACAAGCAAACAACCGTCTCAACATTAGTCAAGAATTACTTCATCATGCTAACAGCGACGAAAACTATCATCACAGGTGACAAAACCTGGGTATATGGATATGATGTCGAAACGAATGCATAATTGTCACAATGGGTTGGTCAACATTCGCCACGTCCAAAGAAAGCACGCATGAGTCGCTCAAACATAAAGTAGATTGTTTTCTTTGACTGTCGTGGAGTTCATCACGAATTTGTACCACAAGGTTAGACAGTCAACAAGGAATTCTATGTGGATGTTTTAAGGTGTTTGCAGGAAGATGTGTGACAGGAAAGGCCTGAACTATGGAAAAACAAGAACTGGATTTTGTACCATGACAACGTGTCAAGTCACTTGTCTCTGCTGGTTGGCCAGTAACCGAACAGCCGTTCTTTCCCATCCTCTGTACTCACCAGGTGTGGATAAAAAAAAAAGGATCAGCAGATTTTTCTCTGTTTCCTACACTAAAATTTACCTAAAAAGGATGCTGTTTTCAAAGTGTAAAAGAAATTCAAGAGAAATCGCTGGCACAGCTAAAAGACATGGTACCAAGTGAGTTCCAGGGAGCACACGAAGAGTGGAAAAACACTTGGTGCATAGCAAGCAAGGGGGAGTACTTTGAAGGAGACAAGCATGTGTAAAGTTGTTAGTATTGTAATAAAGATTTTATGACTAAAGTTCGGTTTTTTTTTGACCAGACCTCATATATATATATATATATATATATGTTCATGTACTTTGTAATAACCCCTTAAAAAGTATTTGTAGAAGTACTTAACTTCAAGGCACCAATGATCTTCCATCAAGTCTTACAATGATGGATTGATTTATATGGGAATCGTGCCCTTATCTATGTTCATAAGTGCATTTGTATATAAATATATACCTAATTTTATTACATGCTAAAATGATATCGTAAATCATTTTTATATACAACAATTTTTTTAAGTTTTAGTTTTGCTATAAATTTAGTTCATTCATTCTCCCTTGAAATAAATTATATGAACCATTGACCTTTGATTTCTTCTAATTTTGTAAGTTTATTTCAATGTTAAATTTTGCCAAAAGAAAAATTATGTTTAATGGTAGTTGGAAAAGTAGTACTATGGACATTCTAAGTTCTTATATGATAAAATTATTATTTTATGTAAAGACTAAAGTTATCTAGCTTTTTTATTGACCCAAAGTTTAAATGGCACTGGGCCAAAATTGATTCTTGGCAAGGTATTTATAAATTTCTTAGTACACATAGAAAGATCTTTTATAAACATTCTCAGAATTAACTTACTTGAAATTGTGGTTGCAGTTATAAGAAGTTGATTAAATATAATTTTTGTACTTAATAATTACTATTATCTAATAAAAAAGCATGTAATGCATGTAGGAAAGTTCATGAACTGTTACCTAAAAAAAGGAGATTTATCATTATCTTCATTCATAAAAACAAAATGATGTTCTGCAAGATATTGTCATGTAATATAATCCTTTTTTGCATGTGTATTAGATGTAATACAGAGCAAGACATAAACATCTGATTTAATTTGGTACTGGAGTCCAGTCATATATATATATATAAAGAACTAAACACAAAATATGGTAAGATATACAGAGTCAAGCACTTGAAATATCTGGGAGAAATTCTTGAACCCACAGGTGGCGAGAAGGCTGCACAAAGGGTTTGGCTACTGAGAATGAAGAGGGCTCTTGGTATAACACGTGATATCTACAATAAGAGATGTATGTCGACACACACAAAAATCAGACACTACAACACAGTCATAAAACCGGAGGTATTATATGCAAGCGAGACGCTTGCACTCCACAAAAAAGCTACCATGGAGGATATTTTGAAGGAAGAACGCAAAATCTTGAGGAAGATCCTTGGCCTGAGATTAACAGAAGATGGATACAGGTTGCACTCCCACAGAGAAGATATCGAACCTGGCAGCAGATATCAGAAGAAGGAGGCTTCGGTTCTATGGACACATCAGTGGACTCCCAACAACGAGACTTGCCAACAGAATCCTTCAGTATATACAAGGAGTCAAATCAACAATGTCGTGGATCGCACAAGTCAGAATAGACCTACATGACGCAGAAATAGACTCAACAGACATTGAAGACAGGAACGCATACAGGAGAAAGATGCTCAGTTGGAAGGTCCCAGAGAATGAAATCCCAAAGAGAGCAGGAGTAAAATGGACGGAGGAGCAGAAGAGGATCCATGGGGACAGGATGAGGGAGGTGTGGAGGATTAGAAGGAACAAGACATGAGTCGGAGTGCTTTACGTGATCCAACAGGGTCTATACGCAAGTAATAATAATATATATATATATACACACACACACATACATATATATGATGCCTTGGAAGCTGCCTCGGTGGCCTAGATGATAGAGTACTGGGCTTTCACCCCTAGGACCCGGGTTCGATTCCCGGCCAGGACTTGGTATTTTCATACGCTATAAATCATCCCATCGTCTGCATTATCCCAAGTGTGCTCAATAGTCGGACGTTAAACACAAAAAAAATGCTTTGATGTGTCCATAATATATATACTTGCCACCTAGTAACTATTACCTTTTGTTTTTCAGAATATTGTTACAGGTTCCATTCAGGCTGAACCTCTTTGTGTTTGCTCTTGTGCAATACAGATATATTCTGTAAGACAAGCGGGAAGAGTCACTTAGGTTAAACCAATGGATGTACTGTTTAAGCAGTAAATCAAATTCTTGCTTTAGCTGCAGAAATAGCTGTAGATCTTGTGATGCTGAGGATCAGCATTTGTTGAAGTTTGTAGATATGTCGCCACTGTACACAGGTGTATGTCTTTCAGTCCACTCAACTTGAATGGCTACAGACTATTTACAAGATACAAATAATTTGTTGCCCATACAAATTATTATAAATTGAACAACCAATGGTGTAGCTAATGATATTAGTAACCCTACATATGTCTATCTCACACTACTTTCATCTAAAGAGTTGGTAAGCAATTCTGAAATAGGCTAATCAACTTGGAGAGCTGATATCAGTTATGAGTTAGCGCAGACATGATGACCTTGACATTGACATCAAAGCTAAACTTCTACACTCAGAGGAAATCAGGCATGATAAACCAAAACTTATTAGGGCTGAGTATATGCCTCACAAAAAAATTTAGGAATAACTATAAATATTCCCCTTCTTTTGAGAATAAAAAGGTTAAAGAGTTATCTGGTGAGTTTCACCTTTTCTCAAAAAGAAAGCAATTCTGATAGTATTACTCCTACTTCTGTCTAAAAGATTCATTGAACTGAGCATTTTGTCCCTGGATGGTGAACTAGTGGAGGGTCAGCGTGCTTACACCTAACCTGTAAATGTTCAGTGTACCATTTACAGAAATGGCTGGTGTCCAGAGGATGCATTCACAAGGGTATAGTTAATGATCCTCAAGAGCAATGCTTATCACAAAGTTCGTTTGAGCTAGAAGTAAAGAAAAGTCTTCCAGTATTCAGGTGAGAGTGAATCAGCAGATATTGTATGACCCAAAATTAGGTTGTTCAGAGCCACTCCCAAAAAGGTGGTTTGCAGACCCCTAGGGACTAGCTAGCAATTGTAATAAATACAGTATTACCATTATGTAGATATCTTCAGAATAGAATCAATAAATAAAAAGTGTGAAATCTAGGCCGAAACGAGTTGAAAAAAATTTACTTACAAACTTCCTAATGTACAAACCTTTTTTAAGTTTTATTTATAAGAGATTACCTGAAAAAGCGAAGAGAAATATCAGTGCATCTTAAGACCTTAGCAATCTCACTGAGGGTATTTTCTGCTTAAGACCCCAGAAATAGTTGGATTAGAAATCTGTTCATCAGCACAAGCAGAATTAAAGACCTAAATTTGACTAAAACAAAGCAACTTTATTTATTAAATAATGAATGGAACATTTTTCATTGCTATGTGATGCAAAAGTATTAGAGTTCTGGTTGATTGTGCAACAAGGCAAGGAATTGTAGCTGAAAGCATTGAAACATTTACACCATTTTGTACAGCCTATGCATGTGAACAGCAGAGCCACATTTAGATACTCAGCGCTTTTACGCATTTTGCTGTCTGTGTCCCTTCCCCTACGTAATTTTCTCCTTCATTTCCAAGAATATTAAAAACTTGACATTAATCATCAATATTTGATATTACTGTACATATAAAATAAATTATAAGACAGTAAGGAGTTAAGCTTTACTTGTTTTACAATTAATTTTCGCTTTTTTTTATATTTGAATACTTCTCAACAAGTTCAGGCGTTGATGTAACATCACTTTCAGTGATTATTATGCCTACTTTACACTGCCCTTAAATTTCTCATGTAGTTTTTTACTTGTTTTGGGGTTGAAAATGACCATTCCGCGTAATTAGTGATAACCGTGCTAATATTATTCTGAGAATAATCTTTATTCTCAGTATTTGGAAATATGGTTTGCAAGTAACATTTTCGATCATTTGTAGGCGATACGAGATGGATCTTTTTTCTGCTTCTATTTCTCTTCTTTGTTCTTACCATCTCTACCTGAATCCAGCATATGCTCGAAAAAGATGTACGCTTGCATCAGGCATAGTAAAAGGAAGAAGTGCATTGTTATTGCATTGCGTTATGTTATTATTTAGGCGTTTCTATTTGGTGTGAATCAGTGATATTTATCATCTTTTGTTTGTTAAAAAAAAATTACTGTATTACTAATAATTTCTCCCTCTCTGAGTTTTAAAAACTTTTTATAATTATTTTCCTTTGATCATTAATGATTTATTTATTATTGTTAATAACAGATTTTCTATTTGCAACTCTGAAAATGTTGTGTTCTAAGCATGAGCCTAGTTGGCCTAATGGTGATTACTGGCTTAACTCAGTAACTAAGTAGTTAGCTCTGGTTTCAGGCTTTCTTAACACTATCACATTAAGAATAAATATAGGAATCACATTTCCATAAATGTCTCCAAACTGCTGCCCAATACTGAAGGAATTTAAGAGAAAAAAAGAATTTCATCTTCTACACTAAATAAATTAGTAAACATTTACGTTTGCAGTATTTAGTTATTGCAATTGCTTTGTCACAAAATACATATAGTTTATTCATTTGCTTTGTAATATAAAAGCCGCCTTGGTGGTCTAGTGGATAGTGTATTAGGCTTTCACCCCGAGGATCCGGGTTCGATTCCCGGCGAGGGCTTGGCATTTTCATACGCTATTAATCATCCCACCGTCTGCATTAGCCCAAGTGTGCACAATAGTCAGACGTTAAAAAAAAAAAAAAAAAATGTAATATAAAACTAGTTTGTTTTTATAGTTTATATAACTTTGGAAGTTATTTTCCCTGCATGCATTTTACATTTAATTGGGTATACCCATTACTAACATGGATTTGTAGTTCAGGTAATGGAATGCCAAAGGTGTGATTTTAATTTAAACACAGGTTCAGGGATTCCTGATGGTTTAAATTATTTACTTGGGGGTTCTGTGACTCACTGGCATTTGGAAACCATTGATTCAGAGGACCAGATGTAAAAGCCAATATAGTTGGCATGCCAGTGATGTAGTTTTCTTTGAAAAAAAATGTACAAACAGTTTTTAAAAATCGTGCAGTTTTAAGACACCTGTTAAACAAAGCAGAGACGCTGCATCTGTGAACAGTTGACTGAAGATTGTTGGTTCGAGACCTGCAGTTACTGATTCCTTCTTCTCAGTCAAAGTGGCATAAAGTATGAACATTAAGAAAAAAAATTTCTTTATAGAAAATTAATTTTGAATAGTAATTTAAAAATAAATCACTACATGATTAGTAAAGTTTGCCTTCAATCTCCAAAACCCAAATGCTCTGAGCAGCCAGCTCACCACAAATATAGAAAAATGTAAACAATGTATAACAAAGTGTTGATCCATAGTTAAGTTCATTCTTCATATTTGCAACATTTGAGGCAAAGCATACAAGAGTCGTTCAGTAAGTCCTCAAAAAAGATTGAAAAACAAATTAATCTGTAATTTTTTTATTTTTCAACATAATCTCCCTTTTGTACACTTCTCCAACTTTCCTAAGCTGGCCAAAAGTAGGATTTTGGTAGTTTCTCACAATAGGTTTCTGTTTGGGCAATGACCTCCTCGTTAGATGCAAACCATTTTCCACTGAGTCATTTTTTCAAGTTTGGAAAGAAAAAAAAACTGGGAGCCAAATATGGTGGATGTTGTAATAATTTGAACTGTAATTCTAAAATATTAGCTATTGAAACCGTACAGGTGATCACCTGCGCATTGTCTTGATAAAAGAGGATCTTTTTCTTTTTGAAATGAGGGTGTTTTTTCTTGATTTCTTCACTCAGCTGGTGCAATAACAACGCATAATACTCTTGAGTTATTGTTTTTCCTTTTTCCAATTAATCAATGTAGATGACTCCGTGTGCATCCCAAAAAACTGTGGACATCACTTTAATAGTTGATTTCACCTTCTTTGGAGCCTGTTCGCCTTAAAAAAACCACTGTTTTAATTGTTCCTTTGTTTCTGGAGTGTAGTAATGTATCTGTGATTCATCTACAGTTATATATCTACACAGAAACTTGTCAGGATTGCAACAGATTGCCAAAAAGCCTCAAATCAACCACACAATAGCGTTTATTCTTTACTAGAAGCAAACGCAGCATCCATCTTGACGAGATATTTTTCGTACCAAATTTTTTGTGTAAAATTGAAAACACCTTACTTTGATATATGCCTGTGGTCTCAACTATTTTGTGAACTTCCATTCGTCAATCACTTAAAGTCATATCATGGGTTTTGTCAATCATTTCGAGAGTACTTCTACTGGACTTCTCGAACAAGGCTCATATTTTGTAGATATTCGGCCATGTTTGAGCTCATTTACCTAATCGTAAACAGTTTCAAATACAGGAGCAGATGTGTCATGGACTTCATCTAACTCTGCTTTGATCTACTTTGGTGTTAAGCCTTTTAAGTATAAGCGTTTGATCACCGCTCGAAACTCGTATTTTGACAAACTACCGAAATCCTACTTTTAGGCTGGCTTAGAAAAGTTAGTAAAAGTTATAAAGTTAAAGGGAGATTGTTGAAAAATAGGAAAAAAATTACAAAAATAATTGTTTTTCTATCTTTTTCTAAGGACTTACTGAACGACCTTCATACTTCAAAAACATTTATACATTTAGTGTTCAAAGGATGTAAGAAAAACATAAATATTACAAAAACATTTATTTGTTGTTGTTCTCTTTTGAGCCCAACTAGTAAAAAAAATAACGTAACCTAATTTACACATGATAATAAGTTACTTATACTTTATGCATTAAATATTAAAAAGTAATATAAATATTAAAAAAACATTTCTTTGTACAATTGCATACTATGATAAATGAAGTACAAGTTAGAACAAAAATCAGCCTTAAAACGACTAATGAACAGCTACAACGCTTCTACGAGCATCATGTTTGTAACAAAGAACTTATCACTGAGTATTGTTTTTTTTTATATTTATACTCAGCAATGTGTTAAAAACATATTCATAAACAGAATCAAATTGTCACTCTATTCTATAATAACTAATTTGTTTTACAAAATATGTCATTTATGAAATTTCCTTCTGACTCTTTAGAAGATATCACAATTAATTGTAGTGTAATATGTTTATATATAACAAGTCTAGTACCTAATATACAATTATTTTGGCACTTACATAAGTATATCTTTGGGAGTAGGTAAAAACTTTACAATTTGCAGTATTGTAAATCAATGGTAACACTGTTCAAATTAAATCACTGTCTATTCTTGCTCAAATTAATTCAAGCTTTTTATAAAATCTTTGTTAAATTTCTTTTGACACTTGTTACCGTTTTCACAATGTTAGTGTTTAAAATTTGGCGGTCTGTAAAACTGCAACAGTTCTGAAACTGAAAGATTCGACAGCGTAACTGTTGATGGCGAAGACTGTTGAACCTGTTCGACAGTCGCAGTCGGTTCTGTCCCCTTCCCAGTAATACAGTGTACTTGTTTCAGTTGCTCCATTGCTTCGGCGTAGCTCGGTAACCCGGTGACCAAAGTGTAACTTGGGAGTGATTCAGTGTCATCGTAACCAGCTTCAGGGTTTTGTCTTTCGTGCGCTCGAGATTCTAGCACTGCATTCAAAAAGAGAAACAATAGTTTTTATAAGAAAATTAGATATTATTCTGGCACTATAACATTCTTTAAAAAAATTTAAAATGAAAGTAAATTAAGCCCATTCAAAGGAAAATCTATGTTTTATTTATATATCATTCTAGATTTATTAAAACATTGCGTGCTTATTATTACGTGTATAAACAGGTAACTGATTTACTAATGAAATGTATTAAAGTAAATGCAATGCCAAGACATCTTTTAAATATCTTACATAATGATCAGAGATGGTGGGGCAGCTAATGGGCTTAGGGATCCCACCAAAGATCTAGCTCATACTACTGTCATTCATCTACTCAAGACGCACACTATTTTACACAGGTTAAATATATACACACAGTGGAACACACAAGGTTTGTTCAAGCCTGAAGTGTTCAGATGAGGGTGAATGAACAGACAGAATGGGTTTCATATATGGATTGGTCAAAGAGGTTGGGTAGATAAAGTAGTGTGAAAAGCCCATTGGGCTGACATGCCTTGGGAATGCTTGTAGAAAACCCTCATCTTTTTTAAAAAGGAACACATAATTTCAAAACATTAAAGAACCATTAGTAAAACACACCCAAGATCTTATCTTAATAGTTTGCAAAGTTAGTGAAACAGTAAAATTCTTTCAACCATTTCAAAATAGTGGTCATTAAAAATTTGTAATTTCTTTATCTAACACAGGGTCGCCAACCTACGTTATCGTTGGGAGGGCAAGCCCTCCAAAAATTCTGTGTTGGATTGGAAGGCGACAGATGTTGAATTACCAGGCAATGGGATATGTTAGGTGCAGACTAGCTGCACCTATTAAGAGGATTTAGATGTCCTTAGCTGCACCTATTAACACAGGATTTAGATGTCCTTCACGGTTACCATATTAGTCTAACACACACTACACACTTTATACTATAACACTATATTCGCACTTACATTTAGGGAGGCAATAATAGCCCCCAATGTGCTATTTGCCTTAAAAAAAAAAAAAAAAAAAAACTTAGGTGCTGATTGGGAGTATTCCGAGAAATATTGTGATGATAAAACGAAAACAGTGGGTTTAAGTATTCTAAGGGTAGGAATAATTTTACTTTTATAAGGCCAATTTAAAAATAAAAACAGTTAAAAGTAAATTGTCTACAAATAAATTATTTCTATTACTTAAAGTGAAACATTTGTTACAGGTTATTTAATTTTAAAAGTTTTTAGTATTTGTTTTTTTAATAGGTACTTTGAAAATTATCTATTCAGTAAGTAGCTTATGTTAAGTGAAGACTTCGAATTTTTTCTAAATATTGAGGGAGGCCCCTGTCCTTTCAAATAACGCCCCTAATTTAACAGTAAAAAAATTGATTTACCAACGTAACCAAAATACGACAATACGAATCCGAAAACGCGTTTAGTTTTTGTCAAGGTCATTAACGTAGTTCTGCCCGATGCGCAGTTAACAGTAAATGTCGACTTTACTTCGCCGTGCAGGCGCTCTACAATGTAAACAAGTCCAGCCCCAAGGCGTCCCAGTCAACAACGGTCCACCTTACTCAACACGGATATGGGTTGAAGCAAGGTTATTCCTTGTGTCAGAATTCCCCGTTTACTTCAGCTTTTAAATCGATCATCATTTCCTTAAAAGATAAGGCGCTTCGTGAATTTCAAGTAACATCTGCACAAGTAGCATCACGTGACCACAAGGAGCCATTCTATTGTACAAGTTACAAAAATAAATTTAAATGTCAACAATGGTGTTGCTTACATTTAAATGGTGTTTTTTTACAATACTTAAATTTGATTGTACATTTTTACAGTAAGCATAAAAATATGAGAAAATAATTAATAATTAGGATTAACCTATTTTCTTCCGTCTAGCAGTCATTTAACTAGCCTCGTAAAGGCTAACACTGTTTCGAAACTTCCCATATTCATTTTCAGGCCAAAGTACAAATCCCTCTGTCGAGGTCACAAAGTTAACAAAATTGAAAACACGTCACAACACTAATGACCACTGTAATTACCATACTAGTTGTACGGTAGTGTTCGACAGAACCAAATCTTATCGTTGTGCGTTTTAATAAAATCGTGTAATTGTGTTTAATGTTTGTGACGTGTGTTTTCAATGTTTACTTTAACTCTGTGACGACAGAGGGATTTGGCCATTTGTACTACGACCTGAAGATGAAACAGTGAAAATTCGAAACCGCGGTAATCTTTACGAGGTGAGTTAAAAGACCACAAGACGGAAGAAATAGGTTAATCTCAATTATTTAATATATGTGATCCGATGGCTATGTTGCAATAATGAAATAATTGCTGTACAAAGTAGTAAGTTATCCTGTTTTTGGAAATTACATTTGACAAATTTAAATTTGTCAATTTATTGGGTTCGACAACAGTAAAAAAAAATTAGAGCTAAGATGTTTCTCCTTTTCTGACGACTATTAAAGATATACGAGAATAAAGTTTGTGTTTAAGTACTGGATCTTTCAAAAATAAGTTAAAACTTTAAATAGCCTAATTGTTGTGGTTCTGTTTTTTGTTTTTCAAAAAAATTCTTTATGTAACTGAAATTTATTAAAACATCAGCTGTTATTTTCACTGCTATTTACTTGTTACAACAGCAATTTTCGCTGTCCAAGTCCAAAAACACGAATATATTGTATGGTACATTTTTAGACAGAAGTTCTATACTAAGTTCTATATTAACTAACTGTAATTAGTTCTAGTGTTTTAAACAACCTTCCATTGGAACAGCCATCACGGCAAAACCAAGACCCCCGATGCTGGTCTATAGAAGCATTGACTTTATTTTGAGGTTAGTTATCAAATACATATTGATAAAAATCAACAAAATGAAACCATTGTTACCTACCTATAAAAACAACATATGATTAACAGCTGACTGAAAGTGAAAATTGGGTGTGTATGAACACTGTTACCAAATAAATATAGTCTTTATTTGTAATTCCGCCATTTTGTTTTTATTAAAAGTTGAAGTTCGGAGGAATCAACATATTTACCTAAAATAACTGAAAAAAATGTGTAGGATTTTCCATATGCATGGCATATCAATCCAAAAATAATTTTAGACTTTATTGGGCGAGTAGATCACTTGGAACACTCCACAACGAAAGAAAATATAGGAGTTCAAGATAATTATAGAAAAGAAGACGAAAGAGAGAGGCAACAATTTTTTTTGTAATTACTTTATAGTAGCCCAAAGGAAGTAACCCCGCAGGGGGTGCAGATTAGCTGCACCTATTGAGAGGATTTAGACGTCCCTCACGGTACCCGAGTCTAACACGCACTTACACTTACAACACTACACTTACGACTTTAACACTTTACACTCAC
This sequence comes from Callitettix versicolor, assembly GCA_022606455.1. NCBI lineage: Eukaryota > Metazoa > Arthropoda > Insecta > Hemiptera > Cercopidae > Callitettix > Callitettix versicolor. Next base: position 106,202,582 of record CM040189.1, on the reverse strand, counting down.
ATTTACATTTAGGGAGGCGATAATAGCCTATTTGCTTTTCGCCTTAAAATAACAAAAAAAAAAACCAAAGGAAGTAAGAAGTAAAATTTAAAGCATGATCAAACACAACAGATGGAAACCTTCAAAACAGAATTTAAAACAAAAAACATTATAAAATGTATGCGCAATGTTAGAAACTCACCTTGGAATTTCCACTGCTGGAACTTGTGGTAAAGGAAACACGAACACAGGATGCCGACGCAGGAGACGATCATCAGACCCAAGGTGATGCCGACCCAGAGGTCGGTCAAGACGCGGTCGTAATCTTCCTCTTCCACGAAGACTACGCCTCCGACCTCGGTCACTATGACGGAAAAATTACGCGACTGCTCGACACTCATTTTAAAAACAGCTAGTTCTAATACTCACAACACAGAAACTATAACACTTTGTACTTGTAACGGCTGCCATCTTGTCTGTGACGTAACTAAAACAAATCACAATATTTGTTGTGTTACTAATGATAAAGGGTAAAACCGTAAACTTAGATTAGGGTACATGCATTGACTGAACAACAAAAATATAGTAAGTAGCCTACGTATTTGTTGCCTTGGACTATCAAGTAGTGGAGTAAATACGTTTTATTCATTCCGTCAAGAAGAAGTGATAACTTATCAATAGACGTTGTTACAGGTTTGGTCTGTAAGTCTTGAGGGATGTACACACGAAGCATACGATATTTGACAAACAATTAATTAAGTGCTTAAAAAAACCTTTTCACAACTCCATTTTTAGTTTAGAATATACAGGATAAAAAATGTATGGTTTCACTGATTAAAGCCGGGGAAAACCAAATAAATAATGCAAAAAAAGTACATTTAATTCATATTAAAACACCAGACAAAACTGCATTTACTTAGAATGTTTTGTATCTTTAAAAAAATGTTTTTATATTTTACTGTGTGTGTGTGTGTGTGTGTGTGTGTGTGTGTGTGTCTCTTTCTTTCTCTCTTTCTTTCTTTCTTTCTTTCTGTCTTTCTATCTCTCTTTCTGTGTGTGTGTGTGTTCCTCTCTCTCTCTCTCTCTCTCTCTCTCTCTCTCTCTCTCTCTCTCTCTGTCTGTCTGTCTGTCTGTCTCTCTCTCTCTCTCTCTCTCTCTCTCTCTCTCTCTCTCTCTCTCTCTCTCTCTCTCTCTCTCTCTCTCTCTCTCTCTCTCTCTCTCTCTCTCTCTCTCTCTCTCTCTCTCTCTCTCTCTCTCTCTCTCTCTGTATGTGTAGGCCTGTGTGCGTGCGTGCGTGTGTTCGATTTTATTCAAGCTTGGCAGATGAAACGGTTTTGGATAAGTTCGTTACTTTGCAAAGTCCTTTCAACAGTTTCAAAATGGCGGCGATTCAAATCTTAAATAAACTTTTTTTACATTTTCTGTAGAAAATCCCATTTCAACGTCCGTTAGTGTTTTAAATTTTCAAATCCCACTCAAACGAACTGGATCGTGGTCATGGTTCATTTTCGTATTTCAAATCTAATTTAAAGATTTTAAATGCTAATTTATGCAGATTTTTACGCTGATTAAGATGGAAAAATTTTACGATTACCATCGACTTTTAAAAGTGAAATAAACATATTTTTGACACTTTTGCTTTTAAGAAAAAAAGCGAGACAGTTGCGTGCCGTGATTACTTAGACATTCTCGTAAGTTGACGAGTTGCGTTACCTAACTGTTTGGTTACCTTCTACTTAGTGGGGTGTGTTTGCTTCAGTATATAGTTTGTTTTTACATGTGGAGAAGAATTAAGGAGGCTCTAGAGGATCAAGCTGCTTATCAAACGGTTTCAGTCCAAAGATCTATATAACGTAGGTTATAGATCTTTCTTTCAGTCCTGTCAATCAACCCTTCAATCTTTTGATTGAACTCATTTTCTGTTTAATTTCCGACTCTGAAGAGTGTCGTGGATGTTCCGCTGACTTTTACCCTCTCGATGGTCTCGTGTTCTTGTTTAAAATTCGTTCTTAGAATATTTATTATTTTTTAATTCATTAACTGTGCCTTAAATTAATTCATTCAACGCCTTTAAAGCCCTCGCTATATTTTCTAATGCAGCATTTTTTTAATTTCTGTTAAAGTAGTCTTTGCTTTTTGCTTTCCACAGTTCAGGGCAATCCCTGAATAATTCTATCATCAGGCTGATAAACTCACGCTCCAAACTTTCAGAATTACACTGCTTTTTTTGCCGTTTTTACGGAGCTAAGTGGCATGATTGCTGGCGATTGACCGATGTAAAGCATGATGACATTCAGCCTCGCATCCACGCTCAGCCTCGAGTCAAACGCGTTCCTAGACGGCGGTCAGTCATGCTTGATTCAATCAATTGACGCTAGCTTTTGATCAAAATGACTACCGTCTAGGGCCTACTTTATTGGTCATGCCTCAATCAATATGCTACGAGAGATGGAGAACAGAAACGTGCCGTGCTTGTTTATTGCCTCATACTGCGCAACTCGCGTGAACATACACAAATGACAGTCAGCAGAATCTTAAATACCATCGATTAATTTTCAAGGTCAATGCGATTCAATTTTGTACTTTTTATTTCTTCATTGAACAAAGTATAAAGAACAATCTCGATATTTTAATATTTATCTACGTTTCCTCTGAATTTACTTTCTATGCTCTTTCTCTCTCTCTCGCTCTCTCTCTCTCTCTCTCTCTCTGCAGCCTACCTGCACCTATTGAGAGGATTTCTCGTTCCTCTCTCTCTACTCTCTCTAACACACTGTCTACGACTTTAACACTTTACACTCACACTTACATTTAGGGAGGCGATAATAGCCTCAATGTGATTTTCGCCTTAAAAAATCTCTCTCTCTTCAGTTGGAGACTGAATTAGTTGACTGGTTTTGACCTGTAGGTCGGTCTGGTTTGTCCATATTACGGAACCACTTTTTAGATTAAAGCCGGGGAAAACCAAATAAATAATGCAAAAAAATTACATTTAATTTATATTAAAACACCAGACAAATTTTAACTGCATTTACTTAGAATTTTTTGTATCTTTAAAAAAATTGTTTATATATTTTACAGTGTGTGTGTGTGTGTGTGTGTGTGTGTGTGTGTGTGTGTGTGTGTGTGTGTGTGTGTGTGTGTGTGTGTGTGTGTAACACACTGTAATTAATTAAGCAAAATATAAAGGAACAACACCTGATTGATTAAGCAAAATCAGGGCAAAAGGGGGTGTAAAAAAAAGGATTTTTTAAACCCCTTTTTTATAAACGATTTTCATCAAATTTTGTTAAAATACAGTCCACAAGTGACCAAACAGAATGTGTAAAAGTTGCCTAATTTCTCGAAATCAGATTTGTACACGCACTGTAACACAATGTCTTGCTAGTTATTTACAACAGCTAAAATTATTTAAGAAACAACATTCGATTAAGTTTTTTTTGTCAATAACTCGATTATTAATAAACTGATAATTTTATTCGTATTTAAAAAAGAAAAATTCTTGTCTTTTGTCAAAATTAATGGTTTTCGAGATATTCGACGTTAGAAAATTCAAACGGCTGCCATTTTGAAACCATGCAATCAATCAAGCTGATTATATTTCTTAAAGTCAGACTTAACCTATTAAATGATTGTACAAAGTTTCAGTTTAATCTGTAAAACCGTTTTGGAGATATAAATTATTTTTAAACAACAATTTCGGATAAAACTGTATAACTGTGTTTTTCCTTACTTTGATTTGCTGGATCGCATCCTAAATTACGGAACACTTTGTATACATTTTATCACAAGTTGGGGGACTCGGTGGTCGATGTGGCTAAAGCACCGGTCTTCTGTGTCTCTGAACTGCGCACCTTAAGGTTCTTAGTTCCAGCCGTAATTACTCCCGTTGCTTTACGCTTACCGTTAACGCTGATCCATCGTATTCATTAGTCTAACTGGCAGAAAGTATGGACTTTAAGAATAAAAAAAACACTTATTGCATTGTGTATGAATGCAATGATCATCACGTAAATAAGAACTTTAATATTTTAAGGCACTAAATAAATAAACTTTTCTTTTAAGGAATTAACTTTCTCAAAGAATTATTTATTAAAAACCCCGAAGTTTTATTCAAGGCAATCAACAGATGTGCTTTTATTGGCTTGAAGGTACGAGGTAGGCTGGTACAAGACTGATTCTATTTAAAGAACACAGCCTTCAACAATGCATTAAGCAGAAATGTGGTGAAATCATTGACTCCCTATCAGGGACGTTTCTATGGGGTTAGGCTAGGGGAAAATGTAAAAAAAAACAGTTTGCACAATACCATTTTCTGAAACAAACTTTTTACTTTCAGAATTGAATTTTTCGCAGGCACCACGTTTTGTTTGCGTGTTTAAGGGTTACATTTGAGTAAAACTTTATCAAAAACGTTTTTGAAGCTAATTTGATAAAACCCTATTGTACTTGTGTTTAAGGATTTTTTTAATAAAAATATTTGTTTAAAGAAAAATAGCCCCCAGGTATCAAACTACCGAATTTCGTGGAGATCAGTGAAGTAGTTTAGTTTACAACGATGTGCACTGCACAGACACAAGTAAAAACGATTCTTTGAACCACCAGCCTTTTTAATTTCATTACATCTTATGCCTCGAGGTGAGCAATTCAGAGACGCAGCAGACTGACTGGTGCCCTAACCACTTTGACCACCGAGCCGCACTTTCGTACGGAGGTAAAATTCAACGATTTTTCACATATTTGCTGTTTTTTCATCTTCAGAAGAGGCGCCGGCAGCTTGACCCGGTCCTGGGCCCTGTTGTACCAATGACCATGCAATTCGATAGTCAAGGCGTTCGTAATTAAACGTAATTAAAATATTATTAATTAATTAAAATATTAATTAAGCTGGAGTAAAATCATCATATTCTGGCAAATCAATAATCATAAGGATAAATAAGAGACGGAGAGAGAGAGAGAGAGAGAGAGAGAGAGAGAGAGAGAGAGAGAGAGAGAGAGAGAGAGAGAGAGAGAGAGAGAGAGAGAGAGAAATTAATGATTAATTATAATATTTAACAAGAAATATTAGTAGAAATATAGAAATATTAACATCTTTTATATTCCTTAGTTAGTAGCCATACAACCATGTAGCCTATATAATATAGCTCGCTATAACGTTAAAAATGCCAGTTCGGAATATATTGACAAACATTTTTTTTTAAATCGCCAAGTGGTCTGATCTCTCAAACTATGTAGCTCGACAGATTTTTGTCAAATTATAGCTTTCGCCGTCAGTTTCTGATTTTTGTTTTAAACCAATAAAGTTCAAATTTTGCGCACCGATTCCAGTTACGATTTTTCATGTACAATTAAAATTTGAGCGATTCCTGCTGAACAATTTAAAAAAAATCTACATTCAGTTCTTCTTTCTTAAATACCATTGTTGATGGTTTTTTTAGTTAAATCAGCTGTCGTGAAGGTCGACGACTTGTACGAGGTCAACATTTCCCACTTCCTTTCCCGAGCGTGGATCAGTTTTTTATGAGAACCGTTTTCAAGTGAGTATGACATTCGTTTTTGCAATAACTTACACAAAATTCGTCCAACCGTTTCAAAATTTCACACATAAATTTTTTGAAATAAATAAATTCTGATGTAATAGATCATAAACGTTTAATTGTTTAATGTTTAATTGTGCACTTGAGAAAGTAGTCAGGGCATGGAAGAAAAATATAAAAAGTGGAATAGGATTGAGTTACAAAAACAGAAGAATCTCAGAATTAGCTGTATTCCATTTGCAGATGATATGGCATTGTTTGCTGAAACAATGGAGGAAGCAAGGGAGCAGATTCTTGAATTAAAGAAACAAGCAGCTAAAATAGGTCTAAACATATCTTTTGAAAAGACCAAAATCATGACAAACAACAAATACCCAAATAAATACCTTAAAATCCAAGAACAGAAAATAGAAATTGTAAAAGAGTTCAAATATCTTGGTGAATGGATTAGTTGGAATTCAGATGAAGGCAAGGCAATGGAATCCAGGAAAAACAAACTTGAATTGGCCTTCCGATTGACGAAAGAAACATACAATAAGAAATCCCTTTCATGGGGGTCCAAAATTAAACATTATAAAACAGTGATCAAGCCGGAAGCACTGTACGCAGTAGAAACATTAACCATGAATCGCATAGGCCACATAGAAAAGCTTGAAATAACGGAAAGGAAAATCTTAAGAAAAATTATAGGAACAAAATTTCAGGATAATAAGGTAGTATATATAAGAAATGAAGCTCTCTACAAGAAAATTGAAAAACTGTCAGATACTATGAGAAAAAGGAAAATAAATTTTTACGGCCATCTTCTTAGAATGAACTCTAATAGATTAACGAAACAAGTGTTTGATTTTTTCCATAATCGTAAAACAAAACCGAACTGGTTTAAAGAAATTGAAAAAGACCTAATAGAATTAAAAATTACAGAAAATTCACTGCTTGACCAAACTGCTAAGATAATTACCAAAGACGAAAGAATAAGATTCCAAGATAAAACCAAAATAAAACCTAAACCTATCATTTCAGAAGAGGAGAGGAAAAGAAGATCAGAAAGAATGAAGAGCTACTGGGAACAAAGAAAAGTGCAGCGCGCAAGAAATGATTAATTCAGCGTACCCCAAAGAGGGTGAAACGAAAAGAAGAAGATCATAAACGGTGTTAAAATTTTCAAATTAAATAAGGTTCATTTTCGTAAATTTCGAAATACTTCGCGTACACAATTTTAGTTTTTGATTTTATTGAACACCTCAGAGAAACAGTTTGCTTGTGGCAACAAGTAACTGTGACAGTAACCTTTTTATACACCAGCCAAGAGTTAAACCCCTTCAAAAATAAATACTATACACCCGCAACTCTTGCAAGATATCTACGTATAATAATTGCCTACCTATCAGAAATATTATAAAAATGTGTTTTACTTAAAATATGCTGTTAATTTTGACCTCGTTATTTATTTATTTTTTAACAGAAACATTAATTAACGAATGTATATTGAAACAGCCATCATGGCAAACCCCCGACCCATACTACGAAATGAGCACCAAAAACATGTTTTGGGTGGTCGTTAAAATGTTTGTGTAATATTTAATCTGATATATATATATATATATATATATGTGTGTGTGTGTGTGTGTGTGTGTGTGTGTGTTTTTATATTTTATATTATTTCAATGGTTATATTATTTCAATGACCATCTTTAGTTGAACAACCTGTATTCGAGCTACAATCCCTAATTAGGCAAATTTATTTTATATTAATTTACTAAATTAAACCTAGAACAAACATATTCACACAGCAAAAATAAACAAAAAACACGAGAACATGTTGTCTGCCTACGTGAATCCAGCGCCTATGCAGGTTAAACAACATTCCTTTCTAATTCCTAAAGGCATTATTGGTAGAAATAGAAGCTTGGTATATTTATCCTTTGTGCTATTTTGTATTTTTCTTTATGTATTTCAGAATTCAAGTTTTCATGGCGCTTTTTGTGTTTCAAGTCAGAACAAAACACGCCAACTAGTGAATGAATAATAAAATGGTGGACACAAATAAGTGTAAACATTAACTGTAGCCTAGTAGTTAAAATATAAAGCATATGTTTTATAGCTATTTGTCTAAATATAACTGTAGGTAGTTAGTAGATAGACTGAGTTTTTGTGAAAGATTTGAATTAAAAGAAGGGAAAACACATTAGTAGATTAGTATCAATGAATTAGCTAATCGCTGAAGATGGCAAAATTATGGACGAGACACGTTATAAATTATTGCAAAATTTAAATACGAAGTTTTTTAAAGCTTTCTTTGTTGTATTTTAAAGTAATTGGTTGACGGTAATAACTTCAACATGTGTAGGCCTACATGATCTCATACATTCAGGAAATAACCTAAAAATCCTTCAAACATTTCGAAAGTTCTAACAGTTATTGTTACAGAAAAAGAGGCTAAAAATAAAATCAGTATTATTTATTTTGGGCGCAAAGAGCATAACGGCCAACTTTAAAATTTTCTTATTTATCTCTATACAATTCTTACTGTTATATTTATAACAAGAATACAAACATGCCGAATAAAATCCTAACCTTTAAATAAGTCTACACATGGCTTACACGTAACAAAGAACTAAGAACACACCACAGAACTTGGCACTCCTTCAACACTACACAGCACAACGACGACTAAACCAAACATGTGCACCAACACGTCTGTTTGGCTCATATTCAACAATGGTTCAGAGTGGGGGCAGCATAAAACTCCCCTCATGAATCTGTGATTTCATGGAAATTCGAAGTTGTAGTTTACCTGTTCGAACATAACCGGAAACAGTCGTTTGTAAGTAACAATATCGGTGGCATAGACCAGAAACACAGGTAAAAACGTAACAGAATGACGTAAAACGTCACCTTGGTTGTGTAATTATTTTTGAATTTCTATAATTAAAAATATAATACCGTTACTAAAGACCGTAACGATCTACCTGTTTTATACAAATTATCTAAATGTAACGGTAACCTTGTACAAGTTTTTATCAGGTGTGACTTAATGAACGAAAACATTAGCCTAGACTTACTGGAAGGGTAATTATATAATTTCCTTCTTTGTGGTTTTGGTTATCATTAGGCTATAATATCTAGCCTCCAGGCTATTTATAACAACATTAAGTTATAAATATATTATAGGAATTTTAAACGTAGAACAGATGTTCGATTGAACTTATTTTCTTAATAACTGGATAAGACATCCAAATTTAGGTTTTTTTTAATTCATAAAAAGTGAGACTTGCTTACTTTTATAAGCTTGTACAAAGTATTTTAAAAAAATGACAGAAATGAACAATGCATACGATGAGCACAATCCAAAATTACGGTCAAATTATAGCTTACAAGCGTGATGGAAAATACGTCACAAATAAATGCTAATAACCAGGAAAAATCATGCAAAAATTTTCCGGATATATTGGAATATTACCTAGTACCGACTACGTATTCAGTAAATGAAATGCTAATAAAGTTAGACACATTTTAAAACCATTTCACAAAAATGGTGAATATTATTTTATTTATTTTATTTAATTTTTTTTTTGTTTAACGTCCGACTGTTGTGCACAATTGGGCTAATGCAGACGATGGGATGATTTATAGCGTATGAAAATGCCAAGCCCTGGCCGGGAATCGAACTCGGGTCCTCAGGATGAAAGCCTAGTACGCTATCAACTAGGCCACCGAGACGGCTCGAATATTATTTTAAACTATCAGACGAGGTGTGTTTTGGTTTTTCGAATTACTCCAGAATCGTAAATATATTTTCTTTTAAATTTGCTACACTGATTTGAGTTGTGGATTCTCATATAGGGCACATGTCAAAAATTTAAGCAAAATCTTGTGGACCGATTTTGGAAAATCGGGCTCACTTTCCGATTTCTATCAATATTTTGGGGAGATCTCTATATTTTGTTTGGGTACTTGAGGACCACTATTTGATAAAATTTGATCAAAACGGTTAAAGTCGATTTTGTGGAAATAAATTTGATTAACTTTTAAGAGGTTAAAAAAAAGTTTTAAAACATTCACAAATGAACCTGAAATATTATAGTCTAGAGTTGTACGTATAAAGATAAAGTAAAATGAATTTGAATTGATTTATCTACGCACTCCTTTAGTACCCCCACGAATACCTGCTTTTTGCGTCTTATTTACAATATTGCGTGCAATTAATTTTCATATCGTTGTTACGACTGTTTGTGCTCGTCTTTTCCCTACGGCCTCGTTTTTACCAAAACAAATTTTATGTCATACTGGTTTTTACATTTACGTGTTGAACTTTCCAAGGAAACAGAAATAATCGAAATGTAAAAAAAAAAATAATAACCAACCTTTTACAATAATAATACAGGAAACCTGTCGAGGCTCGGTGGTCTAGTGGATAGCGTACTTGACTTTCACCCCGAGGACCCGGGTTCGATTCCCGGCGAGGGCTTGGCATTTTCATACGCTATAAATCATCCCCACCGTCTGCATTCGCCCAAGTGTGCACAATAGTCGGACGTTAAACTCCAAAAAAAAAAAAAAAATCGAGTTGTCACGTTTTATCGAATATGGCATATATATAATAATCACCTGTTTGTTGTATTTAACTGTCACTTGTCAGCTGTATTGCGAAAGTTGCGCGCGCATCTGTCTGTTGCACAAGCATGCGCAATACGAGTTGTCAATAAACTTTAGAATGAAATAATTTTCCCGGTAGCGGCACGATTTTTCCCAGCAGCGTGTAGGCTCAATGAATTTTGCTGTCATGAATATTCCGAGAACTGAAGTTTCTGGTTTGGTATTGAGCTTAAATACAAACAACTTCGTTGCTGGCATCGAAACGGTCGGCCTGTATCTGATGCGGAAGGAAAAGGATTATTAAAGCATTTCTAAGAAGTTGTCAATGCAATGAGCGTAATTTTGTTTCATTCGCACACTAGGACATGCCCTACTTTAGTTTTTATTTACTTAAGTACCCTACACGCTGCAACTTGCTTCGATTTAATTCTTGCAAAAAACCGGTTCAGGGTTTTGAAAAAACACTTTAATTTGCCGTAATTTTAAACAGAAGTGAAGATTTTTTTATTAAGTAGGTAGGATTTAAAAACAATAATTTAATTTTATGACTGATTAATTTATTATCTTAACGAATTTCATTGGATTACTATGCGATAATTAATTATGCTTACGAAATTTCATGATTTGTAGGTCAAAAGTTTAAATCGCCTTGAGTTAGATTTAATTCTTGTAAAGAACTCGTGGTTCAGGGGTTTAAAAAAGAACTGCTTTAATTTTAAACAAAATGATGGATTTTTATTTAGTAGGTAGTCTTATTATTAATTAGCTTTAAAAACCATGGTTTAATTTTATGACCAATTTATTATGTACAGAATTTTATTAGATTTCTATACAATAATTAATTTAGGCTATAGATCATTGTACCTTCCTTGGCCAGTGCTTATAAGATTTCATGTTTGTAGGTAGGACGACGATAGTGACAGCCTTTTAGATATCTTTACAAAATTATTTTCAAGTGGATGGCTACATTGTTCTTTTAGTGGGTGTTCATACTCCATATTTGGCGATGCAAGTAAAGCAATAAGGAAAATTCAAGCAGGTGAGTTAGAATACAACCGACAATTTTATGTAAAAGGAAATTCTTGTTTATCCGTATCTGCTTAGTGATTCTTCCTCCAACGATGGCAGATGATGTCATGTTTTTTTATGACACGGGAACCAACCTGAAATAGAAAGTAATAATTTCTGCATAGAATGACGTGTGGATGTTTTTCATTGTTTCCTCAAAAACTTATCTTAGTTTATTCTCGTTGACTAATGCTTTGCCAAATTGGAACGTTGTTAGCTAAGGTTATAGACCGTAAAATTTGACAATAAGGCCTACTTATACACTTGTATAAGTGAGTATAGATATACTTTTGAAGATGGAGATTCTCCGAAACGCGTCAATGAAAGTAGAATTGACGAAGCTAGGGAAGGCAGGTCATAATATTGAACATAGTGATATAATCCTAGCAGAAAAGAAGAAGAATATAAAAAGAATTATACACTTGTAGTTAATTTATTGGTTATCTCTTAAGCCTAAAAAAGTGATTTTTGAATCGGAGCTGTTTGACTAGACCTAAGCCAAATTTCGGTTTTATAAAAGGTACAAATCAAAACTGTGAAACTGCAATTTCAAACTCATAAATGTGAAAAGGCTATTATTATTATTATTATTATTTATTTTTTTTTTTAAAATCGGCAATGAAGGAAATGTACCTTTAAATTCTCAAAATCGGGTTTAAGATTTTTCATACTCAAAGCTATGCCAATTTTAAATAAACAAAATATTGATAATTTGAAAAACAGCCGTTTAAAGAAATAGCATTTGTAAATTTTGTTAAAATGGGTAGACTAGTTAAGAGTTTATTTAATCAAATTAATTAGAGTTGATTTTTGGAAGTTTGAATGATTTTTAAGTTAAAATTGAAGCCAATAGAATAAATAATGAAATGAAAGGAAGTTCATGCAAGTTTTTAAGCCACATTTAGTTTAATGACTATTATTTTAAAAACCTGAATACAATATTTATGAATAACCTTTCTGTAGAAATTGGTACAAAACTTTAAAAGAATAAAAATAAATAATTATGGTAAAAAAAAAAAAAAAAAAAAATAGAAAAAGTCACAATGAACCAAGATAGATTGATAAATTGATGGATTAACACAAACATGCAATATGAAGGGGAAATGACTTTGAAAATAAGTAATGTCATTTCATGGGTATTTAAGAATGCCTAATGCAATGTGATTGGAATAAAAAAATGAAAAATCACATTCTGTTGACAGTACAGAAAATGAGGAAATAAATATATTTACAAAGTAATTTTAATATTTATAAAACAATATTCTTGAAATTAATTTGTTAATTATATTTTTTCTTATAGATTTATGTCTTTTTGCAACACTAATACTCTTCATGTTATCTCTAAATCTTCTAATATTCGTCATATTATGCTTTGTGGATAATCTATACCATGGAATAAGATATTTTGAAGAGGTGTGGGCCCTTCAATAATAATTTAGTTTGAATAAGTTAATTGGCAGGGCAGTATTAATAAGGCATGCATTGCAGTTTTCAGATGGTTGAACCGTTTATTTATTCAACAGTGTGAAGACAAAATTACATTTTTACCCTTTCATACAATTCATTAGAGGTGGGCGTTTCTGATATTTTTACAAAACGTCAACAAACTGTTTGTTGAGGAAAAAGCTGCTTTTTAAAACAGTTGGAAAAAACAGGTTTAGAAAACTGAAACTCAAAGTTGTATTAGCAGCTAAAACATAAAACACATAAGTTCAGTTTTCTAAGACTACTTTTTCATTCCCACTGCCACCATGTCCTTAACTGTTTTTGGGTATAAAGCATTTAGGATAAAAATAATCCTTACAAGTGTAGTAATAATTAAATTACATTATCAAAACGTAATAATTATGTAAACCATTTTATGTACAAAATGCAATGAATTTCTAATAGAAGCATTCTATTTTTTTACTTAAAAATTAAATAGTCCTTTGCATATTTACCAAAATGCAAATATTTTTAGTTGATTAAAAAATATTGATGATTGATAATGAATATAAAAACATGTTTAAATAAAATTAGGCTCTGTATCTACAAAATGTGAGAGGTTGTTACTACAACTCACAACAAAATAGAGATAAACGTTGATATTGACCAAACAGTTCTTACTTCACTACAAGCAACAAGCAACTTTGAAATAAAGGGAAAAAGCATAAAAGCAGGTAGAAGAAAAGCAGTTAGCAGGCAAACAGTTAGCAGGAAAACAGTTTAGCGCTTGCTGCAATGTTCGAATAGAAGGTAGGTATGGTAGTGCAGAAAGCCATTCCTAGTTTAACAAATCATAAACCAGTCCAAATCCAACTGCTTGTTTCCGTTTGAAAAAGCAGTTTGTTTGTCATTTATAGAAAAGCAGTTTTTTTAACAGTTTGGTGTTTTCTGCCCCACCACTACAATCCATTGAATCAGGATTTTTTTATGGCAAACTTTACATGACAACTGCAAAGGGACTTTTAGTACACACAGCTGTAATTAATAAAAAACAAGGTCTTTTCTTGTAACATTAGGTTTTGACTTTATTAGATCATTAGTTATTATTATTCTTGTTTTATACAGTACTTATTAAAGTTTACATCATATATGTATGTATATATATATATATATATATATATATATATATATATATATATTATTATTTGTGTATAGACCCTGTTGGATCACGCAAAGCACTCCGACTCATGTCTTGTTCCTTCTAATCCTCCACACCTCCCTCATCCTGTCCCCATGGATCCTCTTCTGCTCCTCTGTCCATTTTACCCCTGCTCTCTTTGGGATTTCATTCTCTGGGACCTTCCAACTGAGCATCTTTCTCCTGTATGCATACCTATATATATATAAAACTTGTTCAAATTTTCAATCGTTAATAAAATACTTTCTATTCATCCATACAAGTTCAAATACATTTTTTTAAACTTGTAGTGGATGACATTTGATGTTAATACAGTTTTTTCAAATATTAATTAAATTTAATTAATTAATTTTAGTTTTATATGTGAGAACAAAAATTCTCTTAAATAGCAGGTTATAAATTTAACAATAAATTGTTAACCTAAGTAGGAATTGACTTAATTTTTTTTATATTACTTGTTAAGGGTACGTTTGCATTTAAATAAAAATTAGTTTATAATTAGAAACATTATGTTCGCAGCATTCTTAAAATTATAAAATACAGTATTGTTGACACAATTATTCTTGGTTTGTGACCTTGGACATCTGGAATTAGGCCAGGAGGTTCTCATCTCTCTGGGGGACGGGTGTCTTACAATATATTCTGATAACATTTGCCAAGCTATGTTCATAAAGCTGAACATTGTGCACATTATAATTTCCTGTACTGTGATAATAAACAGTATGGCGCCAAAAGTGTAATAAAATGAACTTCAAAGATTAAAATTTTAAAAATAAATATATACACAAAAATGATATTTGTACAAATAAATGTATCTTTCATTTAAAATAAAAATTAGGTTGTAGGCTAGTACGTACAAATTAGCACAACTGATACATGAGGGATTTGTCAAACAATAGTTTACATATACTGTAGGATCCATATTTCCTATGGAGCTTCACTCTACCATAACTCTATTTTTACGTGTACACCACCAAGTTATACACAGTCTTACGATAGGCTGTATACAGGTGATGTAATGCTGTGTTTCCAATGGACCAGATAGAACTCCTTCAACCACTCAAAGCTGACAGCTTACCTGATAAACTCTCTCTCAAGTCTACGTTCAAGAATTTTGTGTATATAAAATTTGTACAAAGAACAACAAAACTTACTATATTTTCTTTTGGATAAGTCTGTGTACTTCTACAAACTCCTTGAACAAAATTCCCACACGAAAGAAGTTGTCAGAAAGAACACAGCAAAGACCAACTGTGTAATCTTTATAGTTGTAACAAGCTATCAGTCTTCATACTGTGATACTTACATAGGATGTTAATATCACATCTTGTTGGTCACTTGAAATGTCAGACACAACATAAGCAATTGCAGGAACATGATGAAGATCATCACCTGTTTTAAGTGGATTTTCTGGGCTAGAGTCTAGTTCAATTCTGGAACAATCAAAATCAAGAAAGTCTCAAGATTGCTCTAAAAACTCTGTCAGCGGTCTTGCAGTTGTCATTTTCTACCGAAATATTAAAACCAAAACTGTTGATGATGCAGTTTTTACACCATTTGGGATTGTAATTGGATCCGTAGTTATTACATATAAACCCAAAATTCATTCTCCAGAGGTGCTTGATTCAGATTTCTAACATATAAAAAGTTCAAGGGTAAATTATTCTTTAAGTATTTCTGAAGCATCATGATAGCCCAAACTGCAGGTCATATAATTCATGATGTGAAACTCTTGCCAGTAGGAGGCTAGGGGTTTTCGGTTTCCAAAACCCTAGGGATCTTCAGCAGAGTGATCTAATCAGTGGGTTACTGGAACTTATTAGGGGCACCAATCTGCTGAACTAGGTATTTTTAAGAGGTTTAGTTGCACAATAGGTCAGTCGATCACAGTGCCTGGGGTTGTACTATCCCTTCCTCTAGACTCTAATCTAATTTAATTATGACAGCCCTCATAGAAATGATCCAGCTATCAAATTAGGACGATCTCATGGGCATTGCCTGTGATAATCCACCTCTTACCTTTACTGATTGGAACTGCCAGTCAACAATCTTCAGTGCATTCTTCCAAAATGATAAGTGGACACTCCCAGCACAGACAAAGGTTTTCAGTTGTTTTTCATCCTCAAGGTTGTAATATTTCCCACTATAAAAGTCAAAAACCTCATAACAAGTTTTAACAAATTTTGCAATTATCAAGGCTTATAGTAATAGTGAATCTGTAACAAAAAAATCTGTCCATTAATTCTTTTAATTGTTACACGAAAAGAAATCAATAGGTTCTCTTTCATTAACCTGTAACATAACTTATGCATTCAATTTATTAAGTATTTCAATAATTTAAATTGAATCTCATAAGGATTTTTGTTTCCATACACTCCAGAAACAAATACAGTACTTAAACATAGTTTAAAGTTTAGGCTATTACAAAATTAAAATGTAACACTAGTTGTTATTATTTTAAATTATTTTAAAACTTCATTATCTATAATTAAACTTTAATATGGTTAACTGTTATATTATATATGCACTTTTAATAATAGGGCTTTTAAAAAAAATAAATAAGAGGATTCAAAAGAACCTAACTTTACAATAATGATACAGAAGTCTAATTGCCTTATATTAGGCAAATATAGCCTATTTGCCTAGCCGGTCCATTTGTTATAAATTATCTCTTGCAAATCTCTACTTAATCTAGAATTTTATTCTATAATTTAAGATAGCCTAAACAAAATTATCTTTACAGCAAATATCATATACATACTTGAATACAAAAAGATTTTTGAAGTAGACAAAACATTTGGGTGATTTTATGAAACCATTGTTTTAATATGCTACTACAATATTAGGTAGCCCAGGTCCCTACTTATTTTATAGTATTATAATATACAAATTTTTCACTTTTAACTAAAAAATATAAATTAAAAAAAATTACCATTATTTGAACCACGAACATATGAAAATTTTAAAAGTAACCTCTAAAGATTAATGTGATAGGGTTAGTTTGTCACTTTAGAAACATGAAAAAAATGTTCACTGGGAAATTGCTTCTTACAAAACAGTATTTCATCTTTAATTATTTGTTTGTGAAATCTCATACAATTATAAAACAACCATTTGCAACTCATTAGGGAAAAAATTAAGTTTCTTTAGCAAACGACACAACGATCAACCGCTACTATTTGAAATTGAAGCGACACGCGACCTCTACAGTAGAATTTTATAAGCTCGTTTCAAAATTCAGATCTGTAATAGAAATGATACCGATCACAGCGCTGTAGGTGGTTGTAAATTATGTTAAAAACTTAGGACCGTACGGCCTATATGAGTTGCACCGGCTTGGTATGGATTAAAAAAAGAAATTACGCTATATATAATATTATGTTTCTGTTTTGTGTCACAAGCATTAAATTACATACAATATTTAGAAATAATCCTATCGCTAGCGGCATCTACTACCGAATTATAGAACTATCAGCAATATTTTATATACATGAAAAAAGTGCATTATTATCGGCCAGAAATGGTGGCACATTTCTGTAATCCAGCTACATGGAGGCCGGGTGTGTCAGTATTCCACATTGCCGAGTTCGACCTTTAGGGTCATTCACGGCATATTCGGACCGCGCGGGTTATTGTATGTTAATACTCTAATCTGTGCTGGGCTAGTTAACAAACCGGGACCTTCCCGGGAGGTCCTTGGTTGGTTAACAAGCTTGGCGAGCTTCAGTTGTGGTGGACTGGCTTGCGGCCGAATATGACGTGAGTGAAGCTGAAGTAGAACCCAAAGGTGGTGTGGTTTACTGAGCACTCCCCTTTTCATTTACGATTTTAAAATAATATCAAACTTTTACATATTTATGTAATAAAATTAACCAATTTAAATAAAACATTAAATTATTAATTTTAATTTAATTAAAAACACTTTCTTTTGCATAACTTTTTTTGGGGACTGGGTTTACTGCACACTTCTTTTTATGAATGAATTTAAATAATATTTATTTAATAGAATTAACAAATTTAAATAACACTATTTATTTATTTTAATTTTTTTACTTCAGTTTTTTTGAAGATTGTGGGTTTACTGCACACTTCTTTAAATAAAACATTAAAATTTTAATTTAATTAAAAACATTTTTTTGCAAAACTTTTTTTGGGACTGTGGGTTTATTGCACACTTCTTTTTATCAACAAATTTAAATAATACCAGACTTTCACCTATTTATTTAATAAAATTAACAAATTTAAATAACATTATTTATTTTAATTTAACTTTTTTTTATTTGAGTTTTTTTGGGACTGTGGGTTTATTGCACACTTCATTTTATGAACGAATTTAAATAATATCAGACTTTCACCTATTTATTTAATAGAATTAACAAATTTAAATAACATTATTTATTTATTTTATTAAACAGCATTAATTTGTTCAAATAAGCTTTTGTATCTGGCGATTTGGATTCCTGTAATATTTGCGTAGCCTATAATTTTAAATTAAACTGTAGATCTATCGGTTTATTTATGCGTTAAAAAACCATTGAAAAACATTACTCACACATTCAATTATTTTTTCCGAAAATAAGATGAAACCTACTGAATAAAAACGGAAAATGACCAAAATTTTCTGCTCAACTTTTGATTAAGACGTTTCAAAATAATTCAATTTTGTATTCGAAATTTAAAACAAAGAAAATCTTATGGTTTGCGATTAAATAGAGCAAACAAATCAAATCACAATGGTGGTCAGGGTATTTTCACTTTTTGCTTTGCTACCGAAAAATTTCTATTTCAGAATTACTGTGCTGGTTAAAATGACCAAAATCTAATGAACACATTTTGATAAATTAGAACTTTTAATTTTTTTTTAGTAGCTGTGAAACTAATGTGATATGTATGCGATTTTTTGCATGAAATTTTGAAAAAAAACAATTTTGCGTTCTAAAAGTTCTTAAAACCAATACATCCGTAAAATCTCAATACTGATTTTCAAATCACTGAGTTCGATATTCAGTAACATGCTGGCAGGTTAATGATGAGACCTACCTGGGGAGGGGGACTGTTGTTGACAAGTCTGGCAGACTCAGTGAAAACTGGTATGATTGACTCGCATGGTAATATGAAATGAAAGTAGAACCCAAAGGGTTCTGTTATGTAAATATAATAACGCAATTAGGATGGGGACCTGGGCATTGTGGGAAATGAGAGGGCAAACATGTTGGCCAAGAGACGATCGACTAATGGAACCACAGCCCGTGTGCAGCATTAGTCGCACAACTGCTAGAGGAACAGTATGGAAATGGGCAAGGGATGAGGACATCAAATGATGGAAACAATTGCCTAGCCAAAGATTGGGGAAACGCCTTCTCCTAGGACCAGATCCTGTTTAGGTCACTGAGGCAGGTCGTTGCCATGATCACTGGATGTGGCCACATCTGGAATCATTTACATAAGGTGGGGTCGTTAGGAACCTCACCTGACTGTTGCTTGTGCAGGTAGTGTTGAAACTGCTACCATATACTCCTTGAGTACGAGACCTAGAGGCCAAAAGAAGGAGACTCTTTGGATCTCAGCAATTAGATCAGGAGTATAACCAGGACACCTTATACAAGATTCTGGAGCTCTTTAAGGGCACTGGAGTTGGTTTAAGGCAAAGTGATAGGGGTAAAAAAAAAGCTCTTGAGCTGATGTGTCAGGGGCCACAGAGCACTGTTAATCCCACAAATATAAATACAATATATATATATATATATATATATATATATATATATATATATATATATATATATATATATATATATATATATATATATATATATATATTTATATATTATGTAATTAATTTAAAATTTTGATTTGTTAAGATTTTTGAAATAATATATATATA
Organism: Callitettix versicolor; assembly: GCA_022606455.1. Classification (NCBI taxonomy): domain Eukaryota; kingdom Metazoa; phylum Arthropoda; class Insecta; order Hemiptera; family Cercopidae; genus Callitettix; species Callitettix versicolor. Next base: position 106,182,895 of record CM040189.1, on the reverse strand, counting down.
ACTAAAATTTATTGGATGAAGTAATAACTGTTTGTACACTACATGTAGCCTAAGGACTGTTACTTGTATGCAAAACTTAAAATGAATAAAAAAAAAAACCTATTGATGAGTTAACAAATAAACAAAATATAAAAGGGAAATTTCCCCTTAATACAATTATAAGAGAGAATATAATCACTTTATTAAAACAAAGTGATTATAATCGTGTTTGATATATTTTTTTAGTCAACTGAAAAAAAATCACAGCATTTGGCTTCCTTGATAGAACCAAAAGTTACTAAATATACAAGTTTATTATGCATGAGTCGAGTATATTCTTTTAGTGAATTTCCACTGGAAAATGATTTTTGGGACCTGACCTCACTACATTAGTTTTTGAGGGGTTCTTAAAATATTTACACACACATCTATGCACATTCACATACATAATTTTAGTTCAATTTGACACAAACTTGCCACAAAAATTGATTATGGTAATAGCCTAGACAAGTTTGTTAACCAGAAAATTTCGTTTGTTTCAAAATGGTAGCCATTTAAAATATTTAAAAATTCATAACCTTTTTGCTTTATTTTTCACTGTATAATCAGTTTTTAAAACTACATAAATTAACATAATAAATTTTCAAAATCCGTTAAAATTAAGAAATTTAATTTGAGAGAGGACAGTGTTTATTCTTGTATTTTCAATGTAATTTAAACGTTTAAAATGCTAACATATGCTGTTTTAACAGAAAAATCAGAATATCAAAAAAGAGTAAGACAAAGAAAAATACTTTTGAAAATTCACTTCTGTCACATCACGTCAGCAAAATAGCTACATGTCGTGATTATTTTAAACTTCTGAGCACTCTTCGTTTTACCAAGGAAAATTCCAAACCCTCCATAAAGCTTGTATCGCAGATCCTACGTATGACTGTCATTTGAAAAAATGCTTTATAGGTAAAGTGAAAGGAATTTCAATAAATTCAACTGAAATTATACATTGTAAAATGGCTAAATGTATTTCTAAATAAATATGTTATACAATAAATAATTAAACTAAAGCTGTGTAAGAAATATACACAATTGTGTTACGAAACTAAATACAATTAAATGTTTGTGAATGAAAAAACTTATTTAGCAAATGTAGGCTATTGAAATGTTCAGACTACTTTTTACAGTCTTAAATATTTCACAAAAATCTCATCAACAATAACAAAATTATTGCAAAGTGCTAGGGAACCTAAGTAGTCTTTTTGTACATTCATGTTATGGGATACTTAAAAAGTCTCCAGAAAGACCTTTAGCGTTACGGTATAAACAAACAAATTGTAGTACTCAAAGGGATATTTGGATAGTAGTCACAAGGCTGTTAACGCAAACAGCAAACTTTCCTTACAAAGTTGTGCCTTTACTTTGTTGAATTGGGTCTAAAGATGCAAAGTTTGTAGAACGTTCTTATCCCTTTCTTTTAAAATTCATTGACAAGTTGTTTCAATTAGTTACAAGATCCCACCGACTTAACAGATTCTGTTAATAGAACTTAGGAAAATATTCTTAATTAACAGAACAACACACCTGCAACCTTACTTTCCGATCCCTTGAGTACTTGTGTATGGGGAGAAGTCAAAATTGTTTACATATTATTAAAAAATGCCTCCAAAATAAAATTATCAACAAATTACATTGTTAAAGTATATATACTTCCAATAAAACTAAAAATCATAAATTAATTGAGTTTAACAATGAAAACAAATAAAAGCCCTTTTGTATCATATTTTATACAAAGCCTATTTTATACAAAAACCACTAACTTGCTTTGAAGGCAACCCTATTAACAGATCATATTTATATTGTTATAAATTCTTAAAATCTGGTAGCACTCAACGATTCCCTAATTCTTAACAACATTTAACAAACAATGATAGAAGTCAACTTAACATTAGAGTATTTTAAATGAGAAGACTGAATCTATTCCTTAACGTTCTGCACCTAACCTATGCTAACACAAGTAATACATACATGATGTAAGGTTTGGGGTGATTTCTATTAGGAGTAAGGATCAATAAATGCAGGTGACAGTCATATTAATTTATAATATTACCATACATAGACAAATTTTTGCAATTACAAATAGTATTTCATGACTTGGAAGAGGTTTATTATGGCTTCAGAAATGTAAATTTAAAAATTTAGATTTAACATTTATACATAGCATATTTCCAATCCTTTTTATTTAATCTTGGTGATAAGTTCTACCATGAAATCATATATTACTGAAGAATTGTGTTTTCATTAATTGAAAGTGCCAACAAATTAAATGCCATAAACATTTATATCATATTTTTTTGTAGGTAAATGTTCTCTTATTTCATTAAACATGCTTTTATGAAAAGCTTAAGCATTTTCACCGCCCTTTAAATTTCTAAAAAAAAGTAATGAAATATATTTTTTTAAAATATCTTCATCGATTTTTTGACCTACATACAGTTGTTAGCATCATATGTAATATTCTCTCCTGATCGCTAAACACTGTTTAGTCATCTTGCATTAAATGTAGTTATAATAATACTAATTGCCTTTAGTACAATCTCTTACCTGATTATGCAAATAATATTAATATTTTACTTTTTGTACACATTTCCTTATAAAAAATATACTATTTATTACTTCAGTATTCATGGTTATTATTCTCCAAGGGACACTGTTTCACAAAAGTTACAAATTACATATTCATCAACTTTTTAAAAATAAGTTATCAGGCCTAACCGAACTAATTCACTACCATCTCGCTTCTATGATTTTACAAGTTTTCACTAATGAAAGTATCCAGCTTTTTTTAACCACCAACCGATAACATTTTATGTTATTTTATGATTAGTATGTTACTTTTATTTGTAAAAATAAGTTGATACACGAAATTTTACCTAACCTTAAATAATATTTATTGTCCTTTAACAAATATTTAATAATGCCAAAAAAACAAAACATTAAATATTTCGTTTGAACTTTTTATTACATACACTTGTAACCACCATACACCAGTATAAGGCTGGGTGGACTATATATTTTAAACCTAACCAATTGTTTTTAGTGTAAATACGGCCACTGAAAGCGAAATGGAAGCTGAGCGGAGTCAAGCAGTGTTACATGACTTTGCTTCACTATGTTAAAAACAATTGTTCAGGTTTTGAATATGCAGTCTGCTCCCCTCAGCGTAACTCCGCTAGTGGCCTCCCAGACTAAGTAATTCTTGTGAACTATACTTGTAAAATAATTATTACAGGTTCCTTAAAATTATGAAATTTAATAATCTTTGTGAAACAAGTTCTAGCTAGAATTTTCTTTCATTACTACCTGTTAAAATGATACTATAATACATTTCTCTACTTTTGTGCAGAAATGATTCTTGCACTGTGAGGAGTACAGGCACTGTACATGTTTCTGAAATGTAGTTTTTACTGAGCCAAGGAACTAGTTTCCTGATACCTATACCTCTGTAACCTCGTGCTGTGCCATAAAGTTGATTCATAATACTTATTACGACCAGTTCACTGTTATGTTGGCCTATGCCAGCTTTATTTCCACTAAATCCTTATTCTGGTTCTCTGGGTCCAAGTCTTTGCAGATCATGAGGTGGTCTTTGTCCTTTGCTGCTAGATCTATGCGTGTTGCAAAAGATAAGATGTTGATCCGGCTAAGATATGCCAAGCAACTGTGACAAAACAAAAGTTTGCGACTCATGTTTTCCTTGAGAGTATTTTGTTTTCAGTATGAGGTGCAGCTATGTGTTCTCGTATAATTTATTATGCAGGTTTTCTTCGATGTTTGATATGTATTTAATATTTTTTTCAATTGTTTATTTCTTGATTGCAACTTGTTAAATATAAATAGTTTTAACTTTAAACAGTTATTAGTCAAATTTCTCTAAAACTGTGCAATACAGATGCCGCCTAAATTTCTTCAATCACAGTTTGATGTTATCTATTGCACAGTCAGACTTAACTTTTTTAAGGATCCAACTCTTTCATCAAACATTTAGATTAATCGACCATCAAGCTGTTTGAGTTATTCGTTTCATTATCCACTTATTGTCAAAGAATGTCCCCTACAGCATATTTTGTTTCTAGAGCATATTTTATTTAGGTAGAATGGTTTGTAGTGTAATAAATCATCTACTAGATCAACCATTTTTATGACCATTGTGATTTCATGACAAATAACGGTGTAGAACATTTGCCATAGTTGATAACTTTTCCGAAGCAACTTATTTAAATATATTTTACTTCAAAACGTTTTAAAACCAGAAAGAATTTATATATTATACTATGTATGAAGACATAATAAATAGTCATGCATTTTAAACATTTCATACAATAATTAAAGGCTATTATAGCACTTGACACCGAATTCATTGGAATTATGTTACTATTGGATCTAATATTTTTATTAATTTTCTAAACTGAAATAAATAAATAAAAACAGAGCCACAAATAAATTTATAAAATTTTCCCAGCCTGAATTTAAGCAATTTCAAAATATATTTTAAACTACACAATAAAATTTTATTTTTATAATATGAACTGTTTAGATTAAAGAAAACATTTATTGCTCCCATAAGACAAAAAGACGTGGGTTGAAAATAAATTTTGTATTTATAAGATTCAAAGAGATCATTTTTATCCGGACATACACTATATTTTACAGGAATATATTATATTTATAAGGAATTGACAGTAGAGTAATACATAAGGCAGACATTTAGAAGACATTCAGAAGTACACAAATATAATGAAGCAGAACCCTTAAAAATGGGGTTTTAATTTACATCATCAGATCCCTAAGCTGCACACTGATTTACACATTAATATATTAAATAAAATTCAATTATATTATGAAAATTTTTATTTTATAAAACTTAAAATAAATAAAATATCAATATAAATATGGTATAGTTTTTCACTTAATTTAAGTACTATTTCATTGTGTAAATATACTAAATTTGTTGAAAAAAAACTTTCAATTAATGAACATTTTTAATAATAATTTCAACAAAATAATAAAATTAATGTTTCATACTTTTATAATAAAAAAACTATAGCTAATACTTTTGTAGGAATGTTCTGATATAAACATACATATATTAATCTATGAATATAATAGATATGGGGATGGTAATTTTCCCTATGCTAACATTGTGACACATTTCTCCTTCTATTTTATATTATACACACACGCAATCTAATTCCATACATTTTACACAGTTGATTCTGGATACGTAATATGTGATGGCGTCCGTGACTAGGTCGTTACAGTAAGCAGAACTACCAGACACAATTCAACCATTACAAAGACTGGGAACTAACACGACAAGTTTAAAAGTCTTTTAATTAGGAGATTAGGAGGGTCAGACAGGAGGTATTCGGGGAGGGACTGAGTTAGACATAGGCTGGGCGTTATCTACGAGTTGTGATGCATTTGCTCTCATTTCTTCAGCTGTTGCCCTGGAACACAAACCATACTGGATTAGTTTTTTTTTTAATTTCAGGTTAAGTTAGGGTTTCCTTACTACAAGAAAAATAGTATATTATTCAATGGATATGAAGAAACTATGATTTAGAATAAAAAATATGAAAAAATTATTACTTAAACATTACTTTGTGTTTACAAATAAATTTTTTTAAGCAATGAAAAAAATTTAAACGAACTAAAAAGTACACAGTGCTTTTACTAGTGTGTGCAGTACTATGTAACTTTGCACGTAGTTTTTCATTAATATAATAATAATATAAGCTGTTGATCTATCCAATTACGTACTATAGTTGTTGTGCTATAGTACTATCCAATTGTACTACAGTCACGTTGTGAGATCTGGCGAAGGCAGCTCAAGTGAGCAGCTGATGGGCTTAGCGATCCCACCACAACTCTAGCTCATACTACTCTCACTCACCTACTCGACACACATTCATTACTCTACATACATTGCTTAATTTAAAGTGTAAAATAACTCATTCTGATGGAATGAATGACACCGGCCTAACAGTTTATCAAACGGGGCTCTGGTGACTTCATAGTGTACCTTTGCCTTATCCGTGCATGCAGGGCTTTGTATGGACAGACCTCATTAGCTTGGCTACTTGTGAATGTATCCATAAATAAAAATATAAAATAGAATGAGTATGCTTTCACCACACAATAAAACAGTTTGGCCAAATGGAGCAGAACGTTTGTAATGAGGGCCAAGAGAAAGAAAAATCGATATGGAATTAGCATAGCAAGCACCTCCATAAGGAACTGGAAAGTCACTAATTAGAAGTGGGGGAGCTACCCACCTAGAATCCTCTTCAAATCACAGACTATAAAAAGAAGACTGGAGAATTTTTTTTTTTTTTTTTGTGTTTAACGTCCGACTATTGTGCACACTTGGGCTAATGCAGACGATGGGATGATGTATAGCGTATGAAAATGCCAAGCCCTCGCCGGGAATCGAACCCGGGTCCTCGGGGTGAAAGCCTAGTACGCTATCCACTAGACCACCGAGGCGGCATAAGACTGGAGAAAGGCACTGTAACCGAGCATCTCAGGAATACAGAAAGGGGACACAGCGGATCTACAAAGGCTGTGGTACAGCAGCAAGTCTACAAATTCATTCTTTTATTTATACTGTAACAATGCTAAATCAAAACTGAGAACAGATTACAATTCATATTAATGCGTCTTGTAATATTTTGTCAACACTTTACAAGGACTTGGTTTATAGTTGAATTAGTCAGTAATATTTTCCGGTATGCCTGATATGATGTTTTTACAAAAACGTGACTATCTAGATGAAGTGTGATAAAGGGGAGGGGGCATGTGCAATTGTACACAACAGTAATACAAACGAATTAAGTTTATATTATCTTTGATGATACAATTCACTATTCTTTTTAAATTATTTTTTAAAACAATCTTACAGTAAAAATAGCAGAGCTACAGAAAGCATCAGCTGTAGGCTTTCAACATCTATGCTACAGAACAATGATAATACTGAACACTTCTTCAGCTATCAATATAAACACTGGAAGTTTAATAACTGACAAAATGCAGTAATATCTGTATATCAGCCTTTACAAACTTACTACCTTTCTGATTATTTCCGCCCCGCAGGGGTGTGCAGACTAGCTGCGCCTACTGAGAAGATTTAGACGTCCCTCAAGGTACCCAAGTCTAACACACACTTACGGTTTTAACACTTTACACTCACACTTATATTTAGGGATGCGATAATAGCCTCAATGTGCTTTTCGCCTTAAAATAACAAAAAAAAAACTGATTATTTCTATGTGTTGCTCGGTAGAATTATACAACAGTGACATTAAATATTTTTACCTAATTTTGAAAATATAACAAAATAATACTAATAACAGGTTTTAAAAAAAGTGCAAAAGTACATTAATTATTGTCAACATACAATTAACGAGTAATGCAAGGTTGATATATAAACTGAAGTTAATGTACAAAAAATGAAAATAGGTATCAAAAAAGTATTTTGAGTAAATCTAACTACAAAATATATTGTGCAAAATAATATAAACAAAGTTTAAATTAAGACAATTTCTACAATTCATTTAAAAAAGTATACACATTTCTGTAATTTTAGGCCTCTATGAGCCTAATCTACTATGACACATCGCCCTGCTTATTATGATCTCGTGATATCCAACTACATTATTTTTCCCCCTTTAATTAATTTTTGTTTTAGTTTCAAAGCTGTAAAATGTATTTAAAGAAAATTAAACAAAACCTATAGGCAAAACTGAAGCAATTCAAATTCTCATGATTGTTCAACGAAACAGATTCAAAACAAATTTGACTGTTTGGACGATAACCACTCAGATTGGAAACTTTAATTTTCCATGACAGACACACATTTGCAAGAGTAATAAAATGTTTGCTCTGACTGATCGCATCAGGTCCAAAATATATTGTTTACCGACAAGTACTACACTCTAGTAGCATTCTTATAAACTAGGCTACATATTTACACTATGGATAGGTTGCATCCCACAAATTTTATAACAGTTTTTATTTCTTCAAATTAAGTCAACACTAAGTGAAGGGGGATGATGAATGAATGAAAGAATTTTATAAAACAATCTAATCTAACTGCATTGCTACGGTTCATAGCAATAATTAATTTACGTCCACCAAAAATTTATATTTACATGGATGGTGTTTATTTATATACAATCTGCATTTTTTTGAGAAATTTATTTAAAATGATTAAAATTTACATCATGCAGATATTTTCACAAAGCGTTTCTTTTTTAAAATCAATGCAATTTTTGTATATACTATTTGTAACCTTTTTTTTCGAATGGCCATTTACATTTAGTTTTTGTGGTGTTTTCCCCTTTAAACTGGGATGTTGTTTCCAAACGAATACAATTTGTATTCAGCATATAATCGGAGAGCCATTAGAGTGAACACGAATAATAATTTTGCCTAACTAATTACTGAAGGCGTTCTTATTACATCACCAATGTGCTAAGCCTGAGATGCTGTTTTGAGATGTCTGAGAAGATTATATTTTAGGATTAATGATAATGTGGACATCGGTTTAAATATTGTTTAACCGAGCCTTTAATAAGTTTTAGTAACATATCTCATAATGTGTTGTGTGATTTAATAAAATGTTTGATTTTGACATTTAAATGTGATTGACAGATTGAACATATAATGCGGTATTCTCAGAACCTTGTGATTTTATCGGCGGTATACATTTTTTTCGCTATTTTTTCACCTAGCCAGACTGATGTCCGTATATAAAAAGACAATTTTTGTAACAACTTGTACAAAAAAATAACTAATGAATGGATAAAAAAGTATTAATTCTACTGAACTTCTTTAACAATGAAAGCATGACACTAAAAATTATAACACGGCTAAAACTTTTAAAACGAATGGTAGTTTATAAGTTAGTAGAAAATAGTGTAACGCAAAACAGTTTAATTGGAAATAAAATTTTAATTTATGGATTTTATAAAATCAAATTACCTATGCTCAATATATTAATACCCATTTACTACCATTTATTAAACTACTTGCTAGTAGTTCAACAGTTAAAATACCTTGTACTACTCGAATACTGTGTACCTTATATGGCTGTATGGGAAACAAATCCACGTTGACTCTTGTGGCCCGCAAAACATAACTTTTAATGTAAACCTAGGTTGAATTACCTTCTATTGTCATCAATACAATTCTACAAAGTTCTTTTTGATTACTGGTTTCGACAAACTGCTGTCATCTACACATCTGACATTCTGTTATAAAAATATTAGTCTTTTATGAACATCATAATGTGTTTGAACAATGCAATCTGAAGGACATCAGAAAGAAACGTTTCTTTGTATGTACACGATTTTATCTAGCGACTCATAATGCGTGTAGTTTATGAATACTGTATTGAGTTCTTTATGTATAATGTATTGAAGATTCTTATATGTTATATGTCAGACGTTGCTAACTCTAGACAACATCCATAAAGGACTGATGTTTTTTCATAACAAAATGTCAGAGATCTGAAGATGACATCCACTGAAAGCAGTAATCAAAAAGAACTATACAGGATTGCAGTGATAATAATAGAAGGTAATTTAACCTTGGTTACCTGTAAAATTTATTTAACTTAACAATCATGGTTGCAAAACAAAAAAATATGTTTGTTTTTAAATTGCTGAAACGTCAACTTTCTTAATAAACATTCCTCCCATTGACACCATATCTAACCTAACTTTCCCATTACATAATCTACAGATAACAGCAAAATAAATTTCTAAATATTACCAAACATAAGCATGCACTGTATGCAACAAGCAGAAAAGTGAATGTTTGCCTTTGTATTTATGTTGGGCGCCAGACGTCGGGATCTTCCATCAGTGTAGTGTGATGATCGGAGTTAGGCACGGTACCGGTGGGGGACGTAGCCATGGCAGCCATGTCTTGGCGTGAACCTCTACATGACACATTACACATTCACACATCACATCATGCCAAACACTGCTGTCACTACAGTTTTAGTGTTATTCACAGACTAAATAACATTCTAGTTTTACAGAATGTGAACAAGAAAATAATAAAACGTGACCTAAAGTCATGTACTTATAATTTCCAATATGTTTTGCCAAAGTTGTGTACAATATGCCAATATATACGAGGCAAAGTTGTGTACAAATTAAGTCTACAATAGCCAGTGATAATAATTATTAAAAGTAATTTGTTTTTAAAGAGAATTACAAAGTATTTTTAATGTAAATGTACGTTTTAAATTATAGAACTTATTGGAAAATAAGAAATATATTATACTCAGCCTATATACAATAATTTAGAAAATAAGTAAAACACAATCAATAAATAAAAATTTAGAGAAATAATTCTAACTATTCTTTATAAATTCTAGCAGGGAAGTAAACCGAATCGTCATCGTAAAGCTGCCCAGATCAGTAAAATAATACTTTATATGCAAAAATAAGAAGTAATCACTAGGCAACAAAAGGGGCAATTAATTTGTTTGTTTGTTTTAGTAATTCAATGCAAAATTTATTAAAAACAAAACAAATATTTAGCTAATCAGGAATTTTTTATTTGTTCGCTTGACAACAATTTCTTATTTCACTTTTTTATTTCCGCTTGGAAATAGTAGTTTTAATTTTAAAAAAAGTAAAAATAAAATATAACATAATTATTTTTTCAAGTAAATGCTGCTTTAGGAGGTTTACATTATATATATATATATATATATATATATATATATATATATATATATATATATATATATATATATAGTAAAAGAGGCACATTTTAAAGGTGCTTGTGGAAAATAGCATTGTCCATTAATCTGACCTTATAACCTGCTGTCAGGTCATTAACCTAGTAGGTCATTCCCATCCACTTCTAAGAAGTTTAACATACCTAATCAATTAATATAATACTACAAATTCAGAAAATAAAAAAGTCTCTATCAAAAAATTTTAGCTTTTGAGAAGTGTCTGTTAAGAGAAGCATCCCTGTACTGTCCAGGTTCTGGCAGGTTCATTGCTTAAATAATTTTTAAAAAACCAAGGGAAAGCAAAATTGCAAAACGGTTAGAGCAGTTAATTAGACAAGCAAGGTAACAACAATGGTGTAAAAGTTAAGTAATTTGAATCTATATAAGATTTTAGTTGCTACCGAACTTGTGAAAGTTATAATTAAATACTGAAACATTCTTTGTCTTAATGATGCTCCGTAGATAAACCTCAACTATCTTTGTACTTTAATTTCAAGTTAAACCTGGTTTATCGAGCATTGCCACACACTAAATAAAATAAATCTGACAATAGAAATTTATTGCAATCGATTGCGTCTGAACGAAGAAAATCAACTTTGGAACATCATCAAATGGTAGGAATATTCTGATACAAATTTATCACTTACTTTGTACCTGAAGTTTCATCGTACTAATGTCTCAGTTCCAAACAAAATCAAAATTATTTTAGCTAAGTATTAATCTTGTTTATAATACAGTTTTCTATTTAAAAAAAAGAGAACAAATTCCATCAAGAAATGCGATGAAAGTAAGTCTTTATATGAATTTTTTGATGATAAAAGTTAATCGATTGCATTCCGTATGATTGCCTATAGCGAGGCTAGGCTATCTTTACCTTTCTAATTTGTCCTACAATCCTTAGGTAAATAACTTTGAACGTTTATTACACAGTGTTCATAGTTACTCGGAAAAAACGTACAAGACCTGAGGGAATTTCCATAAGCTTCTCACAAATATACAAAAGGTTTGTAACTTTGACGTTCCTTTCTCTGGTTTTCTTAAGACTAATTCTTTGTTAGAGCTAATCAATTGCAGCATCTTTTCTAATAAAACAATTCTTGTACTTCCTCATCAGTGAAAAATTAAAGTTTCTTAAAAAAATATTTCGCAACTTTCATTATATGCACAGAAAACCAGTGGTATACTAAACAGTAGTTGTAATAAATTGAAACATCTAACTTACGTAGCCTACTGGTTCTACTGATTCTGTTCTACACATATTGTTCCATCTCCTGACCATATTTTCATAATCAAACAGTGTAACCATTTCATTAGTTCTTGTTGTTCAGATTCTAGGGCTTTGTCATTTCTTCAACGACTCAGAAGAGAGCTGGAGTGACCTCTCATTCGCTTCAAAATTCCTCCATTTTCCTAAGAACCCTTGTCAGTGGTAATGCAATGATTGTCGTTCAAGAATGAGATCGCTGTATTTACTACATAGAGATCACACAGTTTGACTGCATCTCAAAACTTTATTTTTTTTTTAATCAGCCTGAATAATCTTATCATTTTGATAAACTATGTTATGTTGTATTAAAAATAAATAGTAATTATAAATTTGTGCAGAAATATTAAAAAATTGGTTAAATTTAACGACATAAAAAACAAAAACAAAGGTTGTGTGACTACTGTATTAAATTAATCACAGTGAATAAAACAACACATAAATAACTAATATACACTTTTTACACATTATAATGGAAAAACAAAGTAAAATGTATTACTATATTATATACATTTCACACTTTCTAACGGCAAAGTATTAATTCAACATATTTTACAATAGGAAAATACAAATTTTTATGAACAAATTATATGTTTACTTCATTTTTTTCCGAACTTCCATTGGAAAATGAGCAACTGCAGTGTCCATCATGGTAAGACCAAGACTCAGGACTTTGAAACAAATGTCAATCCTATCCTCTATATTGCTTTTCAAGAGATTGTTAAAAATTACATTTTTATTTATAACCGCGCAGGGGGGGGTGCAGACTAGCTGCGCCTATTGAGAGGATTGAGAGAGGATCCTCGCTGTACCCGAGTCTAACACACATTTACACCTACAACACTACACTTATGACTTTAACACTTTACACCTTATGCCAATATGCTTTTCACCTTAAAATAACAAAACAAATTTTTTTTCTTTATAAAAAAATTTTAAGACAAAGTTGAATTTTCAAAGATTTGAAATGTCCTCATTTTACAAACTATTAAACAATTTTTGTTGGGTAACAAAATTGCCAAGGTATTTTTCAATCAATTACCAAGTTTTGTACCAAATTTGAATGTGCCAATTGAAGTTGCCAATTGAATGTACCAAACCAAAGTTGCCAATTGAAAGTGCTTTTGTGTGCGTGTGTGTGTGTGTGTGTGTGTGTACAATTTTTAACAACCCATAAAAAAAATGGTTGAGGCCAGGCTCAGCAAGGTCCTGAGTCAGAGCCTTACCATGATAGCTACTACAATAGCTCATTTTTTACTAATTAATGGAAATTCGCTAATTAATTTAGCCTGTTCATTAATTGAGAAGATAGGTTACAAGCCAATACGAACAAAAGTTCATTAAAAAGCAGTTAAAAATATATAATATTTAAGAATTTTCAAACTGAAAAACATTAATCATCACTGCTTTGTCAAACAGAAATCAACACACCTTATGTTATGTCCACAGTACCCTGGTTATTTTATGTTATTACTAAACTTCTACTGCAGCACTGCACACCAAGTTAATATTGTTACTGATAATAAAACAATACTTACTTTTTCCCAAGAGCCATCATCCCATAAATGACACCAGTTCCAAAGATCATACCACAGCCAAAAATACTTGCAAGACCGGGGCAGAAAATTACAGCTGGAATCGAAATCCTGTGAATGTAAAAGAATTTTGAAATCAAACTACAAAACTTGCAAAAGCCGTCGACATTGCAGATAATACGTACATTTATTAAATACGTGAAGTGAATAATAAATACCCCACTAATTGTTAGGTTAGGTTAAGTTAATTATAATAAAATAAATTTCATATTACATTTAGAATTAACTATAGTACAAACAAACAAATAAAACAACAGCAACTATTAATTATGCAAAAAGTTCAGAGAACAAGGTAAACAAATCAATACATTTATTGTGAAAAATATGATAAATTATAGCTTGTGATATGTATAATTATGGAGCAAAAAATGTTTCAGACCTTTTCAATGTCACTTAAAAAATTTTCCCAACAAAATTTTCCAGTCACACATTTTTTTTCTAACTGAACACAATCTCAGTTAAGTAAGCTGTAGTGAAGTACAAGAACACTGATCCGTTTATGTGGCTGGGAGGTGACATAGTTTTTGGAAAATCAGTTATGCATTGCTTACTGTAAACGTATGTAGCAGGCCTACAAGAAACAGTCTAATGAGGTTACACTTTGGTTCTCACAGAAAGCATTATTTATTAGTAAAAATTAATTATTTCCTTAGTACACCATTTACAATCTACACTGCTGACAAACAGCCTGTAAATACGCTGTAGCTTCATCACTACATTTTGTATACACATTACTAATATAAATGACATTAATTGATTATAGGTGTGACTTAATATTAGCAAATAACAGTCTAGAAAACAAATAGAGATAAGAAAATATAATGCATGATTTTTTCTTGCATTATAACTTGAAAATCATGCTGCCTTTATGATTTTTGTGTTTGTACAATTTAACGTTTTTCATAGCATTTTGATTAAACTGAATGAATTTTATGTGAGTGAATTTGTATACCATAGAACACTATTATCCCGCCCAATTGGGATAAAAAAAGCTAAATAAATGTAAAATAACATTTATTTATTATTACATATCACTTTTACACTTTCACATATTAAGTCAATTCAAACTACACAATATTAAAGTAAATAACAGGTGTATATGGAACATTTAAAATGGTTTTTTGACATTTTTCAAACTGTAAAAATACATTATCGTTATCGAAAGTCTGTACACACTTGCTATACACTATCCACAGAAAGATTGTTATACTTTATTCATGGAAAGGCAAAAATACATGATTTAACAATTTTTAACAACAAAATTTGATTTTAATTTTTTTAAATATTAGTCTAGGTAATTGGAAATCTGGATAATCGAAGCTCTACAGTAACTCAAAACATTTTATTTAAGAGGTCAAACACTTTTGTATGTTTTACCAGTTTGAAAACCAAAAGAGATTCTACTTCAATAAAAAGTATATCAATTGATCAAGTGATTTTGATCCTTTAATACTTAAAGACAAAGAACACAGTTTGTATTTCAACATATGATCATAGCCAGAGGTGCCAAGGCGGTGGGCACATGGTACACTGTGCAATCAAAATTTTTTTTGGCGGGGGGTCTGCAATAAAATCAAATATAAAAATATTTTGTTCTAAGCTAATGAAGCTTATTTTGTTTAATATATATGATAAAAAAAATTGATATTTTGTTCATTTTAATTTTTTTCTCTTAAAAAATTCAATTGAGCAAAATATAAAAGATAGTAGTTAAAAATATTTTGCCACTGAAGGGTAATATAGAAAGTTATCAAATTTTGAGGGGGGGAACAGATTTTTGGGGGCGGGGCATGTACCATAGCCATTAGTGGGCACTGGCACCTCTGGTTACAGACCTATATATTTAACAAGACTAATAATTGGGAATATTATTACTTTTTAACTGTACAAAGTACAAAAAAAAATTTGATGACAGCAGAAAAAAAATTGATTTTAAGATTTTGATGGATCTTTATATATTCAGGACCCAACACTAAGTTCAAAACTTGTTTCTGTTTGGATGTCTGTCTGTCTGTGTATGTTTATACAAATCTATGGAGACTAAACTCATTCAACATATTTGCAAATAAGTCTGGTTTGCCTATTCCTTGTGGCCTGTGCAGAGTTTCTTATCTCGTAATACTGAACAGACTTGTTAAATGTGTTAAGGTGCCTCGTGTTGGTCACCAGGCTGAATTTATCAATTATTTTTTCTTACTAACCAACACATTAACATGTTTAAAATGCTGAAAAAACAAAAAAAGTTAGAATATGTTATTTCCATGTTATCATAACAGTTAATAACATGTATGAAAATAAAGTATGTTGTTTACCTTTTATTGTTTTCCTGATTTATTAAACATGTTTACAGTCTTATGTTGTTAGCAAGCAAAAATGAATTGTAACTACCTATATAAACTGATGCTCTTGTAAAACTATTGGATAAGATTTATGATGGTATTGAAAGCGGTGATGCAGTTATTATTACATTTATTGATTTGACGAAGGTTTTTGATGCTGTGGATCATAAAATTTTACTGGAAAAACTTGAATATGCTGGTATTGAAGGTACAGCTTTGGGATTGCTAGAAAATTATTTGGGCGATAGAAAACAATATATGAGAATAAACAAAACGATGAGTGATCAAAGATTTGTCAAAATTGGTGTACCACAAGGCTCTGTATTGGGACCTTTAATGTTTATTTTAATTATATTCTTGAGTTATGCTCTGATATTTTTTCATATGCAGATGATGCCATCTTTTAGAGTATGGCAAAAAGATGGGACACTGCTGAACTAGAAATGAATGAAACTTTGCAATTACTAAATGAATAGTTTGTGATAAATAAATTAATAGTTAGTAAGGAAAAATGAGAATTTGTAACTTTTAAATGTTACGTTAACAGTGTGCCACGGAATGTCAATGTATTGGTAGGAAATACGCCTATTAAAAGAATTAGAAGTGTCAAGTATTTGGGTTGCAATCTAAAGTGAGATCTCTAAATAAAAAATATTGTAAATAGATGTAGATTTTTCTATACTTAGCTTTTAAGTTTAAGAATCTCCCTGTAAACATTTTGGTAACTATTTATTATGCTTATGTTTACAGTATTCTAAACTGTTGTTTATTATTGTGGGGAGGTGCTTACATAACTGAACTAACTGCATTAGAAAAAATGCAGTTGAGATTAAAACATCTTTTAGGACTTGATAATTTGCTCACCTTATCACAATTATACATAATTACAACTATTTTATATAATTATGAATACTTATCTAATCTTTACTCTTTGTCAACCAGCGTTACTAGAAATAAATCTATTTCTTTATCTAAGTGTATAAAGACTTTGACAAAGAAGAAATGTGTGTACACAGCTACAAGTATTTTAATATTTTGCCAAATGATCTAAAGTGTCTGAATGTAACTTATAAAACTAAAATGCAAAAAATTGTCTGAACTTTTTAGATCTATAAATGTTGTTTGTTGTTTTCCAATGGCTTTCGCTGGCTCACGCCATCTTTGATCTTGCTTCCCAGTAGAGGCCAGGGAGGTCTCCTCTTCTCTGCTTCTCTTCATCTAATTTTCTGCAGACCAGGAGGCGGTCCTTGTTCATGATGGTGTCTGGGCATTCAAACAATGTGCAGTTGTCATAGTTTAATATCTTAATTTTCTTCAGGTGTTCATTCAGACAGTCGTGTCCAGTTGTCAGCCGAAAGACTGCGACAGATGTCCTCCTCTGGAGATCCTTGACCTTCCCATACAAGTCGAATACATTCTCATAAGGCTTGTTCTTTATGTCTTCCTTGAATTTGTTTGTAAATTCAAGATAAGATGTTCGCTTCAGTGCACTAATCCTAGCCTCCAGTGTGAGCATTCTTTTTGGTTTCTGCACTATAAGGGTTCCTTGTTTGGCCAGTTTGTCTGCCCGCTCATTCCCTTGTTTGCCTACATGTGACGGGATCCACTGCAGAACCAATTCCTTGGTAATGTGTTTAACTATTTTGTATTTCTTCTGGATCGATTCTATCATAGAGCCTGCAGATGTGTTGTCATTAATATAATACAGAGAGTTTTAAATAAAGGAATGTTTCGGGAATGGTGGCAACGATACAAAATTGTAATTCCTAATTTGATTAAACATTTGACCTTGGTTATAACACCCTCAGTTAGAAGGCTAACTCAGTTATAGCGCTCTTTTCATAATGTCCCCAATATTCTATATTAAGTATACATGTATTTTAGGTTCGCTTTGTGAACTCGGATACAACGCTGTCACGCAGCTGTTATAGTCCAACCACTTAGTAAACGGACTGCGCGACAATTTCTCATACATGTAGGAGAATTCCACTCCAACTCCCTGTAACAGTTCAGGGACACAGAGTCGGCTAATCTGAGTCTACAAACTGTTATTACTCAGTGATAGTGAAGGAAAAGGGAGGAGCTATGATGACAGAGTGGGGACATGACCTCTCACTTGCATATTTTTTCTCTTTGTTCCACTGGTGCTCTTAGCAGTTATCTAAGCTGCTGACTCTCATTTAAAATTCAATTTGTTATATTTTTGGAATAAAGGTTGAGAATAGAAACGGTCCTCTCTTAGAATTTTGTTGCTGCCTAAACAATGTAAAATGTGTTGTTCCCATAAAAGCGTTCTCTCTCACACACACAGACACTCTGTACGCCTTAGGGGGGGGGGGAAACGTCAATCTCATGAGCCCTTACAACAGTATACGCACTGTGTTGCATGTATACATACTGAACGGTACAGTACTTATTATATATTAGTTTTAACTATATTTCAAAATATGTAATATGTATAATAAAATATAAATTAATTATGTACACAGTACAAAGTATACTTTTCTTTCACTACATACAGTATTGCCACCGTTTACAAACTCGTTTACTGTAAACTCAGTTACACACTATCTCATTTACAGTGCTCATATACATTTCGTCCCTTCAACTGCGTTATATCCGAGGTCGACGGTATTTAAAACTAAATTTGATATCTCGCTGTCTATTGTTGACCATGTAATTTGTGTTTATATTTAATTTAGCTTTAGTATGGCTGCCGTACACAGATAGTTTTTACTCTCTCTTCGGGATATGTAATGTATCTCCTTCTTGGAGAATTTATGTATTGCTGCTAATAAATAAATATAAAATGTAATGTAAATGTATTTCCATGCACACCATGTTAGTTTAGTTCAGTTACCACGGATAAAATAACTTGACTGTCCAAACATGTTGTACAGGGAAATGAAGTGATTTTCATTTTTTCTTGTTTTTCTGACTTTTTAAATTTAAATCTGTTTTTAAGCAGTAAAAATTAACGATATATTTCAATATAGAAGAAACTGCTTGTAAATGCCACACAATTTCTAAAATTGTACTTGTATTATACTTAAATTTTGGGCCAGTTTAGTGAACTTCACAAACCTGTTCACATCAGCTGCAATACAAAGACAAACAATATTATGGCAGTTGCAGATGGCGCACGTAAAAGTATACTGATTAGATTACAATTGATTTTAGGCATAGTAAAGGGAAAATTATTTGTTTTTATATACATGCTTTCTCGTTTAACTTTGCCTAGTCAACTTTGGCAAAATTTTGAATGTGTAGGCCTACTGTACAAATAAAAATATTGTAGCTAATAAAACAAATTTAAACGCAAAATATTTTCATATTCAGTTTTTAGTTACTGAATTTCCATTACATAAAACACGCTAAAATAATAATAGTAAAATTAAACAAAATGCAAAATTCTTGCCAATTTTTAAAATAAATATTGAGTGTTTTAAAAAATATAAATCTCAACTTTAATTAATTTTACATGTATAAAATTAATTGGTGGAAATTTTGTATCAGAATATGAACTATGCTATACAATGTTTTATATGATGACTCGCTTCACATTTGATTACTAAATATCTAAGTGAAGCGAGTCATCATACAAAATACTATTGTTATTTAACACCATAAAAACAAAAAATAATGTATATTAAACACATAAATAAGTACTCTAATAAACAAAAATAAATTGTTTTTCAATTGCCTGTATCTTAACATTCCATGACAGATAACTAGGCACAGGGCAAAGATCTTGTTGACAAACAATACAATAATTATTACATCTGAAAAAACTTACGCAATATAAAAAACAGCTCGATTCCAGTAAGGTCGCTTCTCAACCCAATCACTGAGGTTTTGTACGAAGTCAATAAACATACAGCAACAAGGTGCCTCAATCACGATCACTGTAAAACCTGCGACCCTACAAACAGTGGTCATACATATTTTAATAAGTTTTGCAGTAAACAAATTTTCATATTTGTTCTTGCAATATACTTGTTAATTTATTTTTTTGACTATACAGAAAAAGTATACGATCAGAAATAAAAAAGCCAAATTCCTATCTCTAACATAAAATCTCTAATATCAGCGACTCTAAATATTGTATTATTTGGTTATAGTGTCAAAAAATTCTCTTGTACATTTTATACTAAATTTGCAGTAGGTATAATAAATTAGGCTTTTAACTGCAATGTAAGGGAAATAAACAGATATCAAATAATTGCCACCAGAATTACTGCAATGAGAAATATAAGAATAAGCTTTTTAACATTAGTCATTCTAATAAAACTCTGAAGTTGTTTGATGTATGTTTAGTAAATCCTACTGCACTTAGGCCCAGAGGCGATTATGTTACTTGATTCCTTCTACTTTTTAACATTTATCATGTTTTAGGGCTAGTTGTAATGTTGGATTTGTGCGTTGCATGATGTGAGTGCACAAATTTATATTGGTAGTTAAAGATCAGTTGTTTTATATTAATTCGTAACGATCAGCTGGTAAGCTATAATAAATTTTAGGTTATGTTGTTACAAATTAGCTATGTTATAGTAAAATGTCAGTTGTTTTATATTAACTCATAAAGATAAGCTGATTTCACTGAACAGCTGATAGGCTATAATACATTTTAAGTTGCACTGTTAAAAACAAGTTATGTTAATTTGTTGTTTTTAAACAAATTGTCGTAATTAAAATAAAAAAGAATAGAAAACATGATACATGATTTTTATTGGTTCTATAACAGAAATTAGTTTTTATAATCAGTTTTAAAATATGTAGGATACTATATTCTTCTCCATGTTTTTTATACACAAATACTCCGGTACTATGTATCTAATGTACAACCATATAAATATAGTAAAAAAATAACATAGGCTATCAATGTAACAATAAACTTTTTTTTTATTCTTTACTAATCTTTAATCCTGATTTTTTTTATATCACTTTACTCAGACATAATATCATTTGTTACTTGGCCACTTTAGTGACATTATATAGCCTAAAATTATGTTAAAAATATAAAGCTGATATAGTCAGTAATAAGAAAGTTTAATTAAATTTAAATACCCAATATTTGTTTACTAATGTAAAATACTTACATTTGAAGCATACCTCCGATCAAGCAGCCCACCTGTCCTAATAAAATACCAATGCAGTTCCATAATCCAAGTAGTATTGCAACTAAAAACACACCACATAAATTTGTAACAAGCTTAAAAAAATGTTCAAATATATTACCAACATAATAAGCTAGGTATAGTTGGAATAAGAACATAAGCTGTGTACTACAGTCACAACTATTATCCAGTTATGTAACTACAATTATATTTTGTTTTATTAGTAAATTTCCATTTGGAAAATGAAAAATGAGCTATAAGAGTGGTATTTATGGTAAGACCTAGATCCTGCATACTGAAATAAGTGACAATCCTAACCTATAGAATCAATTACTTTTTAAGGAGGTTGTTAAAAATTTATGTTGTATGTATATATATATATATATATATATATATATATATATATATATATATATATATATATATATATATATGGGTATGTTTTTAACACTCTAGCATTTGCACAATTTTGATCTCATCTGATACAAACCTGCCACAAATTGAGTTCTGTAATAGCTTCAATAAGTTTACTACCCAGAAAAATATATTCAACAGTTTCAATACTTAAATCTTTAAAATATCATAACTTTTTTTTTTGAAAATTTTATTTCACCATTGTAATCAACATTAAAGTCTATATAAATCAGCTTTTTAAATTAGGGTACCTTATATTAACTTATATAGATATTATGCTACACATGTAGATATATATGCTAAAATTAAATATGAGGAAATAATTTTAAAAAAATTAAAATTAAAGAAACAGTGAAATTTGTTCCATCATATAAGTAAGACAGCATGAGACATTATTCACATAAATTTCGGACATTCACATATTTTTGTTATTGTAAAATGATTTTTACTTTAATTAAAAAAGATAGTAATATTATTTTTAATTAAAAAAATTATTAGTCTAACATAACTTGATGGCTTGGTTGGTCTAAACTAAGCTAGTTCCTCATTTATGCACATATATTTTGAATTATATTAGATTTACTAATGTCCATTTAACTGTTACACATAAGATATAACATCAAGAAATATATGATATAAATTGAAAAATGTGATAGTCTACCTCTTCTAGCATCCTATAGAAAGTTTCGTACTAGTGTTATCAGTAGTTAGTCACAGGGTAAGACAAATTAGCGTTAAGCAAACAGTGGGCAAGGTAAAAATTTTTTTTTTTTTTTGTTTAACGTTTGACCATTTTGCACACCTGAGCTAATGCAGACGATTGGATGATTTATAGCATATGAAAATGCCAAGGGGCTGGGAATTGAACCCGGGTCCTCGGGGTGAAAGCCCAGTATGCTATCAACTAGGCCACCGAGGTGGCTGAGGTAACAAAATACAATACAGGTCTAGTGGTTTCTGAGATTGACATTAATGATAACTAAAACATTATTCTACATCATATATGAAAGTACCTTCTCATTAGTGACCATAGGCCAATAAACATCATATGACAAAGATATCAATATGAAAAATGTAATAAACTCATCAACAGATCTGATTGTATGATGATATACTTTTTTTGCCAAAAAAAGGCTTTTCAAGATTTTTTTAAATACAATTCCTCTGGATAATACAAATATTATTATTAGCATTTAATAAGAACTAGGCCATTATTAGTAAGACAAATAATAAACAAAGCAGTTATGGCTTACTAACTTGCACTCCCAACTGTTCCCAAACCCCGACCAGCATATTTCATCCACCATGGAACTTCATCTTTTGAAACAGGATCTTCATTTGGTCTTTGCATCAAACTACTTATTTTTTCTGTAAAAGACTAAAAAAACAAAACTTTTAATACAGATTTCTGAAAACAACTATCAATGACAAAAGTATGCTAGCCTAGATAAAGCAAAGAAACTTTAGGAAATTGTAAAACCAGCATACAAAAAATAAAGAATAATTACCATTTTACAATTTTGTAATAAATAACTGAGATCCAATATCAATATACTTTTTTTATGCAAAATGTGAAAAATAAACTATCACCAAATTGTACAAATTTTTTACAGCTGACAAACTGACAACTAAACTGTACTAAACTGATGAACTGACAAGACAAGCTGACTGCGATTGGGACTCATATTTGGAAATTAGGAGTCATAGATTTGCAAGGTTTGTTGTTTGGCATAGATAAACTTCTAAAGTAATATTAAAAAAAAATATGTTATAAATTTATACACACACACACACACATATATATATATATATATATATATATATATATATATATATATATATATATATATATATATATATATATATATATATATATATATATATATATATATATATATGTGTGTGTGTGTGTGTGTATATATATATATATATATAATTTTTAATTCGTATTGGCTTTTAACAAAAACTGTTTTTTTTGTTGATTTTTTTTTAAACAGACTCTTTACTTTTATAAAATTTATAATAATAATAAGTATTTGGTTCTAGTTTATACCAAAATAAACTAGCAAAATAAGTATTTATACCAAAATGTTATTTATACCAAAAATGTATTTATACCAAAGTGTTTATACCAAAATAAGTATTTGGTTATAGTATTTATAATAGTTTATCTTTAATTATCTTATACTGTACTGTTTTATATTGTATTAATCCTGTGCCTTCTTAATATTTATTAAACAGATAAAGATTCCCGGGTGAACTGACCTTGTTACTATTATTATTTGTCTTGGCTGTGGATATTTGGAATGGATATTCTATGTTTTTGCAAGCATTCGCAGTCGCAGTACAGGATTACAATATACTGTGCAAAATTTTAGTGGAAGGGTTGAATGATTTCGTTGTGGTCTTACAGCAGTGTTACTGTATTTGTTTTTGGCAGGAATTGTATGGCCATTTTCATATATTCTAAAGTGTAAGTTTTTATTTTTCGGTAATAAATTTTAAAGTACAAATAATTAAATTCATAAAATTGATTTGAACTGCGCTTGCTCAGCTGTGTTTTCTTTGTGTGTATGTAAACAGCTGTACCGCGACTGTGTAATAAAATGGCATTGTAGAAATAAAATGGATGTGAACATTATGATAAATTTGTAAAAATAGGTGAGCATTTATATCTAAAATGTAATTCTCATATTTCACTTTAGTTTTATATTTCATTACGTAAGCGCTATTGATCATTTAACTTTAATTACTAGATGATGTCTTTGTTGTTCCAACTTCTATTTTGATAGTCAGCTGGGAAGGTTCAGGTGTTTGACGAAAGTCGACCTTGTAGTTTTATCACAAAATTCATTACTGTATTCGCTGTCGTCATGCTTTTACGTTTTAATAGTGCCCAAGAATATTTAATTACCTTGCTGTTATTATTTTATCTATTCAACGCATTTAGAACAATACCGTCACAAGTAAACACCCCTTCCCTAGTTAAGCTTAACATTACTTGGAATAGAATTTTGCAATAGGCTTCTTTTCATTTCATGCAAGCCTATTTCATTAATTTTTTTGTGGAAATTATTAAAACGACCTTATCCCAATTAGTTAAAACTCGACAGAGATTAATCTATTAAAAATGAAAATAATTGCCATTAAGGCAGCATTTCTAGTAAAATAATTAGGCTAAATATAGGTAATTTTAAAATAAAAGTATGATGAAAATGATAATATTCCTGTTGATTATTTTTGTGGAAAAATACCTTGTATGAATAATGTTTTACCTACTTATATGTATATATATATACATCATAAAATTGATTTTTTGAGACTTGTCAATTTTGATAATTTGTGCACTAAAATGCTAAATTATATGCTCAATATTAATAACCCAAAATATAGAAGTGTTCAAACAATAGGAAGTTACAACATAACCTTAAAATGATGACGACGCAAAAGAAGAAAACATGTTTTAATTGTAAAAATGATAAATGGTATTATTAATAATCAAAAGAATATAATTTTGTTCTTTTTTCTAAAGAAAACTATAACCTAACTTGATTCAGCTGTTGGGTATATAACTAGTATTCTGTAAGAATGAATACAATTCTTTAAAGATTTTGTGATTTATTAAAAAATCAACATTACCGTAGTTCCAACCTAAATTGACAAAAAGAACCAAATTGCAAAGTTCACAAATAATGGCTGCCATTTTTTTAAAGGATGTCTTCACAACAAGAACTGGCAAGAAAATAAATAAATAATTTTAAGGTGTTAATATGCATGAGCAGTATCTTGATTGGTGACTTCCATATTAATGTAGTGTAGTAAATTTAGTATACTCTATGCAAAGTTAATATCAATTACATCAGAATATAGTTCAGTAATAAATAGCTATAAGTCATAATTTATTATAAAAATGTAATCTTTCACGGGTTTATATCTATCAGTGAAATGATATAGCACATAAATTCTTTAAAGTCTTTTAAAAGTTCCGAAAATTCAGAAATACTAATATTTACACACACACACACACACACACACACATATATATATATATATATATATATATATATATATATATCTAATTCATATTATATTTCTGAAAGTTTGTGTGTTTGTTTGTTTGTTTGTTTGTTTGTTTGTTTGTTTGTTTGTTTGTTATTCAATCACGCTTTAACCACTGGACCAATTAAAGTGAAATTTGGTACGTATATGGTTTAAGTATCAGAGATACATATAGGCCTATTCCCGTTTTACAAAACGTCATTATACTACTTACCCAGCCCAAAATAATTATCAGTTTTTAGTTTTGTAACATCTGTTAACTGTAGTTATTTACTGGACATGTGATTTAGTACCTGAGATAAAGATAGATTCAATCCTATTTTAAGAATCTTAATCTGTGTTTTATTTATTGCAAAATTATTGCTTTTAATGTAACATTTTCAATATTTTAGTTGAAATTTTTTTCAAAACTGACTTTAATTTGTTACTTTGTGTTGAATTTTCAATATTAAATGTAAAAAAATCCTACACAGAGTGCCAATTGTAAGGTAGTATATATATTTGTGTAATTACATTATGGTAAACATGCAGTGAAGCATATCCTTATTTTTCGATATTTTTGTTACTAAAATAAGCATTTTATGCCTTATTTAATACTAAAATAGTATTATGTGCCAAAAAGCAAGAATACAAAATATGAATGCACGTGAAGTACGATAAAATCGAAAATAAAAGTGACCAACATAACCTCAAAATTGCTACCCGGCGAAAATCAGTAACGTGTTGTAAATCGGTAAAACAATAAAAATACGTCTAACACGGGTTTTGGGTGATAAGAAACCAATTTTTAAAAGAATACAGCATAAACAAACTGTCACGGTTGTTAGGCCTAACAAGGTGATGCGTGAAAAACCTTTATATTTTTTAAAATAGCCTACTATATATCCAGACACGGTTGTTGGGCCTATCACGGTGATACGTGAAAAAACCTTTATATTTTTTAAAGACTACTACATATCCCAAACTGACACGTTAGTTGGGCCAATCATGGTGATGTGTGAAAAAACCTTTATTTTATTTTAGAAAACTACATAACCTAATTGACACGGTATTTAGGCCTAACACGGTGATGCGTGAAAAACCTTTATATTTTTTAAAGAATACTACATATCCTAATTGACATGATTGTTAGGCCTAACACAGTGATGCGTGAAAAAACCTATATATTGTTTTAAAGAATACTACATAACATAACTGATACTGATGTTGAGCCTATCACGGTGATGTGTGAAGAAAACCTTTAATTTTTAAAGAATACTACATAACCTAATTGACACGGTTGTTAGGCCTAACACGGTGATGCGTGAAAAACCTTTATATTTTTTTAAAGAATACTACATATCCTAACTGACACGGTTGTTGGGCCTATCACGGTAATGTGTGAAAAAAACTTTATTTTTTTTAAATAGTACTGAAAACCTTAACTGACACGGTTGTTAGATCTAACATGGTAATGCGTGAAAAATACTTTATATTTTTTTTTAAAAGAATACTCCATAAGCTAACTAACATGGTTGTTATACCTAACACGGTGATCCATTAAAAAACCTTTATTAATTTTTTTTTTTTTTTAAATAGTACTTATAACCTAATTGACACGGTTGTTGGGCCTAATAAGGTGACGCATGAAAAAAACCGTTATATTTTTTTTAAAGAGTACTCCATAACTTAACTAACACGGTTGTTAGGCCTAACACAGTGATGCGTGAAAAACCTTTATATTTTTTTAAAGAATACCACATATCATAACTGACATGGTTGTTGGGCCTATCATGGCGATGTGTGAAAAAAACCGTTATTTTTTAAAGAGTACTCCAAACCTTAACTGACACGGTTGTTAAGTCTAACATGGTGATGCGTGAAAAATGTTTATATTTTTTTAAAGAATACTCCATAAGTTAACTAACATGGTTGTTAGGCCTAACGCGTGATGTATTAAAAACCTTTATTTATTTTTTAAAAAAGAGTACTTCAGAACCTAACTGGCACGGTTGTTGGGCATAATACGGTGATGCAGGAAAAAGCCTATTTTTTTAAAGAGTACTCCATAACTTAACTAACACGGTGGTGTGTTAAAAACCTTTATTTTAAAAAAGAAATACACCATAACCTAACTGACACGGTTGTTGGTCCTAACACGGTCATGCGTGATCTTTAATGTATATTACGATTGCGGGGAAAAGCCGTGACGGGTAACAGGTAATCATATTATTTTTCTGAAAGTTTGTTTTTGTTTATTTGTTTGTTATTCAATCACACTTTAACTACTGGACCAATTGAGATTAAATTTGATATGAACACGGTTTAGGTACCTGAGATAAACACAATACTATTCCAGTTTAATTGAATAATAGTGACTTTTTAATAATACTGTATTTTATTAAAATATGACAGGACCATGTTTTAGAGTATCGAGTAGCAAAAATGTATATTTCTTGGCCGAAAACCATAAATCGTATAATATTGTAAATAGTATATTTACATTTACATTTAATTTATGTAACATATATTAAAATGAAATGACCTATTCTGATTTTGAAAATCGACTATAAATTTTATTGCCTATATTATAATTGCAGGCAAAGCCGCAACGGGTAACAGCTAGTATATATATATAAATTTCTTAAGGTATGTTGTATATTATACTAATATGGTTTCTCAAGAAGATAGTGACCATAAAAATTTAACTTTTTTTTTTAATGGTCATTTTTAAAATATTTTTTTAATATGTAGACCTACTTTATTATTTAATTATTGAATTATTACCTAAGTTAATATTTATACAAATTGTTTAGTGTTAAATTTATATAAATTTAACTTTACCCATGGAAGGTTAAATCTCTTAACAATAAGTTACAATTTTATGCAGTTATTAATGGAACTATATTGTGATATATTGCTGATTAAATTACATGGAGCATGCTAGATTTACATTTCCAAGTGTGATATTGCTGTTTGTCACCTGGCATATGATATTGTGGTTCATATGTGTTGAGCATTGTTGTTTGTTGCAAAACCATGTTTAATCCACAACCATGTTAATTAGGCTCTTCACATACAAGATTATTACTTTGTTTTGAAAAGAAAGTTTTTTTATAAAAAAATTGTTTTCATTATTAATAACATACATTTAATTAATCATCATGATTAAAAATATGTATGCCTATTTTTTTGCTGTAGTGATTTTGAGGTTATGCAGGTAAATGTTTTACATTTTTCTTTTTAAATTTTCTTAGTTTCCACACTTTTATATTTTGTATTATTACTTTTAGTCATGTATAAGGTTGTAATAGTGTGTGAAGAATTTATAAAAAATCAAAAACAAATTGCACTGGATATTTACTTTTATTTGGTAAATGAGCACTAAGTTAGCAGGACTTGTGACTATTTTCATATTTTTTCTATCAAAACATTTTATTTCATGCCCATTTATAACATTAGGAAATATAAAAGTGAAGAAAATACCAGAATGAATAAAAATGAAAATAATGGAAATTAAAAAAAATATTACTTTCATATTCTAAGCATTACTATTGCGCAAAAGTTAGTAACATGTTTTTTCTCATGAAAACTATTTATTTAATTCATACATGTAATTTAAACAATTTTAAAAAAATACTTTGAAAACCTTCCATATGTTATTATGTCCCAAGTTACTAATTTTTTAATTACTATTAAGACGGATATAAAAGAGCTACTGTTGTCTTATGAAACCATGCATGCTCTATGTTATGCTGTGGGCGGCAATGATGTCACAAAATAGTTACATTACAAATTGCATAGAATTGTAACTTTCAAGAAATTTAATCTTCTGTGGATTAATATCTTGTAATTGAATAATGAAGTAGGTAATAAAAGAAAAAAAATTAAAATCATTAATCGTACTAATAAAATTAATTAATTATTAATTAAATGAATAGTCTTGGTGTTGCATAAATAGGCTACCCATTCTTGTAAAACTTAAAACCGATTTATCCTAACAATTTTTTAATAAATATTTAATTATATGTTAGCAGATTACAGTAAGTTGGTATGATTAGCTGTTGGATACTTAGCCTTAAATAGATATTATTTAAACTTAATATCGTTGGTACTTGGTATAAGTCCATTATATTATGAAATATGAACAAGTAAACTAGTGTTTTCATGGCCCGTCCTCAAACTTCGATTATGTTCTTCTATTCTAATTTTAAATTTATGACCAGTTTGGACTACATAACTAGCTTTACAAATTTTATTCCTTAATTTGTATACACCACCACTTTTATCCAAATTAAGTGTTCAATTTTTACAATTATTTATTATTTTACCTAAATTAATGTCAAATAGAAAGGTGGATTAAAATCATGTTTCTTTTTCAAAAGTTTTCTTAATTTACTGAAATAACTGATTTTCACAATTTTTTATTGAGTTTGGTTACAAAATCACATATCCTTTGCATTGTTTTTTTTAGCTTACTTACTACTTTACATTTTGTATGTTAATTTTTTGTCATAATTATTGTTCCTTACAGTATTTTTAATGCAACTTAATCCATTTCAAATATTAATATTAATATTAATCCAGTTAGAATATTAGTTTTGCTAACCACTTGAGAGCTTATAATATTTCTGATTTTTATAATAACACAGATTTTTAAATATTACATGTATCTAAATAAATGCAACAAATTAAATAATTTAAAGAATTTATGATCAAATTGTTTAGTGTTTAAATGAACAATTAGTTTTAAATTTAGTTAAAATTAGTTTTAAATGAACAATTAGATTTAGGTTATTCACCTCTCTTCATTGTCTAGGTCTATTAACCCTTCCTCTTAGTTCTTAGGCAAGTTCAGTGGGTTTCCCCAAACAAAAATATAATGTTGCATTGACTGTTTTAACTTCAGTCTTCTAAGTGGCCTTGACAATGCTCTTACAAGTAAAACATTGGTTGGCAAGACTCAAAAAAATTGTGTAAATATACGAACATATTATTTCATTAACTCAATAGGTATTTTGACAAATACAATACATAATTACTCTACCAACATATTTTCACATTTTGGACTTTAATTTGTGCATTTGTGATTAATCTATGTCCTAGTTAAGAAAAAGTTGCTGTGTAACATTTTTAACATGCAGAACACAACCTCTACAAATATTTATTATTTGTGTTAAAAGATGTGTAATGTGCATTATTTTACGTTTTACAAGAAAATATGATACTTCCTATTCTTCTGTGTGCTTGTACTGTAACACATGTTATGAAAAACAAAACAATATTAGAAATTCATTTGATATGCATACATCCATTTGATTTGTAATATATATTTTTTTTGAATTGCTAGAGAAAAAATAGTGATATTTTATTGGTCACAGGCTTTTGGAGTAATGGCTTAGATTATACTGTAAGTTGTAGCTGTAATCATTCTGGCTTCTTTTCCAGGTTCGTGCAATATAAGTTAGTTTTTACCTGTATGTGTGTGTACTTTAGACCTAATAAAATTACCCGATTTTTAATAAAATTAGTAGGTATATAAAAATGTTATTTACCTATTTACTAGTGTTGTATATTTACCAAACTATTTTACCATATTTGTTTTTATAAAAATTGTTATTTTCATGTCTGTTGTGGTCAAAACACTTAAAATTTGAATTTAAAAAAAATTGGCTTTAGGTAAATAATTTTGATTAAACTTAGCTAAAATATAATCATCCTTATCTAGGCTATTCAAACAAGGAATGTGCTCCCAAAAATCCTTTTAGATTTAAAATCAGAAGTGTATAAATAGAAAAAAGCATGACAACAAAATCAGATAAACCAATTTTATGGTATTAGGCCAGTTTTTTGTATAGCTTCTGAACGGGATGTTCTGAGGAAATAATTTAATATGAGTTACTTTTGTACCAAATGGTTTTACACAGTTTATTTTATCTCATAATTTATAGCAAAAAAAAAAAAAAAAAAAAAAAAAAAAAAAAAAAAAAAAAAAAAAAAAAACAATAGGTCTAACAAGATCTTTCACTGAATAGGTTCAAAGATATGTTTATTCTTGGTAGTTATTAGTATTTATATGATTTATGAAAAATTTATATGATTGAACATATTGGCCTGTATCAATATTTGTTAAAGTTAGGGATGAATCCAATTAAGCCTACAACAACAGTATGTTTGTTTTATTAGTTGCATGTTTGCCTTTGTCCATCCTGTAGCCTATATTATTGCTAGGGTCTTTTTCCTATTATTGTGGTTCACCATAAAATTTTATCTTAGTATATCAAAAATATAGATCACTGTAAAATGAAAATATAATTTGGATAAGTCGCTATCTGTAAAACATTAAGATTGATTAATTTTAAATTATTTATTTTAATTATTAAGTTATTAATAAATAATTATTTTGTTTATTTCTATAGCCTATGTTTTGAATTTGTACTTTTTCATTGTATGAAGTAGGCCTGTAATGAAGTTTAATCACTGCCATCAAAACTTATTGTGAAATTTTAATAGATCTATCTTTTTCATGTCTTCTGGATCGAAATAATTGGTTTTTACCGTGTGTGTGTGTGTGTGTGTGTGTGTGTGTGTGTGTGTGTGTGTGTGTGTGTGTGTGTGTGTGTGTGTGTGTGTGTGTGTGTGTGTGTGTGTGTGTGTGTGTGTGTGTGTGTGTGTGTGTGTGTGTGTGTGTGTGTGTGTGTGTGTGTGTGTGTGTGTGTGTGTGTGTGTGTGTGTGTGTGTGTGTGTGTGTGTGTGTGTGTGTGTGTTTTAAGTTTTAATGTTATGTTTTTAAGCATTTTAAGTTTTAAATTACTGTATATTATAAATAAGAATGAACCTTGGCCACCCAAAGGTTTGTTATTTTGAAAATAATAACATTAAAATTACAAAACATTTGTAAGTAATTAGTTTTTGTGCTAGTTACAGTTATTTAGGATAAATAAATTAAAACTAGAAAATTAATTAATATTGTTATACTTTTTGAAGTAATGGTTGTAGGTTTACAGAAGTTTTTAATGGATAGGTAAGCCTACATAATTACTTTGCAAGGATAGAAAACTCTCTCTATTCTCGTTACTACTTATTATTCCAATTATTGCATGATGTTTGGAAGTAATCGTTCAATCTTTCATTATTTCCCATTGTAATGTTATTTATGCTACTTTTTTTTTGTAATATAGGACTACAACACACATATTCAGGAGTGATGTTGATTCATGTGTTTAAATTAACTGGAAATTTATTAATAATTATGATAAAATGTTATAAAAACTTAATAATAGTAATTTCATTTTTCTATGTGAAAATGTAAACAATTTGTTGCACAAGTTAATGAAATAAATACAGTATTAACTTAATACAGCTGATTTGATAAGATGCAATATTACTAGGCTTCATTATTTCCACAGCAAGCAAAATTATCTTCAATTTCATCAGAGTGGTTTTGAAAACATGATACATTCATATCTACTGATTTCAATATGACAGCGTATCTGAGCTGAGTGAAAACATAATTTATTCGTTACATTATGTTAATGTACATTATATATATATATATATATATATATATATATATATATATATATATATATATATATATATATATACATTAACATAATATATTAACATTAACATAATATATTAACATTAACATATATATTGCTAATGTTCATATATATAGCTCATTACTAAATGAGCTATAAAATTTATTAAATGTTATGAGGTGCTTGGCTCAATGCTGGTTCGATTAGGCTATTCATAACATTATTAAAATATGAAATTGTATTTTTATTTTGATATGAGGAAAGGAAATATTCTATCAAGATTGTATTGAGACCACCGTCAACCCAAATAGGCTTACATATTAATAAGACTATAATAATTGGCTTGTTTGAATTAGCTTTGTTAAATAATACATGTACTTGGATGCTTAGTGTTTTACAAATTTACAAATGTATATATATATATATATATATATATATATATATATATATATATATATATATATATTGCCATAATAAATTTCTTCATTTTTGTTATCATCATTGTGTTGTGAAATGTTTGTAGCTTAGCCAGTATGACAGCTGGTAGTTCGCTTGGACTCTAACTTGTAGGTTACAAAGGTTCGAGTGTAGTTATAGGTGGTAAAGATTTCGTTGCACATGTGACCTTGCTTGGGCATGGCACACAGGAGAAATCCATGCATTTCAAAAATTTTACTATCCTTTGCTACTGTTCATTGCTACTATTATTTACTATTATTCTTTACTACTATTTTTTGCTACTGCTTGAAATTTCATTTAGTGTAACAAATGATTGTTGAAGAAGCTACCCACTGGTAAAAAGAATTATTTCATTATTTATTGGCCTGCAGTTTTGTTTTTCGAAAGATAATCTGATTATTACGATTACACAGACTGATATTTTCTAGGTAACTAATATGACTGGCCAGGGCAAATTTTGTCAGCTGTACTAATGTTGGTTTTTCCATGTGTTATGTCTATCCCCTGTCTTCGTTAGCCTAACTAGCATAAAATAGAGATATTAAAAAAAATTGTGTCAAATACATTTCCCCACGTTTCTAAAATTGTCAGTTTTACTTTCATTGGTGCACTCCAGATTACAGTGTGATTCTTAAAGTATATTGTGCTTTTCTCTAGACATAGGCTAGTTTGTTTCATAATGCAGAACGATTCTTCCACTTTGACCTTGCCCTTCTCCAGTATCAGCTAATCTGTCTGTTCTTGATTGATCTTTCCCACACTTTCTCAACAGCTACTCTTATTGGGAAAAATTTTCAAATTCTGAAAAATTATTTTTTGAGGTATATAATTTTCTTGTCTTTTTCACACAGTTTAATATTTTCATAAACTCTGTATCTACATAAATATTGTAGATATTCCTTCTTTCAAATTCCCTTCTTCAATTAATTGTGTTTACTTAATTCTGCAGTCACTTTTATGCTAAAAAGCAAGATTGTGATATACTAAGTTCATTGGTATTGTTAATGATCTAAATAGAAACTAAAGATCAAAAAACTTTCAATTGCTTTTAAAAACATATTTGAAAGTAATATGATAAACAGTTATTCACATAAATGCAGACATTTTTTTTTTTGTAATCTCAGTGTAATGAAATCATGTTTGACTCTTGGTCGGTATATTGATAATTCTTACTAGTCTGTTTCAAGCAACAAACTGTTTAATATTTCTGTAGGTGCACTTGAATTATTAAATGAATATAGGTGCACTGGTATTGTTTTTAAATGAATTTTATTGAACTAATTATAATAATAATTATCATTGAGATAATAGATTATCTGAAGTTATATTTCTGATACATTGCTGATATGAAGACAAAGTAATCTTCATTACTTCTCAAATAAGTAAAATTGATTATATATAATCTAAAAAACAAATAATACTCCTGAAAACAAAGAACCAACATAATTTACTCATATTTGTTTCGCAATTATTAATAATTTGTAATAAATCTAATTAAGTTATATAAATGTAAAAAAATCTTTTCCCGTTATGATTGTGATTCACTGCTATCTCATATTCATTAATATCATAATTATCAATTTTATGGAAACTAATTACTATAAGTTATCATTTGTTTTGTGCCTATATTTTAATGCCATTTGTATTCTTGTAATTTTGTTGGCTTTGATGAGCCTTAATTAGAAATAACATATTTGTAGGCTATAAACAAAAGAATATTTTCCTAAGTCTCTGTTGAAATGCCCTCTTTAGGATATAATCAGTTAAGTTAGAAAGTTTATAGTACTATGCTATATTTTTGTTTCAAAATATTCGTTGGAAAATATCATTAAATGAATTCAATACTCTTACAGTTGTGTTTTGATTTGATTCAAACAGGTCTGGATTGGATAAATTTCACTATAAAAAAGAAATATTAATTCAAAATCTAAAAAAAAAAATTAGCATTATAATTTTCATAAATTAGCATTTAAAATTATAAACACAAAGGAGAAAATGAAAGTGTTTCTTTCCGTATTTCTGTAAAAATTGTCGAATATGTTTAAAAGAATGAATATTTTTGGAAAAAAACAATTATATTATATCCATATTATCCTGGAAATTTAAATATTATCCTGGATATAAAAGGAATATCCAGTTTATAGTTTAAAAAGAAAGCTAGGCACAGTATAAATACTAGGCACTGTTTGGAAGTACATAACTAGGAAAGTAAAGGCAGGGGACTAGTAATTGAAAGTGACAACTGTTAGTAATGCAAAGAAAATTATTACACTATAGATTTGTTTAATGTGCTAATGATCAAGTTTTAGTACAAGCCAGT
This sequence comes from Callitettix versicolor, assembly GCA_022606455.1. Taxonomy (NCBI): domain Eukaryota; kingdom Metazoa; phylum Arthropoda; class Insecta; order Hemiptera; family Cercopidae; genus Callitettix; species Callitettix versicolor. The sequence goes on along the minus strand of CM040189.1, from coordinate 106,147,013 downwards.
TATTGACAGATTTATTACTTACTACAAGGAACTTTTGTAATAACTTTAAATATATTTTTGTAGTTGAAACAGCTGTAGAGAGACAAAACATTTTTTTGTTATTCTTTAAAAAAATTATCTGCTCAAATGATTCATCTGTTAAATAATAATTGATAAGATTTATGGAATCTTTTCATTATCTGCCTAACTTGTAAAAGAGTTATTGTAAACAATGGGTCCTAACCTATCCAATGCTTTTATTTGTCTATTTTATACAAAACAAAACTTTTAACTAAGTTTGTTTGTGAAAATGCAGTAGTAAACAATCAATTTTTAAAATAAATTTTTGGGTAGACCTAATAGAACATGTAATTTATTTTGGATTCTAAACATTCTGAAAAAATTAACAAGCTTAAATAGTGAAAATGAACTAAGTGTACCAGATTTGTTTTAATTTAAAAAAATTCTTACATTAAATAAAAATCCAATATTTAAACTAAAATTAATCTCAAAAGTGCATAAACGTATCTGCTCTAATAATATATTACTTTGTTCCAGGGTTAGCTAACAGGTTGAGGGAGAAACCCCGAAAATTAAGTTAAACAATGGAGTGACAAGCAGGTATCCTAGCGCATAGCAAGGACCCTGCGCTCACGAGTGTAATCAACATGTTGTACATGTTTAACGTCGATGTTGGAATCATGTTGACTTTTGATATTAATCTGGGCATGGAACTGTAAGTATTAGGTTATTTCTGTTCAAATAACCAATAGCATAAACATTATTAACAGACGCTGGTTGAACTTGAAACAAAAAGACAACACCTTTGCTACAAAATAAAAACAAACTAATTTGATATGAATAGTATTAATAATAACTAGTCAAATTACTTTACCCTGATGTATTTTTCAGTAGCTTAGCTGCCATCTGCAGTGGAATACCAAACAGAAATAACATTAAAGTTAGAGACTCGATCATTCAGATATGTTTTTATTTGTAGACCCCATTACAACAAATAAGGAATAGCTATTTCATAAAAATATGCATATGCGTTTTGTATTAGAATGTTTGGCATATGAAGTGTGTATTTCTTTTATTTACAACTTTGAACTGTGTATTTCTTTAATTTACAACTTGTTTGTACAATTTATGGATTGTTTTTTAAAACCTTTCTCAATAATATTCATAATTGTTTAAGTTTGTGAATTTTTTGTTATAATTTTTTCATTAAAATTTCCCAGTTTTTGGTGCTTTTAAACATTTACATTTAAACTACATACGCTAGTTAACCAAGAAAAATATTTTTTTGAATAAAACTTATTAAAAAAAATTTAACACTCATTGCCAACGTCCTGTTTTACCGGACATTTTTTAAAAAATGCAAGAAGTGCCAACATCTGGCCAGACTAGATATTTGAAAATGTGCAAGTAATATCAATATGTGATTGCACCAAATATTAATGAAAGAAATCTTAAAAAAGTGGAAAAGTAATATAGTTGCTATTTTTTAATATCATTTGGCTGAGGAAGAACAGTTCTTTTCATTTCACGTACGTTATAGTGTGTACAATAAGTGTACCGATCAATACTCGAGTGCATATTTCGATCGAATAATAAGGGCGATGAAAATTCAGCTGTTTAAAAGTTATTCGTTTTTGTGTAAAAATAGTATGTTTTTACATTTTGTTAGATGTTGGTCTAAAATTTTTAACACATGTAGTGAACGTATTGTTATTGTTGTATTGTATAACGTATGTAGTCAACGTATTATTGTATTGTATAAGGTTTTTAAGTTATATATTTTAACCTGCCTTATTTTTTCTAATTTTTTTGGTAGATTGTGAGGGATTTTAGATAAGTAGGTATTATTGATAGGATTAGTAGAAGAAAAACATAAAAACAAAATTCATGATGTTAACTTATTGAATAACAAAAATATAGCTTTTGATAAAATTTGTACAAAATTCCTAAAAGTGAGTTCTACTTTTGTACACACTATGTGGAAATATACCACACACTAAACCTCAAAAAATGGCTGGTGTTGAAAGCAAAAAAAAAAAAGATTGTTTTTTGAATGACCTAACCATTGGATTTATTTGCAAAGTGTTTCCGTGCTGCAAGAAGAGATTGAAAAAACCCACAAGATTCCAGTCGATATGCAAGTACTCCTCGTGAGCGGTGGGGTCACTTTGCCAGCCAATCAACGAGTCTGCCACTTCTCGGCTGGAACAGATACAAACCCTATCTTTCTCTATAACAAAGAATTCTACCATAACCCGAATGTCGATACACCAACCGAACTTCTGCAGTTTGACACTGGTCCAGGTAAGAACGACTGAAAGTATACAAAACTTTAAAATCTATACACAGCTATTTTATAGCTTTGTGAAATATTTATATAGTTAGGAAGAGTGTAATGTAAATGTATTTTATTAAAGCCTAAGGTAATAGTAATTACAGTAGATCTTAAATAATTTGAAGCTGAAGAAACCTTTCAAAAATTTGAATTACACAAAACTTCAAACTAGAAAAAATATATGTAAAGTTGGCAAATTCGTAAATCAGGTGTTAGAAAAAGAAATTTCAAGCAAGTTTTTTATTAAACATTAAGAACGACTTTAAGAAAACATTTTGAAAACCCCGTTCTACGTGTAAGTGGAATATAAAATTGACAGACAAAAACTTTTATGTAAGAAGTATTAGACAACCTATCAGAGCAATAGGGAGAAAGGGTAATTAGGGGTGTAAGCTGTCTGTGTAACAAAAAGGTAATGGTATTTATTCAAATTATCCAAAAAATATTCAAAGTGAAATTTTTTTCTGTAAGACTTGAAAGATTAAATGAAAAATTAACTACAATTTCAATGTATATAAGATCGAATTATTCGAAACTGAATGTAATTTGTGTGTGTAAGAATGTAAATCTGTGATATAATATTACTAAAATAGAACAACTGCAAAAAATTTTGATAAATAGTAGCCTATATTTTTATGTTGATTACAAATTTTTACCATAAAATGTAAGTTAAACTAATTTATTTGATTGGTTGAAACGAGTTTGCTGATAATTTCATTGATAACATTAAATATTGACCTAAATACAATGTGCAAAACAATGAGGTAAGATTCAAGGTTATCATACAAAAACATGTCTGGGATACAGTGTAGCCTATTGATTCCATATCTGTTACTTACTATTGTAGTAGCTTTATTACATCATTCATTTATTGATTAAGTTAATTGCGTTTTACGGTAAGGCCTATTTGCAATTCTGTTTTAACAAATTACGTATTTTTCAAAATCCAGCAGGGTTGCAGCTCATTGTTTTCTTACTATTTATCAGCGATGATAACCTTAACGGTTTTTCTCCGGGAAGAAAAAATCTTACTATTTATGTATAAACCCCCTCTGTTTACATCTTACCAAACATGGTTACATCTTACATATAAATCTTACATAAATAAATCTTACATATTTCCTTTAAATAAAATAGATTGCTACTGTTCTCAAAAATCTACTTCTTGAGCTTTTTTGAAATTTTTTTTTCCAAAATTGTCAAGAATCACCCTGTCCCCCCTGATTTATATGTAAGATGTATTTGATACAGTAAGATTCAATCAAAATAGTTAAAATAAAAATTAAAAGAATTTTTTTTAAAAGTTAGTTGTTTTCTTTGCTTAATGAAAGAATACCTTGAGATACACATAAAATATACAGTATCTGCATGCAAATTATGAGCAACATAGGTTTTGTGTTTTGATTATGAATGCTTTTGGACGCAAGATATTTGAAAATGGATGCATAGTGACCTATCGTAAAACCTCTTATAGTATAGTTTTCCACTCTATATTGTATTTTTAATGTGCACTAATTACATGCAAATAAGAGTTGAATAACTTGGATCTGTGTTATTTCAAAGCAGATTTACCAAGAAAATCGTAACATTTTGTTTTGTACTATTTCCTTACCGTTGATGATTAAAACAATTATTAATGAGACCATGGCCTTGAACTTTGTGAATATCAGTATTAGTTAAAGTAAACTAATCAGTTATAAATAAATATAGCCCTACAGTAGTTTACGGTGTGTTTATATCGGTTTTTTAAAATGTTATTTGCTGTCATGTTGCTTGATAAAAAACATTAGTTTTGCTTATATTATGCACTAGGTACTACAAAAGTTTAAGTGCCACTTGAAACTGTAACTATGTTTACGTAGTTGTGTGACGTAAGCAGTTCATAGCTCATAGCTCGTGCTGTATCTCAAGATTGCATTAACTTCCAATAGATTAGCTTGTTATCAATTTTTGTCAGCGTGAAATTGTAGTCTGGATCTAATTATTGAACAGAACAACCAAACGTTTTATTATCCATTTTAACTTTTTACGTTTTTTAACAACTAATTAAACATTGGTTAACTGATATCGCTTTTCAACAGAAAACAAATTAATTTACGTAAAAGTACTAAATTAAACGGTGCTTAGTGTACGGTTAATTTTAAAATATTTGTAGCACACAGTTGTCTTGATGGAAGCAAATTTCTAACACTTTTTAATCTTACAATCGATCACCATCATAAATCATATAACTCGATAATGATCGAAAATATGAAAATGTTCTCTGATCGCTGTTAAATTAACTCTTCTTAATTTCAATTTACTTTTAAAATGTAAAGTGCTTATTTTAGCATATTCCAACACTGCTGGTGAAATCAGATTTTCGAAAAGGTTTAAGAGAAAAAAATCCAAACTGTTTGAACAGATTTTGCATAAAAGTGAACTTTTCCATGCTGATACTAAAATCGAATTTTGTGCCAAATTCGAATCAGAATGGAATAAATTAGCATTGTTAAACTTACAAATTATACTGAATAAAGACGAACTTGCATATCATTTGGTTTATTTCTTGTTTTAAACAGAATTTAAACATTCAAAATTCTTATTTATATAGATTTTAACCCTAATTATGATAATGAAATCAGATTTTTAAAAATTTAGATAAAATAGTTATGAATTTTTAAAGGTTTTAAAGTACCATCATTTTGAAACTGTTCAGCTGATTTTGCTAGGTAACGAACTTATCCTAGCTATCAGCTAGTAGCTACTAGCTGTTGAAAGAAATTTTTGTACCAAGTTTGATAATCTGATTGTGGGAAATTATATCAATTTTATGGTTATTTTTTTCAATTGCTTTTGAATTGGATTCATTTAGAGAATAGCATTTGGTGTTTTTTTATAGCTCAAATGGTTTTGAAATTAGTTAGAAATTTGTGCAAGAAAATGTTAATTGGTTGCAGGAATGAGAGTAAAATTCGAAGGTTTTTTCATATTAGAAACGATAAACTTTCACTTTTAGTTACTGTTAAAGTTATAGCCGCAACTGCATAATTATTTTCTGTAAAATTGTGTTAGGCAACTGCTACTAATAATAACGGCAGCACACCAACTTGATTGAAGCAAAATCCCGAAAAAGTAACAATATCACAGTAATTTTCTCCATCATACACTTTCTCGACAATCTGATTTCAGTATTAAAATCTGCATATTAGTCTTCTAAATTTTTAAATTACATTTTAAGAACACTTATCTTTGTCAGATTGATTTTGAATTTAAAAAAAAAATGAAATGTTAATTGTACATTGGAACGCTGATTGCAATTGTAGTATAACATTTTCAAAACTTTGTGAGAAAAACAAGTTACAAGATTTGGAAGAAAGATCTAACGGAGTAGAGGTTTTTTAAAAATTGTTAATTGCATGGGAAAAGAACACAATGAGAACTGCTTGGTTTTTATGAAGTAATACTCAAATTTGCATCCCATATGTAACCACATGAGGTTTGGTTAGCCTTAGCCTAGGTTTTATTAAATACAGTAAGTACAGTAAAAGTTTGATTAACTGTCAGAGTCAGGACTGGAACCATGATGGTTTATCTGATAGGTGGTTAACAGAAAACCCTTAAAAACAACCCACACTGTTCATTGCATATAAATTAACTGGATATGCATTCTGCCATAAAATGTAATATAATGCAATCACTATTATCGGGAACTACACTTGTGTTTTTGTCGAATGTCTTTATATATGCTGAATCAGCTAAACCACAATTTAGTCTTGTTATTTAATTACTTGTAGTTCAAGTCCTATGTTGGTAGAAAATTGAGGATTGATAGTGGAACAAGAAGCTGTGACAAAGAAATACAAAATACCTTGAAATAAAAAAATAATAATACAACAGTTGAAAAAAAATAACGTACAACAGTGTATAATGTGTGTTTAAAAAGTTCAATTGTTCTATTTAAATTAATGTTTTTTTAAATAAGAACTGTGATACAGAACCGAGTTTCCTGTCTGATGCATAAATTCAGTTTTCAAGGGAAAATGTTAGTTATATTAATATCCACTTTTACTAAAATAATTATGATTTTCTTTCAACTTTTTTTTATTGAGAATGTATTTCTTAAAAAAACCTAAAATCTGTGTTTGTAGAACTTATGTTAAGTCTTCAGGAGATACTCTGTTTGATGTCACATTAATTTCAGTTAATAGGCCCTATTGCATGTGGTTGTTATTCTTTGTTTATCTGTTTATCTTGTCCATGTGTTGACAAGCAGAGCTCAAATTTCAATTTAAGATAATGTTTTTTTATGGTCGTAATGGGTGACGTTTTAACATGCAGTTTAATCACACATAGACGTTTTACTCCGTATGACATAAGTTTGACAATTTTTGAATGGCTTTTTCAGTTCTTTAATTCTCTCTAGCGTTTGCAATTTTATTCGAACTTGGCAGAACAGTACATTTTGGTAATTGTTCGGATTTTGACAAGTTTTTTAATGCAGCAAACTCTGTTTTAAATTTAAAAAAAATTCAAATTTAAAAAAATATAATTTTTTAATCTTTGCCTACCTTTTTTTGAAAATTTGATTGTCACCTTGATGAGGCAATTAGGGTTTATTTTTGAATTTTTAACATAAGGTATTTTTCAGAAAAAACATAAGATAGAAAAAAATTGAATTATTATTTTTTGGAAATTATATCCTTCACTGAAAAACAGGAGAGTTGTGTGCCATGGTTATTGAATACTTAGTTTCTATAATGGATATGCAAACATATCAATACACATTACTACAATAATAGTCTATTTTTAGGTTTTTAGTGATTATTAAAAACGTATTTAATTGTGCTTTCAATAACAGTTAAACGCTAACTATCAGTGTGATTACCGTTTATGGGTTGTAATATAAAACAGCTGTTCACAGATTTAGTAAGTCTGGACATCAATCAAAACCATACGATTAGATAAGAAGGGACTGATGCAGTCATTTCAATTTGGTAAAGCAAACACGAATCCATGACATAACATGTGACCTACTTCTTAAGAAAACAAATCTAGTGAATTTTTTAATAGTTCTGTTTTAAAGAATAATCATGTTGGCTATTTTCATGTAGATAAAAAGAGTAGAATCAGGATCTATTGAGGTCTTTGATGTCTGCATTCTCTCTCTCTCTCTCTCTCTCTCTTTCTCCCTCTCCCTCTCCCCCTCTCCCTCTCCCTCTCCCCATCTCTCCCTCTCACTCTCTCTCTATGAAAATATTTGTGGAATGCATCTATCCCACTGACGTAATAGAAGCAAATTTCCAAAACTATTTTTCTCTATCTTACCTTTTTTGACATTCTATTTTCACCATAATAATCAGCATTAAATTCTGCATATTGTGGCATATTCGTATTTTAAACTTTCAAAAAACATTGAAAATACAAAAATTAATACTGCCCCATGTCAACAAAATTTTTGTTTTCAGCAATTTTTGAAATTTCAAAATGCTGATTTATGCAGTTTTCAATGCTGTTTATGATTTTAGAATCAGATTTAAAAAAAAAAAACATTAAAGACAAAATAGTTACGAATTTTTAAAAATTTGAAATGACTGCCATTTGAAATCTTCGGTGAATTTTGCTCATTTTTCTAAAGACAGCTCATAGTTTTAAAATCATAAACTCCCCAAGTTTTGTCAAAATTGAGTAAAATGATGTAGAGAAAAGTTTTAGATATAACTTTATGTGTAGGGGCCATATAAGTGAAAAATGGCAAAGACTGATGAGAATACTGTATAAGAAGGGAAAACATTTCAAAGTGAAGGAATCAGTTTTACACTGCCCACCCGTTCTGGGATTATGGCTCTTTGCGTTCATCACAGAAACTAGTTTATTGAATGTTACAGTGATTCTGAAATAATATATTTCTCCTTGAAAAGTAGACTTTTGATGATGAATAGACCAAAATTGAACACTCTTGATGGTAAATGGTAAAATAATTTTAGAAACGCCAGGACAGCAGATCAGTTCTTCATTACAATTAGCCTCTCCTGTGAGTAGTTTTCTGTAACCTAACTAGCATAAAGACTTTATTTGTGGCTTCAACTTCTGTAGTTTCTATTTGACAAGTTATAAAGGTCAGTTACTAATTTGTTTGTGCTAGATAAGGCTGCGATATTTGAAGAAATGAAAACTTGTTTATTCCAATGTACACGCATTATTTCAAACAAATTTATAATTTTAAATAAATTTTGTAAACTATTATGCATTTGTTGTATGCTAAATTCATTTGGATGTGACGCTTGTCTTTGTACTTTCTGTTTTTTGCTGTTTGTTTTTCACCTTCCTGGGTTATGAAATTTTGACACAAATATGTATGGTAATATTGTATATGAGTCATACTATAACCATTGTTTGCTAATGCAGTAGTAGGCTGTATAGCAGGAAGGACTTTGGTTTCACATATAACCTTGGCAAAGAACTGGGTTGGTTTATATAATTATTCCATTTGTTTTAAGGAAACGAGGAAATGCTAATTGATTATAACTATTTTTGATCAGTTTAACATCTCTATAGTAGGTTATACTGCTATTGAAGGGAAATAAATGTGGTTCGCCTATAGGCATTACAATTGTTTCTTTTTAATTTTAATTTTTAGCAAATTTCCAGTGGAGTAGCCTTAATGGTAATACAGACCTGGCAGCTTGAAATGAGCACTGACTCTGATTAGTAGAACACGTTTTGAGGGTTGTTAAAATTTATACATATACATTTATCTGTCTAATGTCTGTGTTGTCTTAAACAAATTTATAATTTAAATATTTTTTAATGTGTGTGCTCGCACATGTGTGTGTGTGTGTGTGTGTGTGTGTGTGTGTGTGTGTGTGTGTGTGTGTGAGAGAGAGAGAGAGAGTGTTCATGTTTGCAGTTTAAGTGCGATTTGATTCAAACAAACTAAAATCAGTTTTGGTAATAACGTGGACAACTTCGTTAACTAGCGAAATTCGTTCATCAGTTTTAAATTGGCAGCGATTTCAAATTTAAAAATCCATAATGTTTTTGAATATCCGATTTCACCATCGTAGTTAGTGTTAATAATTAGCATTTTGAATTTTCAAAATTCGTTGAATTTAAGGAATTTTTTAATGGCGGTCAGGGTTCATTATATATTTGCAATGTAATGTAAAAGTTCAACATACTAATGTAAGCAGATTTTAATTCTGATTATGATGGTGAATTTAGAAATTCAAAAAAGGATAAGATAAAAAATACTTTCGGAAATTCGCTTCTATCCTGTCAAGCTGTGAGCGAGATTAATTAAAATTGACGCCTTTAACTGTGAGAAGAAGGCATTTGTAACGGTTTTCCTAAAAACCTGGTGCAGAAGCTATTGAGACAAAGAAAAAGAAAATTTATGGTTTGGAACAACTATAAGTCAAAAAACGTGATTGTGGTCATGGTTTATTGTTCTGTTTTTCATTTACCCCTGAAGTGTAAATTTAGTGCACTGACTTGCAGCATTAATATTCATTCAGTATAAAGTATGATAAACCAATTTTGAAAAATGAGGTAAATTTTCCATTTTTGTACCACTAGCTATCAAATTGAATTTTTGACATAAATGCATGCTGTGACATAGCAACACGTATGTTTTGTTCTAAATTTGACCAAAATTGTTAAAGCAGATCTTAAAAAAAAATTTTTTTAGTAAATTTAAAAAGAGTAAGATATATGTCTTACATTAAAAAAAATCTTAATTCTTCATCGTAACGATTCTTAAAATCTTCATAAATTGAAATTTTAAATTGCTAATTTATGCAGATTTGAATGCTGGTTATAATTGTGGAACTGATTTTTGAAAAAAGTGTAATATAAAAAAAAATATTGTGATATTGTTACTTTTTGAAAATTCATCATCAGCAAGAGATAGGTGCGTGCTGCGATTATTCTATAAGGGGACACTAAAAACTTTACAAAATCTTTTTTTTTAGCAATAATAAATAATTTGAACTAATTTCCTATTTTATTTTATTTCAGCTTTGTCGGATATGAACGCTGAAGTTGACCAGTGTTTAGTGCTGCCTGATACAATCAACACAGTAGTTGTGCGATCACATCTTGCACAAAGGTTCTGTGAAATGGCGCAGGAAGAATCTCAGATTTGCGAGAGATTAGTTCATGAACAGCATTTACAACATCAAGGTACAGCTTAGGCCTACGTTGTGTAGTTACAACATTAAAGCTATAGTCTTTGCTAAAGGAAAAGTGCAATTCAATATAATTACTCTGTCATTCAAACATTCTATATAGGCATTCTCGTTCTATTCGGACATTTGTTAATATAGAAACATGGATTTTAAGATTATAGATCAATTCACATTCTCAAGGGAACGTAAAACTGTGCATGGGTTGATTCCAAATATTGATTCTTGATATTACAGAATCAATATCTATAATCAATATTAAAAGTCAGTTTTGATACCATTGATTATTTCTGTTAGAAATTGTAATGATGTTCAAAAATCATCAAGGTGCTGGCCTAGTTTATTTGTGGACAAAATATTTAAAAAAAAACAAAGCTTTTCTTGTCTTTATTTTACCAATTGATCTTTGTTAGTGGCTGCTTAGGAAGATAAGACTTTACTAATTATGATTATTTCAAAATAATTCTATCAATTAAAACAAGAGTATCAACACAGTTGTATGCTAGGCATATGAATAATACCTATTTGTGTACTGTATAATTAAATAGTGGAAAATATTTTTTTACTGGTCTAAATTTGATGAGATTTGTACAGTTTATTGTCGTCAAGTAAATTCAGTAATTGATTAATAAAAGCTGATCGTAAGTTATGTTTATTTTATTCTGTGTCCCATGACTTGAGAACTTATGATCTCTAGGCCCTCATCTGTCATCTGTTGCTTTGCTGTCATTCAGGCATAACTGATTTTTCCCCGAATATCATGCATACTCTGAAAACGTTTTATGAATGGTCACCTAATGAGTTGAAGGTGTTATTATTTGATTGTATGGTATTTGTTTTTTTTTTAATTTGATAAGAAAGAAAGTTATTGTCACGGCATCTAGTGTGTATCAGTATTATAAGAAGTATATTTAAACGTGACCTTAGTTACCCGTAATGCTAAGAAACAAATTATGGCGATGATGACCATTACGGTTTTTCGCAGAGAAAAAAAAAATTATTATAGATTAATAAGACTTTTTGTCAATAAAAGTTTTTTTGTTTTATTTCTGTATTACTTAAACATGAGCTGGAAACTAACAAAGTATTCTTTTTTTTAATTTAGTCATATTGGGCAAATTATAAAAATACAATTTTTTTAGTATTAATGGTGTCTGTATTGGGAATCGAGAGTCAACTTTGAGGAATCACTATTGGTATTGGGAATCGAGATTCGACTTTGAGGAGTCAGTATCCTTATCGGGAATCGAAAGTCACTTTTGCGGAATCAGTATCAGGAATCGAGTTTCGACTTTGAGAAATCAGTATCTGTATCGGGAATCAAGAATCAACTTGGAGGAATCGGTATCGAGGATTGAGAGTCGACTTTGATGAATCAGTATCAGTATTGAGAATTGAAAAAGAGTGGAATCTACCCTTTGCTATTTAAAGCATAAAGTTAGCAACTAGAACATAAACCTCGGTGCCTAGGCATGTGTTGAAATAGTAAACACTAGGCTGATTCCCCAAATCTTAAAAAAGTAAAACTAAAACAAGTGATCAAAGAACCATAAGACATCAAGAAAATGGAAATGCTACACAGAAACTGACAAATACTGCATTAGAACAAGGACAAGAGTAAAATTTAGATTGTTGTCTACTAACTTGTGCAATGTACCAGTACATCAGCAAGTTTCTGTTCAAATCCTTCTTTTACGGTATCTGTCAGCTGTTGTTTATTATTATTTTTTATAAGTAGTGTTTTATTTTTGACCACTCACGGAATCAGCCCTGAGTGTTTATTCTTAGTTTTTTAACATTTTGACTCAGTCCTGGGCGTCTAGGCTTACGTTCTAATTGTTACTTCTTGTTTTAAGTTAGGCATTTGAGGACAAGAGTTGATTCATATTTTTGAAATACCGTGTATTGTTTCCATATACAAAATTGATGGCAAATGTTGTAATAAATCGTAATAATAACAACAATGTTAAATATTCTATCGTTAAGTAACAGTTTTTTTTTAAAAAATGCTACAGTGATGTATTAGCAGAAATGTTTTGTGTTGTAGGTTACGCAGCTGTCATAGCTAACATGGACGACACTCTGCCAACTGTAAAGGCTAACATGGAACAATTTGTGCAATACTATCATGAATTTTTGGACACCAAGAAACATTATCTGCATTTAGCAGAAACGTAAGTACAAAGAAGATTCCACCTTATACAGTTGTAAAAACAAAAAATAGTAACCTTTTTTTCTATTTCTGAACAAAACTTGTAGATTTGTTAATTATATTGAAATGGTTTCACTGTTGTTTCAGCGTGGGCGATGTTGCAAACACTTTGGCAGCAATTCCACTTTTACCAATACTGGTAGATTTAGCTCTGCAAGACCCTATGCTCAGTGTCGGAAGTGTAGAAGAGTTTGCTAAGAAAAAAGATTCCGTTTCGCTTCTCGATTGGTTGCATCTTCGTAACTCTAATGACAGCTTTGAAAGATTATCACAAATGTGTTTACGAGGAATACAACAGGTTCAATATTAAATTTCTGTTTAATTAAATTTAAATTTTTCAAAAATTCATGACGGTTGACAATTTTAAAGTAGTAGAAAGTAAGTTGACTATCCTAAATTAAAAAAAAAATATTTTTTGTCATCTTGAAAACTTGTTGGATGTCAAGTTCTAATTTAAAGTGGTTTTAACCAAGTATCATAAAAACAAATTGGTGAATAGGTTTAATTTATGTTATAGGAATAGAAAATAATAAATTGTACTGGAGATTTTAATAGATTTCTGCGATTTTTCAATCATCTGATTAAAAAAAAAAAAAAATGGTTTTCACTTGAATATCTGTCTATTTGTTGTATGTGTACATCATCACTAGTACAACCTAAAAAGTTCAATTTCATTGGTAAAAATCATTTCAAATTTCAGTAATAAACGAAGATAACTCAGTTCAGAGAGCGAATTTCAAATAAAATTAATTTACAGTTCTGGAATAAACAAGAAACTGAATTCTGATTGATGATGGTTTTTTTATCAATTTTAAAATGTGAGTAATAAATCTATTAAACTATTTTGGAAAAATTAGATCGGTTTTCCAATTTTGTTAATAACCTTATAACTGAATTTTTAAAAAGTAATTGAAGAAGAGAAAGTTTACGTGATATTTCTATGTATTTGTTTTCAATAAAGGCTGCAAATGTTGTGTATACATGCACTTGTGCACTAATCTGATTTTTTTTAGAGACAGGCTAATGTTCTGAATTAAAAAAAAAATATTTTGTAGTGAGATTGGAACAATGACCGCTTAGAAAGAAGTTTTAACTTGCATGACTTTAAAATTGTGAACCAGTCTTTATTTTCACAAAAAGTTTACTGATTAAGCTGTCAATAAGAAAAGAATTATGTACATGTTAATTTGAATTATGGAAGAACCTCTATGTGGGATGCTATTACAGGAGACCGGTGAATATATGATACAGTTTTTCAGTTTTTTGATGTAGTTTTTTTCTATTATGTTGGTAATAGGTTTAGGTAGAACATTGCATCTGTCAAGTAAAAAAAAGAACTGTTAGAAACAGGCTAGGCCTATTATGTATAATAGCCTAATAACATTGAGAACAAATTTCAGCATATCCTTTGTGTTATATAGAACTTAAATAGATCTGTTCAAGATGTAGCTTGCATAATAAAGGCAAACGAGCAGAATAAAAGTAAAATTCTTGATTCCATTCAAATCTCTGATTATTTGTCTTATGTTGAGGTTACATTTTATACACTTAGGCCAATTCAAATAACTGCATTTGTTATAAATACAGATTAATATTTAGAGAAATGCATGTTATAAATGATTTAAAATATAATACGGGAAGGCAATACATTGTTGTATCAAGTTGTATCATTGTATCATATATCAAAAGCTGAAACTTCTGGAGCTCGTTAATTTTATATGTATCTTCAGATACAACATTACAATTCAGCTAAAAACTATATAAAGTAAGTGAAACATTTTTATAAACCATAAAAATACTTTGAAATCGGATAAACAACTTTTTCCAAATAAATTTCATATCATTTGGTGGAGAGTGTTCTAAACAAAAACACAAAATGAAAAATGTAAACATAGACAGCTCACCTCATTACAGCTTAGCTGATTGAGATGTATCAAATGTCCACAGCCTCCTCTACTGTATCATCTTAACCTAATATCCATTGTCGAGAATTGTAAATCTTTGTTTATAGTGGTAAGATTGTAGGCCCTATTTGTGTTGCAGCACACGGAAGAAATCGTCAACTCTTTACAGGCCGTACTTAATCGTGCTTTAACACATTCATTAGATGACAACATGCGTTGCATTAAAGGTCTGTCAGATAGGTTCTCAGGTCTGGAGCGGCTGTTGCAAGAAGTACGTGGTTTGTTTCAAGAACAAGGAGACCTAGCTAAGGTAAAATAGACTTTAATTTATTTAGTGTTTCCTTATAGTATAGTTGCATGTTTACATAAAACCTCTCTGTGTTTTCATGTGTGTTTTGTCAATATTTTTTTTTACCACATTCACTGGTAATTATTTACAACATTTTTTCCAAATATTATCATTTTTAACTGAATACTTCTTATATTTTTATAACTCAATATAGAATTTGTGTATGTAGAATAAAATTGTTTATAGTGATACAAAAGAATGGTTGAAGAATATGCACAAGAGCGTCCAAAGTCAATTTAGGCAATAAATATATTTCTGAAATAGTCACATAGTTACACTGCTATCGTGTGGTGATATTTACAGTTAATGCTTGTTCATTGTTTATAAAATACATTGTTATTTAACAGTTTAGTAAAATGTTGTAGGCCTACTACAAGTGTTTCAATTTGCATGAAAGTACTTAAATTTGAGTGTTAATTTATCTTGATAATTCTTTATTATATTGCATGAAATGTTTTCCAGTTGTGTGAAGATAAACAAAACATGACTTTGTCCTGAACTAATTTAACCTTAATTGGTATTTGCAGGTTATGTACTAAAAATATACTGTACTTTTTACTATATAAATATTTCTAATGCCAAAGAAATTTCCACTTACTTTGGTCTTAAGTGTACTTAATGTTATTTTATTTTTGATTATTATTTTAAAATCACTTTTAAGTACAAAAGAACACAATAAAAACATTTTGTCATTTTTTTCAGCGATGTGTCCACATTTATTGGGAAGTTATATTTTATTTTATCTGTTGGGAACTGCTTTTTTTATACCTTTAAAAATATATTGGCTGCAGAAACGCATGATGTACATTTCTCAAGTCAGGGAAGTTTTATATAAAATAACTGTGAACACCCTGTTCAATGGTTTTGTCTTAAGATTCATGTTATTTTGTTTATTCTACAGAGTTGCAACAGGTATTGTTACTGTCTCTATTATTATAAACTATTACACAAAATAAATTTGTTATAGTACCTACTTAAAGAATAGAGTTGAAAAAATTATCTAACAAAACACTGTATATATTCTACCTAATGTGTAAAATATAAATTTGCAAAATTTTTATTATCTGTAACTTTATTTCCACTTTCAAATAAAGATCAATTAAATTTATGTTACCCAAGTCTGCTACTTTGTCATTGTTCGCATACTAAATCTTTAATTTTACAAACTCAGGAAAAAAGAAATATAAGTAAAAAGCATTTTCCTGATATCTGTTGGTTATTTGTGGAAATACTATGCATCAGTTATGGCAGTGAAAAAACATTGATAAGGACATAGCAAAGTCAGTGGAATATATCACGTGCTGATTCAATGTCACACCGTTTACTATCGATCTGCGACAAGTATCATACGCTGGTGTCAGCAAATAGGTTAACGTATTAGCCTTAATCTCTGTGCATTGCTATAAATTCCCATGCTTTGTCTTTTATTACAATCGAATATTATTTAAATCATAATTGTGTATGTATTGAACAGGCTTTTCAACAGAATTCTGCCCGAGCCACTAATCTTGGTGACGTTTCGATATTACCTGATCTCTGTGCTAGTCATCGAAGGCAATTGCTCGTTATGCTCAAGAATCACCAGAAAATACGAGATATTCGCCGAAGAATAATAATGGCAAAAAAAGAACTTATCAAGAATATATATGTTCGAATGAAGTAAGCATTTTAGAAAATACTTTACTTTTGGTCAATTTGAAATGATTTATGAACTATTGTGCAAGATGGGTCTATTACTTGTTAGATATTCTTTAAATTTTATTTATTTTAAACGTTTTATATGGCAGATCTACACATTTTTTGTAATCAGAAATTTATTAAAAATGATAAAAAATGAGGAAGTAAATATATTATTATAACGTGTAAGATGTTTTAAGATGAATTGTTTCATTATTTTTTTTTTAAGTTTGCTTTGTAGAAGATTAAATAAGCTAAGTTTGTAGCTAAGATTGCAGCTAAGATTAAATTGTTACAGTTTTTCTTGTGTGATTTTCTCTTATGTTTATTATTGACATTGCACGTTTAAAATTGTCACCACAAATTGTAGTTCACGTTTTTTCTCATGAGTCAGCCATACATATTCATACATAGTTCACATGCATATCCTTCATTCATTCACCAATTTCCCTAATTGGGTTTACATTTAACATTAAAAATTTCAAAATACCACTTTGTAACACTGTATGCTCGTACTTATCGTATGCTACTCCATTTAAATTATAAGCGATGAGTTACGCATGATTTGACCACATTGCTGTTCAGACATGTTTGGCCTGCAGCTTGAATGTAGCCTTAATCACAATTTTGTTTCAGGTGGGTGAATGGTGTGGAGACTGAAATAGCTGCTGTCTTTGAAAAGACCTCGATGTACTACAACAGTTTGAAGTCTTTGAAAGAACAATTAAACATATTACAGCAGACACACAGTATCCCGCAGTTGTACCTCACTGCAGTGTCGGAAGTAGTCAGGAGGAGAACATTCTCGCAGGCATTTTTACTGGTCAGTAGAAAATAAAGAGGTCCTGCTCTGTTGAATTGTACAGCAAAAATTTATTTTCAAAATAGTATAAAAATTCTATATTTACAGAATTATGTATAAAAAAAAAATTAACAACGTGCAAAAACATTTTAAAAAAATATTTGTAACATACTTTTCTAGGAAGAAATAACCATTACCTAAAGTTTCTATTATAATTTAATCCTTTCAGTGCCAGCAGCCTGTTTTAACGGTTGTTGTGAAAAATGCAAGAAGTGCCAACATCTGGCTAGACCAGACGTTTAAAAATATGCCAGAAATGCCCAACGTCTAATTGCGCTGGATGTTACAGAGAAAAAATTTTTAAAATGAAAAAGTAATATTATCGCTATTCTTTAATACCAGTCAGCTAAGGAAGATTTTTTTAAGGCGAAAAGCACATTGAGGCTATTATTGCCTCGTTAAATGTAAGTGTGAGTGTAAAGTGTTAAAGGAAGAATTGTTCTTTTCATTTCACAATGTTATAGTATGTAAAATCAGTGTACGGGTCAATACTCATATGCAATCTTTGATCGAGTCAGCTGTTTCAAGGATATTTGATTCTGTGTAAAATTAGTGTAACATTTTAATTTTGTAAGATATTAAATATTTTATGCACATATATTAAGCACATTGTGCCTTTGAGTAATACACAAAGTTTTAGGTTATATATTTTTTCCTGCCTGATTTTTTCAAACAAACTTAAAAATTTCTTCAAAATTTGTGTAAGGTATGTAATTACATTTGTTTTAATTTTGTTGATAGATTATAAGGGTTTTAAAATTAGTAGATGTTATTTATAGGTCTATTAGAAGAAAAAAATCATGATGATCTCTTATGACAATAACAATAATATAGCTTTTTTACAAAATCCGTATGAAGTCCTGAAAAATGGGTTAGCACTTTTGGGTAAATGTGGAAAAATACCTGGCACTTCTGGATAGTGGATGTGGAAGGAAACCTGGCTCTGAAAGGGTTAAATTAACCCATATGGTGTTGCCATTGTTATTCTAATCCAAAAATTTATCATTGAATACATTTATGAAACTATTATGAATTGTAATATAAATATGATATAGATTTTTTTTAAACGTTGATCTTTGTAACATATTTACAGTGGTCGAGTGACCTCGCTTGTCAGCTGTGTGCTGTACATTCGGAAGAGGTTGTCCGAAGACAAAACTTTCAGAGTCAATTTGAAGGCCATATGTTGAACTCTCTATTCCCTGGATTAGAGGATGTGCCACCAACGTTTGCGACTCAAGCACCTGAACCGTTTGACACCAAGCTACCAAAGGTAAAATGCTAACTTTATGTAAACTAAAATAAAATTCATATTTTTTAGGTACTTGGGAGAAACTATTATCAGAGACCTCAGAGAAAAACCAGCAATACTTAACAGAGTAGCTAAATTAAGATCTGCCTTCTATTTGACCCAGAACACCTACAAAAAAAATTGCTTTCAATAAAATCTAAACTTAGGCATTATAACATGGTTATAAGGGCAAACGTAACTTACGCCTCGGAGACCCTATTTAATCTAAAGAGTCAAAATAGAACGGAGGAGCTCCAGAGAATGGAAAGGAGAGTACTCTGAACAATTATTGATATTTGGTGGGGGGACAGTACAGACTATTGCCGATTGCGGTCTTTTATCGGAACAACGAGCAGCTCACTAACATTTTTAGGAAAAGAAGATTGGCCTTCTTTGGACACCTAACTCGATTACCAGAGAGTAGACTTACAAGGAGATTATTGGACTACCAACTGAAGTGTAAAGTTAAGAAAAACTGGTTGAAGGAGGTGGAACAGGACTTGGAGGAACTAGGAATAACCAAGGAGCAATTGGCAGGAAGAAGGGAAAAAGCGATCTTAAAAAGTCAGGAAATTCAATTACAGTTTAGGGGAAAACGTCCACGAAACGTAGTATATTCGGAAGAACTCGGACTTCAGAGATCAATAAGATTAAAAAAATACTGGGTAAAATGCAGAAAAACCAAAAGACTTAATTAAATTGACTGTGTGTGTGCTTCAATGTGGGCTATTATAAAAAAAAAAATAAAAAAAAATTCACGGTTCAGTAGATCGAAATGAATGAAATTTTTTTTTTCGATTACGTACGGGACTTAAGTTTATTTTATTTAAATTTTGTTATACTAAATTGAGTTGCGATGTTTCGTGTATGATTAAAATTTGAGTAAAATGTGATTTACCAACTTTGAAAACATCGGCTGATTCTCCATTTTTTTATGTAGTTTCTAAATCCAAATTTCTGAAATTAATTTTGGCTAACAATATTTTCTGTTTTGTAGTTGTGTTTTGAAGATATTCAACTCCTACAAGAGAAGGTTCCAGATTTAGCATTGTCAGTATCAATACCAGATTTGTCTGCCATTACGCAGTTCTTCTTGTCAAAATCCATCACAGCTACATTAAAACCTAAAGATGTTGCATCCATAGAAGAAAGATTGGTAAGAGCTTTAGTCTTACAGACTTAATCTGATGTAAGACTGGAAGTGGGTCGGTTTGTTTTAAATGAGGTATTAAAAAAATGTCATTTAATGTAATTCTATAGTATCAAATTCTGTGTATAAATTAATTTACATTTTAATGAGACTTTTTGGTGGAACATAATTTTATCCCATTTTAGTAAAACTATGATGAAATAGCTCATTCAATGGGGTTACTTGAAAAGTGTATACTGTGGAATAATCACTTCTAAGGGGAAATATGGACGTGTTGAGTGTGTGATAAAAAAATGTTTTCTCTCTTGAAAAATCAAGTTAAGAATAACAGTATCGAATAATCTGACAGTATGAAGTGACTGGAACAAGAATAACAAAACTTTTGCTGACTTTAAGGAAATAAAACTAAATAATGATTGCTCTATAGTGTGATTCTTTGAATTCTAATTAACCTGCATACAAGCTGAATTATCAGTGATGCAATATATATATTATTTTTATTAATAAATCTTTTTGTTATAACTTGCATGAAATAAGTACTTTTTGTGTACTTGTGATTATTACCAAAAATATAATTTATCAATAAAAATAATTATTTTCTTGGTACCTTGCTATTAATCTACAACTTGGATCAACTGCCCAGAGAGTTTGGTGTATGAATAAATTAGGGAGCGTAATGGTACATCGGTAGTCTTCATTAGTCTTAACTGGCAAAAAAGTAAAAACATTTCCGCAGCATCGAGTGAGTTTTACTACATGATTGTTATGTTTGTTCAGGTGGAGGTTGTAACAGCTGTTGGTCTGGAAAGCAACTTGGATCCTACGCTACTTCAGCCAGCTGATAGTCAAACATCTGCTCAAAGCGCTGGTCCCAGTTATAACACTCAACCGATCAGTGACAGGTAATAAAGTGACTATCAATACACTTGGTATCTGAACTTACCATTTTATAACCTTAACTTTCTTATAGATAATGTCTTTATGATTTTGTGCCTTTTCAGGAGAACATTTCTTAAATAAAATACCCGTATATCATTTTTACCTTAGCCCTTCTTATTATATTTTATTTTACACAATGATGAATACCATTTTAAAATCTGTGCAAGTAATTTTTACCTAGATATTTGTTTATTACTGATGAATATTTTAAGATTTAAACTCCTTCTAGAACAGCTTTATATCAACATTTTCAGTTATGTCATAATTTCATTTCTGTGAAAATAGCAAGGCAGCTTTGTGCCATTATTTGTAATTGCACTCACTGTCTTATATTATTTTCTAAATAGTAAGTTATATCGTTCTGTACCTGTGAACATATTCCTATTAACTATTTTCTTGCTGTGTCATTTTAACACTAGTATTCGAAATTTATGATCAAATGACAGATGTTGTAATTAACAGAATATGTACAAAAACAACCAATTTATTTGCATTATAAATTAAGTTGTGTATTTTATTTTACAGAGGCTTTGAGTCGGAGACGGACACTGAGGAGTTTGAGAAGGTAGGACAAAGTCCAACTGACTTGGCATTTGGCAAACAAGATGCTCATAGTCATCGTGAGGTAAAATTCGAGATTGTTGTCACATTTCCGCTTCCCTAGTTAGTTTGGGCTGGATCTTTACTTTTATCTACTCTCCCGTTTCCTTTTTTTAGCAGTCGTAGTGTTTTTATAGTGTTTCCATTTCTGTTTAATTTTCTTTCAAAATAATTTCCAATTTTGGATCGTCTACAAATTGACACAACTTTTTGTAGTGAAATAACTTTTTAAGTAGTTGATTAGCGTGATTTTCAAAGTTTTTCGTAAGTTTGAAGTGCTTGAAAGTCCTATAGAGGAATTTAGCGTAATAGTACAGATTTGTAGCATGTACGTCATTATTAGATTCCAAGTCATAGTTAGAATTGTAATTGTTGATAATGGCTTTGCTGTCTGAATCCTTGCAGTAAAACCTTGTACCAATAGTGCTTGATTAGACTCACAGAATGTGTACAATTTGAAAAAAAAAAAATGTTTTGTGTCTATAATTATGAGTGCAAAACAACCAGTATAAATGAGGAGATTTTTGGTTGAGATAAAAGAAACTTACATTGGCTCCGGTAGTGTCGATACGCCTTGCTGTCTAGTACATCTGTCAGTGCTAACAAAGACCATTTTTACTGAGCGTCATTTCAGTGAGTTTTGTTTTGTTACCATAAGAAAGATGAAGTAAACCAAAGAAAACATTCTTAAACTAATAGAATTAAGCGTCCACTTTTATCTGACTGGAACCTATTCTCAACACTAAGTTTAAGATTTTGTACGTCGGATTTAATCACCTGAAATTAAATCTTTATCAAGTTACTCACAACCTATCTTCTCTTATTTCGTAGATTGGGATATATACAAAAACAGTGTTAAATTTGTGTGTGTGTATTTTCATTTTCATGATAAAAAACTAAATGCAGAGATAAGTACATCCTTTTTGCTTACGTCTTGTGCTTTGTGGATATGTCAAAACTACATTTTTTGTATGTCTTTTACCGATTGGGTTTTAAACCATGGTATAGTCTGAACACACTTTAGTATCTACTGTACTTTGTTGCAAAATAATTTTTCATGCTTTCACTGCACTTAACCCTTGTAAGTGCAGACTCTTTTAACAACTCTTTTAAACAACAGTTTTAAGTGGTATTTGGATTTTTGAGACTAATCTGTTTCTTGCTTATTGCAAAGTGGACTAATTTTTAATTTTTTCTAAATTGTTGTTTTATGGCAAAACACATTTGTAGGTTACTATGGCCTGAACTGAGGGTAAAATGGGGAGAGGGCACTAGCCCTATTTAGAATCTATGGATCACTAGATTCTGGAAAGTTTTGTCACCTGCAAACACAAATAGATGTAAAACAATTTGAATTGGTAGATTGTTAAGATATTGCAATGAAAACAAATTGCGGTAATCTCATACACAGTGCTCTCACACACACATTTAGTTAGTAATGTTTTTCCCTTTTAGACAACTTGTATGTTTTTATATAATTAACTTTTTTACAAAAAACTTTTAATAATAAACTTGGACTGACAGTTAAAAAATAGGTTCTAAACATTTGCGATCATCCATGAGCTTAGAATCGCCCATTTTACAGTTCATCGCACAGAAAAATATGATTCTAATCAAGAATTTTTATCGATGTTTAAATTTAGAGGAAATGCTGTACAGATCACCACTAAAAACAGTGCTATACTCATAACCCATCAGAATGTAAAATTATGCGTCAGTGTATGCACTAAACAGTTGTTGATTTTGGTGTTGAATTTTTCTTAGATAGCTGCCTTGGTGGCCTAGTTGATAGCATAGTAGGCTTTCACTCCAAGGACCCGGGTTCGATTCCCGGTCAGGGCTTGGCATTTTCACACACTATAAATCATCTCATCGTCTGCATTAGCCCAAGTGTGCACAATAGTCGGACGTTAAACATTAAAAAAAATTTTTTTCCTTAGATGTTATAGCTAAAATGCAGTACTTGTATTAAGTGATTAAAATAATAAATTTTTTACCCTTTTCTGGTTTTACAATTATTATTTATGTATTTCCATGAAATCTTATGAGTAAAAACTAAATGCACTGATACTTTACTAACAAATATACTATTTATAAAATAATTACAGAGCACCATAAAATGTGTTGCTTCAAGTCCTGTCTACTTGATCAGTTCACTACTGCGTTTTAGAAATTAAAATTTTTCTAAAATAATTTACAGAAAAATAAATGTACGTTGTTTTGATTTCAGCGCACTCAAAATCTCAGAGATGATCTTCAGAAGATGATAATTTTTCTTCGCGAAGATCTCGCTTCCTTGAAAAACTGGTTCTTCTCTGAACAGGAAAACGTGCAAAAGTTTCTCCATAAACTCTCTTATTTATACGAGACCGAGGTTCAACAAAAAAATGAAGAGATATTTAGGTTGCAAGAGGTAAATATTGCAACGTTTTGTTTGTTTTATTAATGGACATACGTAAATGAGGTGCAAGTACAACATTGTAGAGAAGTTGCTAAACTCGAAATACAAATGCCTCCTTCTGTAAAGTTCATAAAAATAATTTTATGAATATCTTTTCCAAATGCTGAACATTTAAACCGAACTGAAATAGGTTCTTTTATTTCATTTTAAGTAACTAAGCAATCATTAGTGAATTTAATAATTTTTTTTTTAATGAAATAGTAATACAACATTGTAATGTGTCAAAAATATAAATTACAAATTTTTTTTAAGTAAAATTTTCTTCAGGTACACTATGCACAGTCTTTTTATGTAATGAATAAGTTTCACCCATTACACTCGAAACTGAAGTGTTCATTTGGGTATTTTCGAAAGACATTGGATATATTTGAAAAAAGAGTCAAATATAGCCAAGCCGGATGACACAAATAATAATAAAAATAACAAATATTTTTTATACTAAATATTAGTTAAAAAAACTAATATTACCAGTATTTTCATGGATTATAATTTAAAGTGGGATATTCATATATAATATGTAATCAAAAGAGCTAGATAATTCTTATACTTGGCATATAGATTGCGTTACTTATCTTCTACAGTTTTAGAAATTATCTATTATGCATGTATGTATAGTTTTATTAACTATGGTCTAATTATTTGGGGTGGTGCGTATATATCGGAACTTAAACGGCTTGTAAATCTACAAAATAAATTTATTAAGTTGTTAAATAACAGTAATATTCCAACTTTCAAAGAGCTGTATGCAGCCAAGTTATGTTCCACTATATAAATACTTAAGCTCTAATTTTTGTGATTCTACCAGCAGATCAGGAAATAAAGACTGCTTATCATAAACATAAAAAACCATAAATGAAAAAAATTGTATATACGTTGCAATAAAATATTTTAATTTATTACCGAATGATCTAAAAGTATCCGACAAGACAAAAAAGAAAATAACTTTGAAATACTTTAAGTATAATCTATAAGCAAATCACGAACGCATTTAAATTGTGAACCAGGCGTTTACTATAGTGTACATGTATCTTTTGTTTTCTTTTTTCTTAAATTTTTTTGTTTAATTCTTAGTTTTTAAGCTATGGCTCCTGAGTACAGAGAGGCACTTCCTCTCTTTTCAGGATATATGTAACTCCTTATGGAGAAATATGTATATATAAAGCTGTATACCAAAGAAGTTTCACTTCCTGAATGTGGTTAAGCTTAAAATGCTTTATCCTTCATACTTTAAATGAATTTGGTTTGATGGTATTGTTTTTGATGATAACTTCTAAACTGAAATTTTGAAGGATGTGAAGTGTAGCATGGTCATGGATTTGAGAATAATAATAGTGGTTAAAGTTGTATTTTAAAGAAAATTTAAAAAATGTGTTAGTTGTGGTACTGACTGACCGAAGTGAAAACTTCAAGTAATGAATACTGATTAATGGTTTATAATTATATTTAATTACATTACTATTTCTAACTTTTTCAACAAATCTTCAAAACTAGTGCATAAAATTATGTTTGAGCTTATTATGTTTATTTTAGTAGATATTTTACTGAAATAGTGTAAATGATTACATTTTGCAAGTTTACGAAGTGATCACCTTTTCAGTAGTTACTTTTCTTACTGTTTTGGCATTGCTAAAACGTTTGAATTGCCATAGTGCTGTTCTTGGTTAGTTCTTTTAAAGTGCAAGGTGGCATAGTTTGATGTAAGATTACTTGAATATGTTATTAAGTAGCTATTTATTTAATTAAAATAAATTATTACTGCTAAAATTAAAAAAATATTGTATCAGTTTACATATTATACTATACACTTATATATGCGAATATATATTCTCACTCTAACTCTTTTTCTCTTTCACATATACTATGCTTAGCGTCTTGTGTTACGTTACAGATTTTGATTACGAGTCGGCGATTTCTTTCCACATTCCCATGTAATTCCTATGTACAAAAAATTCTGAACCAACATGCCTAAAAAAGTTTTCACTTAAAAAAAAAGTACATTGTTCGGTATTTGCAAATAATAATATTTTTTGCTTGAAATTCAGTTGTGACCCCTGTATATTAATCTAAAATTAATATAGATACAGATTATTAAAAAAAAATTGTTACATTAATTTATATGTAATTTAATTCTGAAATTTTAAAACTTATTTTCAGGAGTTAACATCACAAAATTCAGACTTACAAGAAGCACGCTGTGCAATAGACCAGCTTCAGCAACGAATGAAAATATGCTTAGATTCAGAGTCGAGGGAAAGAGAGATGAGACAACGCTTGGAAGAACAACGCGAACTTGACAAAGGATTGTGCGAAGCAGCGAAGGAGAGAGTGATGAAAGAAGTGACTGAACAACTTAACCATGACCACAAGATGGAGTTGGAGGCTGTGAGGTCAAGGTTCATGCGTGTCATGGCCACTGCTTCCATGGAAAGAAGTCCTTCGGAATGCAGTCTGGAAAAGATCGAGGTAAGGAAATCGCCGAGGACTTTGTATTGTCATGATGAGAAAGTAAAGTAGGTTCAGCAAATGAATGAATTTCTGGGGGGGGGGACTCTCCTTGCTATGTGCATTTATCTGTAGGTGAGACAGTTGCTTTAGCCCGCAGTGTGACAATGTTGACATTTTTCAAGAAGTTCATGTATTAAATTTGTTTGTTATACCTACATGGTTTATTTCATCGATAGTGATTTGTTTTGATTACCCCTAATTTTGAAAAAGGCAGAAAAATTTGTCTACATATTTGAAAAAACAACAAAAATTAAGTTTCATGTTGTTTTTTCTACATTAAACAAATGTAATCATGTTTTAAAAATTGTTTTCTCTTTTATAATTTTTTTTCTAATCTAATTGAAAATCGAAATGTACATTGGGGAAATCTTAAATTTATTGTGACCTTGAAATTATAGCTTTGTGTTTTAAGGGTTAAATCCTGTTTTATAAATTGTTAGGATTTATTTTATTAGAATTATAATAGTTTAAAGCTTTAACATGAAAATCTTTGATCTCATTATAAAGAAATATTTGAAATCGTCATTTTTTAACTCATGTACAATCTGGAAATGATAATACTGATGTAAAAATTGTAACCTCTTTTACACTTTTGATGTTTTGTGTAATTTAACTCTTAAATTTTAACTCTTAAAATTTTGATGTTTTGATCGTAATCACACCAGAATAATTGTACTTTTTTTGTAAAATATTGTAACACCAATTTTCTCCTGAAGGAAAAATATGTTTCTTTACTTTTCAAAGACAAAAAAAATTTGTCTAGTTCCATAAAGAGAAAACATTTTAATGAAAATTTTTGGATTATGTATACATCACACCTAGCCATCCACTCACATTCAGATGAAGAAAATCAATTTTGTATATTACATGTTTCTATCTTTCCTGAAACCTTTATTTTCATAGGAAAATAAAAAAGTATAAAGAGCATAAGTTAAATGATATTTAGTCGTCTGTAAAACACCAGGGATGATTATAAATAGTATTTTTATTTTTAGAAAATTCAGTAGTCACTTTCTGCTCTCCTAAATTTAAATAAAAAGTAATTGAAAAATTCCCTGTGCAATTTAAAGGAAATTGAATACGGTACCAGTTTTTAAGCAACTGTTTTTAACCCTTTGAGGATTATCACAGGGATCATGAACCCTCACAGAGATCATCACAGTACTGGGACTGTTGAGTGAGGATGTGTGACAAGCTGAAAGGAGTGAAGTAATTTTTTTTGTTATTACAAAATTTCATAAATACTTAAATATTACATTAATAATAGACTCAAATTAAATTTAAACCACATTACAGAATTTCATCAATCACAGGCCATTGTGAGAAACTAATTAACTGTCTTGTAAAATTTAATCAAGTAAACAATTACCTAATGTTTACTAAATAATAAAGTTTTATAAAACAAGTTAGACTAACAAAATACTGAAAACTAAATCAAAAAAAAGATATTTCAAAAGGGAAGAAAATGTCTACATCCCAGAACAAAGAATAACATTTGGTATAAATCTCTAATGACAACGGTGTATGTGAGATATGTCACACATTAATACATTGTAATGACAGTGCAAGTTATTTGTGATCTGTCACCAATATGTACCTCTCATTTTTACAATCTTGACAACTGATACTCCTGCTATGCAAATAGCTGATAAGCCTTCTTCGCAGAAGCCATTTGATTTTATAACCCAAACACTTATAAATGTCATGCCAAGTGTCTAAATGTAAAGTCATGCAAATGGTTGAATAACATTCCAAAATGTCTTTACACTCCTTTTTATGTAAAATGCCATAGACGTTTGAGAACGTCAGTACTGTTTACGCGCAAACACACAAACGGTCAAATATTATGTCAAGTATTTTTGGAGTTGAAATTTTTCATAGTGTAGGCGAATCTGCATAACTGAAATAAATTCTTTCCTTTGTTGTATATTGATAAAGTCATAACTATAACTTAATATTTTGAAGAAATAAAATATTATTTTTTTTTGCCCTGTTGTAGTATTATAGCCTACACGAGCTATAATACTATTATGTGAGAAATGTCACACCTTAATACACTGTAATGACAGTGCAAGTTATTTGTGATCTGTCACCAATATGTACCTCTCATTTTTACAGTCTTGACAACTGATATTCCTGCTATGCAAGTAGCTGATAAGCCTTCTTCGCAGAAGCCATTTGATTTTATAACCCAAACACTTATAAATAAACACTTATAAATAAATTTATAAGCACTTATAAATAAATTTATAAACACTTATAAATAAATTTATAAACACTTATAAATTTATATAACTGGTATCAGAAGTGACTGTTCAACGGGACACTACATTTTCCATCCTGCTGCAGGAAGTTGTAATGAGTACATCTGCTCCGCTAATATGTAATTTATTTTCAGTACAGATAGAGAAGGTTTCTGTTATTCCTGAAATTCAGTCTTTTAAGTTGGGTTTTATTTTCAGGAAAAAAAATGGTATTTTGAGTTTGGCCTATTGCTGTAAAGTATTAGTATGTGTTGATAATATTTCCTGTAATTAAGTAGAGGTCTTTTGCTTTGTGTCACCATTAATTGATGATCCTGCAATATGTGGATTATTTAAGATTTTCTACTGGTAATTGAAAGGTGTTTAATGGTATCTTCTGATACCCTTATTTTATGTTATCAAGTCCACCTGAGACTAGATGTGGCGTATTAGTCTTAGGCAAAGCCAGTGGCGTATAAATTTGTGTGTGTATACATCTCTTTGTCGTTGACACTTCTCTTTCTTGTAACAATGTGACTGAGCACTGTTGTAATAATGGTGAAAGTAGAATTTGTAGCAACCCCCATACTCAGGAAAAATAGGAATTTAAAAAAAATTAGGGGTTAATCATAAGAATATTGTATGGGGTGTCATTTGAAACTACTGATTCTGTGTGTGTGTGTGTGTGTGTGTGTGTGTGTGTGTGTGTGTGTGTGTGTGTGTGTGTGTGTGTGTGTGTGTGTGTAAGGCATTCTTTGTTAACAAATGACTCCCACCCTGCCCAAAATTGGTTTGATCTATTAAAGGTTTATAGGTGGTCAAAAGAAAGGTCTGGGATCTCTAGTTTCTAAAGCCATCCGGCATATTTAGTGAAGCGCTATTGTAAATCCAATATGGCACTAGAATCTTGTGATCCACATGCTACTTTTACCTGAAACTATTATAAAACTAGCTACATGAACCTGATTGAGGTCTACAAAGGCTTAAATGAAAGGTCTTGAACTCTACTTTCAAAAGCCGTATGGTAAAAATTTCTTGGTTCACATAAAATCCAATATGGCGGCCAAAAATATGTGACAGGTGTTTTTTTCATTGAAGTAGTTGAAAAAAACATCTTTTTTAGCCTTATTCAGGTCTCAAAAGATCTTCAATGAATGATTTTGAAATATACTTCTTAAATATATAAAGATAGCTTTAGTTGGAACAAAATGGCGCCTTAAGTCACGTGACAGATGTGGTTTTTCATCAAAAAAGCTAAAGAAAGCACCATTTCGAGTGCTATAGTGGTCTAAAAGAAATGTTCAAGATTAGTGGCCTCCTTAAGGAAGATGTTCAACCTGGTAGCTGGGTAGAGTGAAGCATGTGTGTGTGTGTGTGCTTTAAGACACAAAACTTCTGAACTGTTTCGCTGCAAAATTCACAGTTATTAGTGCCAAAAGGTTTAGAGAGTGATTTCACCACCATGTTTCCTTATATAAAGTTATTTTCCACAGATTACTAAGTTCTTTGTATTAAATTTGATTTGTTGTTGTTTTGACAGTTGGATTTAATTACATTCTGACTCTTAATAATAAAATGAAGGCAGAGGACATACATTTCTCCATTTACTTTTAATACCAAAGTAAAGTTGAAATTATTGTATATATTTTTGCTAAAAAAAATTTGCTCTGAACCCACTACTGAAAAGGTAAAAAGTTCTGTGTTTAGAGAGTAGTTTTAATTAAATCCAGTAGGTGGTGCTGTTGTTTTGATAATTCAGTTTATTTACATTCTGACTTTTTTATAAAGTGAAGGTTAAAATACGCAAATCTAGCTACACACACACATACACACACACACACACACACACACACACACACACACACACACACACACACACACACACACACAATAATTAACCCCCCCCCTGGGCAATGCAGAGTGGTACAGGTAGTTTAGGGTAAAACGGTTTCTCAGTTCAAGTACTCAAATGGCTTCATTTTGTGTTGATTTAATTACTGCCTTTTAAGTTTTCCTTTCATCTTATGCCAGGTGGCTACCAAATGCGGAACAGAATTGCACTGAGCAGAGCGGACTACGCATTCAAAACTTAATCTTTTGTTTTTTATGTAAATACAACCACTGAAAGCGTAATGGAGCTGAGTGGAGTCAAGTAATGTTGTTGGGCCCCACTCTGTGCATCGTTGACTATATTTTGGTTCGATTTTCAAGCTGACTGCTTCGTTCACCATGCCTCAAAACTTAGTATTTCTTGTCACCTAAGTTACTGTTACCTAGGTTACATGTTTTAAACATAATAGTTCCTAGAATCAATTGCAGTAGGCCTAAATACTACAAACACCTTCTTTAAACTGACTGAACTCTGCTTCTGTTTGATGTTCAGCTTCATTCCGTTCAACTCAGCTACGCTTCTCTCAACTCATTGTAGCTCTGCTCCTCATTTGGTGGCTGCCTGGCCTTATTTTAATACTTCTCTCTCTTTTGTTTCAAGGTTGTCATTTCAGTGGTGGTTGAAACAGGTCTGACGTTATTGAAGTATGGATGTTAAGCAAAAAAATAAATCTTATTCATTTTTTAAACGTCACTTTACCGTACCATAAGACTCATATGTGTATTATGTTTTATATGTTCAATAGTAATTAACTGTTTACGATTTTTCGAATAGAAACCTATTGATCCTGAGACATCCGAGACCATAGCTCAAGTGAAAGCAGATATGTTGTCCGAGAAAGAACGTGCTGTGGCGGAGGAGAGACAGAAATGGCAACAAAAGATGGAGCAAGAGATTCACCAGATCAAGTTGCGCACGGATGCAGAGAAGCAGGTAAATTATTGCTTTGTAACTGACATGCATGCATTATAGAAGTAACAAGCACTAGTTCCGTAAGGTTCTTCTTAATCTTAACTGACTGTAGAAAACCAGAGTGTCTGCAGTTTTATAAGATTCCTTTGATTTTGAAATTTAAGGCATTTGATATGTGAAAGTTAAATATAATGGGGATTATACTGTTATAATCCACAGAACAGATTTGTGAGTAACCAAGTTGAAACGCTGTTATTAGTGACTTTCCATTAGTCATCGTAAGACTTGTGAGCATCTGTTCTGGCCTCTAGATGATTTTTGTAAGGTCATTAAAATTTGTTATGCACTCAAATGTTCACAATTTCAGTCTGATTTGACTCAAACTTGGCTCAAAAAGTGATTTTTGTAGTAGCTTTGACATGCTTATTACCAAACAGAATGTGATTAGCAATTTCAAAATCATGCAATTCCAAATCGTAATGTTTTACCTGATACTTTTTTCAAAATCTGATTTTACAATCGTAATCAACACTAAAATCTACATAAACTAGTATATTTAGTTTTTCAGTATAATATAAAAGATTAAGTACTGATTATGTTAGTAAATTCGATTTTTTTAAAAGTATATGATTAAAAAAAATGTATTGATACTTTCTGTGAAATTTGCTTCTATTATGTCAGCAAGACAGCTGTGTGCCGCAATTATTTCTACATAAACTTGAAGAAAGCCTTTTTTTGTCAGTTTTAAAATAACGTATAGAACTGCACTTGGTTCAAGTTTAAAAATTACCTTTATAACTTTGATAGTAGACAGTCATGGAACGTTATCGTGGATCAAATTTTGTTAAATTAGCTTTAAAATTTAATTGACATACAGCGTTAGTTGATGTAATGTATAGGTTAAAATTGTTGGCCCAGTGGTAAATTTCCGCTGTGTCACTCCAAGAAATATTTAACTTAAATTTAAATATTACAAACTTTATTAAGTTTCAAAACTGGTAAAATTTACGTAACTGACTTGATTGTCATACAATTTTGATGATGTTTTAAAGTTTTTATTTTATTCCAAATTAGTCATTACATTAGAAAACTTGCTTAAATTATTTGTTCATGACCAGTATCCAAGGACATAAAAACTTCTAACTTATATCTTAAAAACATAAACAATATATATCTTTGTTACTGAAAACAGCTTAGTTTCAGAATTTCCATCATTATTCAAAAACCTATTCAGTAATTTCATTTATATTTTGGTCTTAAGGCTGGTATAGATGATTCAAGTTCAGTGGCTTTATTTGGTCACATAAATTTAAACACAAGTCACTTACCTGCTTCTGCATTAAGTGCATTCTACACTCCAGACATTGTCAAGTGGTCACTTAAAGGCTCACTGGCTATATCACATTCAAATAGTCAAGAAATGAAATAGCACGTGACTCATTTTACATCATTTGTGTTTTACAATGTAACCATTGTGGAGTATTATCGTTGTGGAATGCCACAATAACAGGTCTTACAGAATGAGGAGGTGGGATAAAAAAGAACTGAAAGTAGAAAAATATTTATTTGTTTATTCTTATACAGTTTCATTAGTACTTAAATATTACATAATTGATGCCATATAAAAGGCTCAAATTACCTTAAAAATCACATTTTAGAAATTCTTATATTACGATCCATTATGAGAAATTAGTAAACTGTACTAGAACGTGCTTGTGAACAGCAACTAATAAACATTTATAGAATATGCTAGACTAACGCAATACTGAAAACTGACTTAAAATAATAAAACTAAAATAAGATATCTCAAAAGTAAAGTAAAACGAATGACTGCATCACAGAACAGAGAATAATGTTTAGCTTTATTCTCTAATGACAGCAGATTACATGGGATATAAACAGAAAAAGAATACTGGCTGTAGGTACGGAAAGCTGATGTAGCTTATTTATAGTCTGGTACCAATACGCACAACTATAGTCTTTTCACCAATTTCTTGCTGTCTGCCAGTCGATAATCAATTCTCCTTCACAGGGGGATGAGAACCCGTTCTCCTTCGCAAAAGACAAGCCAATTGATTCAATAACCCAAACATTTATAAATAAATGCTAAAAAGTAAAATCATGCGAATCTGGGTCAAATGGCGTTCCTGAACATTGCTACTCCTTTTCGCTTAAATTACTGGAGTCATTCCAGAACATCAGTACTATTTGCACCCGAACACCTGTACTCATGAAAGAGTTAAATACCATAATTATTAATGGAAGAGATATAATATGCAAGTAACTCTGATATGTCTCACTGGATGTTTAACTTCACCAAAAATTCAGGCAGTAATTCCTTGGGTCATAGTAAAAATCAAAAGTTTTTTTATGACGTCATAGTAAAACGTCATAGTAATAACGTTTTATGAACGTTATTATAAAGTGTCTTCAAGTACAATAAAACATAAGTTGCTGTAGTGTACAATATCTAATTTTAGATATCTTTATATTCTGTCATACAAAACTGGTGGAAGTGTAGTCGATGCATGCGTTAGCAATAAATAGTTGTGCTTGTAATGCTTCGTGCTTGTTCTGATTTATTGTTTTTGTTTTGTTCTTTTAGGAAACAGCCAAGCTTTTAAAAACTGTAGTCGGTGTGATCTTGTGTTTTATAGCTTACTTGATGTATGTTTATGTTCATTAAACCGTTAACTATTAATACTACAGATAAGGCTAAGCCGTTTGAGCAGAAAAGATGATTGCACTTCAGAATGTAACAGCGTAAGCGCATGTATATAATTGTTGCAAACGATTTATCAACAAGTTATTGTGCCTCTAAGAGAAATTTTCCAACCAAAGGCTTGTGTCTAGAGTATTATAAAGTTAATGTTTAAAGATTAGTTTTTCTTTTTTTGTGTGTTAGGTTTCATGCAGAAGCTAAATTTTTTTTAATTACTGAAGTGAATTAAGTAAAAATGAATTACAGAATTATTAAGACCGACAATAATTAGTATAATATACAGTAAACACATTAATTACAAACACAAGTATTACTTTGAATTTGGTAGATGTAACAACAGATATTGAATTTGACAAAAAATGTAATAATTTATACAGTTATAAATTGTACAAAAAATAATTTATATAAGAAATGTATATAATAGTTTCACAAAAATTTTTATTCAATGCCATATATCTTGCCGTAAAGCATCTTCAGACATAGTAAAACTAAAAATTATAAAGTGTACTTATATACTAATACAGTTGATGTTAAAACTTGAAAGGTAATATTCCCTATTTTAATGTCAACTGTGTGTATATATAAGTCCTGTTTGTAATTAATACCTTATGTCTGAAGGTGTTTCACAGCCAAACATGTCACCAAATAAAAGAATTTTGTGAAACTATGTAAGTGTTCCAATTTCGTTAGAAAAATATGATTTTTTTTCTAAAAATATGAGACTGAGTAAAAACACAACATTCCAGTAATATGAACAAGCTAATTAGAAATATTATTTGTAAATAGTTTTTCTTTTTGTTCTTAATTGAAATTGTTTTGCTAATATGAGCTATTTGTATAATTTATGTTTTGTGTTGTGTTATAGAAGTAACAAAAAAAAATTATTAACACATCAGTGTGGTCATCCACTGTGTATAATAAAACAGACAGAGATTTCAGGGTCATAACTTCCACAGCATAATTTTTTTTAGATAAAAGGAAAAAATCTTTGGGGACCTTTTGACAGAAATCTCTGCAAACCATGTTTTAATACTAAAAACAGTTTGCATATATGTTTACCCTTTTTGTGTTGTGAGATTTTGATAGATATCAGCAAAAAAATTAAGTGAATAAGTTAAAATACTGAGACAAGTTTACCATTATTTATTATTGTATGAATAACTTTCTGATTGTAAAAACATTTTTAAATTTGATGCCGGGTGTGGTTAGGCAGTCACGCCCAAATGTCTTCTATCGAAGTTGAATTGCAAACTTTAAATACTAAAGCTAAAAACAAATTTAGCGCCTCCATCTTAGTTGTGTTATAAAAAGTAGGAAGGATGTTTGTGCCAGTACTGTTCCTGTATTTGTGGTAGTTGGATGTTGCAACTGTATATTCACAAAGTGTAACTACAATTTTTCGCATGTGTCCATAAACTAGATATTCTTAGAGACTAGTTATTCAATCCATTTCTCATCCACTATCCTCTGTTCAAAACAAGTAAGTTTCAAATGAATTAAATGATTAATAAAAAAATGTATTAAAAAAAGACGTTATTATATATGATTGACATTTTTTTCGCAAATAAATGCAGCAGTGTCCGACACTGTCTATTCAGTTTTTTACTCTAGTACAGGTTGTGTAATATTTGATATCATGTTTGTGTTTGTGATGCTACAAGAGTGTTGCTTATTTAATACCATATACTCAATAATAAAAAGTTTAAAAAATTAATCAGAAGTAAATAAGAAAATACATTTGCTTCATGAAAGAAATAGGTTAAGTAAATTAAAAATATTGCTATAATTCCCAAAATTACCTGCAAATTGTACTTGTTTGCATATTCCGCAATTTTTTTTCCTTTATAAAAGTAGGTGTTATAAAACCCTTGTGTGTAGGCCTATCAGTTATTTTCTAATTTTACGCTATAAATTAATTTTTTTTCAGTTTTATATTTTGTAATGAAATTACTTTTAATGTATTCAGTGTGGTGTGGTAGTTCCTTCTAACAATTTTAGTTCTCTTTCTTCATTAGCAATTTGCACAGTATTTTATGTTTAACACTGTAGCATTTTTTCAGTACGTTGTAGATAGTGTTTTTAGTGGTTTTGTATTTGCCACTGCTGTTTATATTAATTTTGAAATTTGACACTTTAATACGTGGAAGTCAAACATATTGAGAAAATAAAATGAAAACACAGTCTTAATCCATTATAAAGCATTGTGACTTACTACAGCTTTCAGTCTGTACAGGAAATTGACAAGGGATACTTTTTAAGTGTCTCTTGTAAGTGGCCTGTAAAAAGTCAAAACCGGTAGTAACAAAGCTTCATAGTAGAGTAAAACTGTGTGTTTATTTTATAAATCTCAACACTTTTGATAAATGCATGTTTTTTTGATAGTACAGATTAAATTAATATTGAAACTTAATTTTATAGTTACCTACACCTAAATGCTACGGAACTTCTTCTAACAAATGGATATATTTTGTGATAAATAAATTTAAACTAATATTTGAAATTGATGTTTAGTAAGTTAATTTAGGAGTTTTAAACACGACTGATTAATTATCGTCATTACAATGATTTTTAATAATTCAGGCTTTTTTCTGTTGAATTGAACAATGTGCGAAAGAACTTCACTCTTGGGATCACTGTGGACATTAAGACCAATTCGTGAAACTGTATCATTTTTTTGGTAGGAAAAATAAAAGTAGTTTTCTATGGTTAATATGCAGAGGAGTGACTAGTTGCGGCTTCGGCAGTTTCTTATGCTGTAAAAACCATATTTAAGGCAAGGTAATATTTCGTTCGGGAAAAGTGTGAAAGTGTCTGAGAGTACTTTCTTTTTTGTCTTAATTAATCCAACGGTAGTACTTAAACACCTTTTTAAACAAATTTGTTCTGTAAATCATGTTTCAGTAAAAGTCGCTGTTGTGCATAAATTCGCATCATGCTCGATAGAACGTATTTTGCATGTTTTCTTGTTTCTTTTCTGTCTGTCCGTTAGTCTCAGATTTCTTTTTGAATATTAAATTATTTTTAGTTTTGATTATTGATCAACTTTCGCACCACAACAAAGCTAATCGTTTTAGTTTTCTCTGACTGGACATTGAATAGTTAACATTGCCTTGCATAAGAATGTATTATTTTTACATTACTGACAGTTGTTTCTGTTAATTAACTCCAAAAAATATTCTTTTAATTTTATTTATATTTATTAGTGTTGCATTGTAGTACAATACATTCTTAGTAGCCTTATTACAACCGTTGACCAAGACACTGGTGTATTAATAATTTATTACCATTTGTATTTGTAATAATTACCATTATTATTTAACATCTAGTCAAAGACATGTAAAAGAATTTCACATTCCATTCATATGACTGATGTGCATGTGCATATACTACACACTGTGGCTGATTCACGTATATTTAATTGCTGTACATAATATTATATTTCATTCCTTTAATACTGTATTAGAGTTGTTATTGTGGATGTGGAATATGTATAGATAAAATGGTGCATGGTTACACAGCTATCCTAGATTATTGAATTATTCCTATGTATTGTATTCATTGTTATATAATTGCTGTAGTGTTTACTTTTGTATGTTGGACTCTGACTAATCAAAGCTGAAGGGAACATCGCAAAATAATTAAAATTATGTAAAATTTTAAAGTAATAAATGTATGTAAATTTGACTAATTTAAGTAGACATGGGGGGTTTCGCAGGTCATGGCATAGTCTTGCTTTCTATCTCAGCTGGCTGTTTTGGTAAACATTTATTTTGGAGCAGCTTTTTGTACTAGTATAACCTAAAATTATTCAAAGTACCTAAAAAAGTATTCAAATTGAATGAGATTTTTTTTAATATTCTTCGATGAGAATTTCAAGGAACCAAGTAAAAAATTGAATTAATCGAAATTTTGAATGAAATTAGTTTGAATTATTCAGAGTTCACTATAATGTATTTTAGTTTTTTATCTTATTCTGTTTTCATATTATTTTTAATTTTAAATACAAGCCAGAATTAAAATTTTTTCTTTGTGAATTTAATACAGTTTAAGGTGTTACTGTATATCCATAGTAACTAATATATCCATAGTAATTTAAGTACTAATATATCCATAGTAAAAAAAAATACAGTAGTTTTTTTTATTAATACTAAATTGATTTACAAATAAATTAGTATTAAATTTATGATTAAATAATATAGTTTTACATCTTATTTGAATAGGTCTAAATAAGTAGGGAATAATTAACGTATAAATAAAAGTACACAAAACATTATTTTAACAACAATATTGTCATCTCACTTGTTTACAGCTTAGCCTATAGTTGATATATATATATATATATATATATATATATATATATATATATATATATATATATATTGTTAAAGTTAGATTGGAGTCATCAAAATTTAATTTTTTGTTAAAAGTGAGTAGGCTAGTTAGGTTATTAACCTAACCTTAACTGTTTGCTTTGTCACTAATTCAGTAGAATTTTAAGTTTTTTGTACTCAAAGTTTTATGCAAGTTTAACTAGCCTACTTTGTTTTTAATACTTTTTTTTAATATTAAAAAAATAAATATTCAATAAAAATTACTCAGTTGTTTTTTAAAAACTGAAATTTTAGTAAAAAAATATTATAAAAGCTGAAATAGTTTAACCTCTAAAAAACTCCACTAAAATAAACCACCAAATATTAGAATTTATTTTGCTTATTGATCAGCTAATAATTTCATAACTCGTGCTTGTATTTAAATGTTGTACAAATTAACTCGTGCTTGTATTTAAATGTTGTACAAATTGTTTTATAACAAGTATTTTATTTTCATTAACCGTTATTTGATGGTGTATGCATTTGTTAATGTTTCCTTCATATTTATTTTGTACATTTAATTTGTTTTTAATTGTTACACATTTACCACTATTATTTTTGATCTCATGTATTGTTTAAGAGTGCCGCGTGTTGTTAATCGAGTGTTTTTAGAACATAGCGTGTTGTTTGAAACGAAGGTTCCTGGAGTTGTTAGTCTTTCAGTGATCGACTGTGTGCTTAGTTGAGATTTTTAGTTAAGACACATTTTATTTATATATGATTAAGAAAGTTGAAGAATAAAAATGATACTAAAATGCGTAACTTTTAAAATAATCATTAAGGATACGAAAATTAAGTTGTAGTTTTAGAATGTATTTCAGCAGAGACATTTTAATTACTCTTAAGTAACAATAATAATTTTGATACATTATATAAAGTTGACTTAAATTTGCAAGTAATTCGGAGAATGTGTTTGTGTATTAATAAAGTATTCAAAATTTCAATATTTTTTCACTGATGAAAATATTTCTTAATTAGAATATTTGTCATTACAATTACAATATATTAGTGATTATCTAATATACAAAAAAATAATTTTATTACTTTGTGAAATATTGTTTAGACTTTTTTATGGGTTAGGCATTTCTGCTAAGGAATATTAGATGCCTTGGCAGTGAATTAATATGCAGTAATTTAATACACTGTTTCAATATTGGTTCCCCATTCGATATGGAATTTGAATCTTCACAAAATATAAAAGGCATTGATATTTGACTGAATTTATTTATAAGAAGTATTTAAGAAGTCATGTGACATTCAAACAGAAAAACTTATTTGGATTAAGAGAATGAGTGTGTATTAGTGAGAAAAACTTGAGTTTTATACGGATTGTTAATGTTATGTTTTATCTTTTTTTTAATTTGAAAGTTTGTATTATTTAAATTAATGAATGATTAACTTTCATAAATATTTTTTTCTGATGTTAAAAGACTTTTTGAACTGATTACTATATATAATATAAAATTTATTGCTCATTGTAATGATATTTTATTCTAAGCTAAATATTGAAGTGTAGGCATATTATTTTCCATAATTAATAAATAAGTTTAGCAAATAAAAAAAATCTTTGGATTTTTTACATGTAAAAGCTAAACACA
The DNA here is from genome assembly GCA_022606455.1 of Callitettix versicolor. Taxonomy (NCBI): domain Eukaryota; kingdom Metazoa; phylum Arthropoda; class Insecta; order Hemiptera; family Cercopidae; genus Callitettix; species Callitettix versicolor. Next base: position 106,106,827 of record CM040189.1, on the reverse strand, counting down.
AAAATATTAAAAAAAAAAATCAATACACCTTAGTTTCTGAATGTTTTTATACATATTTTTCCCTTTCCCTTAAAGTATTGTCTAACCTGCAGGAAATATCTGCTCAAAAATGGTGATTTTGAAATAGATTAATTTTACTGATTAAGAAATATTTTGATATATATATTACTGTTTGACTTCTCAAAGAAGAAATTAGCAGAGGCATAGCGAAGTTGCTTTACTGTCAGACAAGCACACCAAAACTCAGATCATTATGAGATTATACGTTACTATTTGCACCTTTTTTGTGGTTGTTGTATTGATTGATTCCCTGTATTCTTTAATGTTCATTTTTTTTGAAAATAAATAAGATGAAAATTATTATAAATTAATACATATAAAATCAATTGTGTGAAATAATTGAAGTTGTATTGCATTTCTGAAAGTACTGAAGAAAACATGATTAACAAATTGTACAAGCCTTTGTCCACATTGAAACTTCCAGTTTATCTTTAGGCCAATTTCATTTTGAGTTAGGCTGTCGCGTTACTAATTTGAGATATCCGAATCTTATCTCTACATGTCACATGGCTAGGTTGGACAAGTTTTAAGTTTTTTTATGTAATTTAAAATTTGCACAAATTTTTTTTAAATAGATTTTTTTTATGAAAATGAACAAAAAAATATTTTAAACTTTTAGCCTGTGGTTGCACTGGTTACAGAACATTCAGTGCAACTGAACACGTTCAGTTCACCCAAATAACCAATGATTTGAATTTGAATATTTTTTTATTTATCCTTAAATAATGGAATTTCACCAAGTAACAATGGTCTCTAGCATAAATAGTTCATCCTGAAAAGTTTTATTATAAGAAGGCCTCTTATAATTCTAAAAACAAGAATCATTATTTTATAAAAAGAGTCATACTTTATACAGAATGGTTACCATCTCTGATTGGCATGCAGAGGATTAGGTTCAATCACTTCAAGGGCACAAGTATTTCCAGGGGATAATAGCCTATATGTGCTATTCACTTCAAAACAGAGAAGTTTTTTTAAAAATAATGTTACTTTAACACATAATGGAAATGTTATTCTGAATTTTTCAAAATCAGTTTGCAAAATTTGGAAATACCAATTTAAAATTTAATTGAAGGTGGAATCAAGCAGAAAACCAAAAATGTTATAAAAAAAAGTTAATTATTTTCCCCAACTGTTCTAGTCACTGTCCTATGATGAACAAAGGTAGACATAACTTAACTTAACTTAACCTTAACATTAACTTAAGGTATTCTCAACCCAAGCATTGTTTATAGAATGTTCTATATTTGTTCCTCAGCCTACCTGCTCCTGCTTCAGGCCATGGCCTTCACCCCTACTTTCACTGCTCCAAGCATTAATTGAATTCTCAAAAGTTGTATTATTTTAAAACTTGATTGTTACATAACCCAATCAACAAAAGTCAGTATTTAGGGTAAATTCTTATAAATGAAATTACTATGCTTTAAGTATTAAACATGGATTTCCTGAAATTAAAGAAGTATTGCTGAATTATATTAATGGTTACTGGAAAATTATAATATGTAATTTTTCTGTAAACTATATAATATATATTTTTGTTTATAGGCATATATCATTTAAATTTATTTTCTGTTTCTAATGTTAGGAAGGCTAATACAATTCCCCTTTGTTAATGGTTCAGAACTAAGTTTCACTAAAAATAACTTCTCCATTTTAAGAGTGCATTGATTTACTAAAACCACTTTGTTAGTAGGCTAGAAAAAACTAAGTTTTTAAAGGACAAGTTAAAGGGAGAACAAGAGTTATCAATGAATAAGTATATTTGTGAAGTAAAACATACCTAACCTCTCCTGCTAAAATGCTTTCCGTTTTTAATTGAATTTAATGATTAACACTATATTTAGGCCTACAACTCTCATTGTGAGCAATATTTTTTTAAAAGAAACTGTAATATTTATAACATTTGTCGACAAGAAAATCAGTATTTTGTTTCACAAACAAATTTCGGTTCTCAACAAATCATTATCAACTGGAATGGAAAAATTAGTACTTGGTGACTTGTCAAGAGCTGATGAACTACACGAATCATTTGCCAAATCAAAAATCTTATTGTTTTCCTTCCTTAAAAAATAAAGCTTAAAAAATAATTCACGGGAGTGTAAAATGGACCAATATTAATAATCAAAAAGATATCAGAACTACATGATCACATTACGTATAAGTTTTCTTGAGAGGTAATCACTTTGTATAGAGATGTAGAAAATACTTTCCAAGTAGAAGAAACAAGAAAGATCGCAAATTACACTTGAGAAACTACAGCAGGTATAAGCTGTAACTTAAAATATGTCATAAAACAGTTAAGAATGGTTACACTGTGTCCAAATTTGTAATAATGTTTAATCATGTAAACCCAAACCTGTTTATCTGTAATCATCAGAAGTAAATAAACTCATTGATATTTTTAGGTGTGCTCAGTTTACTTCCCTCTCTTACGAAATCTCAAGAATAGTTTCAAAGTTGCATTTTAATGCATATTTGGCCAAAATAATTCCTTTTTTTTGTCAGTTCCTTTTTCTATGTGCCTACAAATATGGATTGTGGAAATCTGATAATCGGTCAAGGAAAAATCATTATTGGAGGATCTAATAAGAAAACAATACCATAACTGAGAATTGAACAACAATATGTGAAAGGAAGTTTGAATTATAACGAATTCAACATCTAAAATATAATAAACTTTCTATAAGTATTGTTTATCAGTTTCTTTATGTTTAATAAATAAATTACCCACTCATTTATTTTAACTTTTTTTTACACTAGTAGGAAAAACTATTAACCTATGCCTAGGTATGCCTTAGTATATTTATTCAATGTGAGGTACTTAGGAAAATGAGTTCAGTTAGCTTAGAAAAATAATTATATAAATAAAAAAAAACTTTTAAAAAATCACATTTTTAAAATGGACTAAAAAGTATAAAATAAATTACCATAGTACAGATTGTCTTAAAAATTCTTAACAGTGAATTTGTATAGATATTAAAATACTTGTACAATTAAAAACAAAAAACATGGGGCGCATAAAATTAGATAACTACTACTATCTATTAGCTTATAAGCGCCCCATGTTTTTTGTTTTTAATAAAAACATGATAATAAAGTACATTTTAGCAAACAGAACCTTAATTGGATTATAGTTACCATTTCTTAAATATAGATTAATAGATAAATTATAAATAGACCTTGCTAATTCATATGACATGTAGTGGGAAAACAGTTAATTATTGGAGCTGTAGTTTATTAATCGGTACTAACATTGTTGCCTAACTAACTAATGAAAACTAACAGTTTTGAAATATTGTGTGAACTTGTTTAATAAGTTTCATCTGAACTCCTACTGAAATGTTGTGTTAAAGGTCAGTTGTATCAATAATTCCTGCAGATAGTGCTCATATGGTTTTGCATAACAGTTCCACACTGTTCTTACAATTTTGTATCAGCTGTTTCTTAGGAATTTGAATGAATTATGTGATAAAAAACCATATGGACAGATACAGATATGCAAAGAGCACTATATAGTGTTATAAAAAAAAAGAAAACCTCAATTGCCACAAATTAAAAATTAATGAAAAATTCATACTGAGCTAGTTAAATTATTTTATTCTGATATAAATTTTGGTAACAGAGCTTAGAGGGCTATTCAGAGGCTATAGAGGGATGATATTTAGTGGGTTAACAAACAAGTGAAGCTAAACATTAGAGTATGGTAGAATATATGACCTAGTCAACTTCCATGTAGACTGACCTTGACTGAACATAGGCTTGTACTACATTTATGGCTACCTGTATGTACCACAGCTAAGGTATATAACTAAATAAAGAAGTACAAACATGCTTAAAAAAATATCATTTGGAAAAAAATAACATCTTTAAGTAGAGACAATAACTTTGAAATAGGTCCTAACCTGTTAGCTACTAATTTTGTGGTCCTCCATACAGTCCAATCACTTGTTAACCTTTAGTAGTATTAAAATATTTCAAGAGGAGATAGCCCTTACTATCCAGTGTATATACAACTGCTACAATTGCATTATGTGTTGACATTAATTTCTTTGGTTTCATACAAAAAGTTGAAAATTCTTTGATGTTTTATTAGAACTGAAGAAATATTTTGTTTATGATCTCATTTGTAAGCTAAATTTAGTGTTTGTGGAAAGTAAAATACACTATAAAAAGTTAGATACCTGATTATTCGTCTTTAGTACAGTGCTGCCAGTTTTAAAGATTAAACATATCATCTGGTTGCTACAAAGACATTTTGGTTCTTTTCGTGCAATATCAGATTCTTAAAACTTTGTGTGTATATGTGAGATAAAACAACAAAATAGCTCAACTAAACATGAGTCACATTGAAGTCATTGTATGTGTCAGTACTCGTGACAATCTGAACACGTGTTCAATCCAATTATAGTGAATTTATTTTATTTAGTTAGGCAAAAAAACAATAAATAAAATGAGATTATCGTCACATTTTATTACACTTGATATTACCTCTTGCTGATACGACGGACTTGAATTTTCTGAAATATTTTTTAGCACGCCCTTTTTGAAAATCTGATTCCGCATTCATAGTCTGAATTAAAATTTGCATTTTGAATTTTTAAATCACGTTGAAAATACAAAAATAAATTAACACTGCTTACTGTTAAAATTTAATTTTTTTAATTTCAATGCTGATTAAAATGTTGAAGTAAGATTCCCCAAAAAAGTTTAATGATTTAAAAGGGCCACTATTTTGAAAAGTTAATCATATTTTGTTGGATAACAAACTGGTCTGAATTTTTGAACTAAGTTTGAACCAAATTGTGAATACGTGTGAACTGACATGTATAGGGTAGCCTATAAGATGACTGCTCTAGAGGTCGAATTTTGCAACAAGATCCTAAGTCTGTTTTTTACTATGGTTGCTCATTTTCCTGTGGAAATTTGGTAAAAATGCAGTATAATGCTTAGTTGGCAGTTTAAAAGCCCCAATTTTCTGTTGTTTATTGTCAATTGAAAATTAAGCGAAGTTACATTTTGCAAGTAAATTAGCATAAAACAAAACAAAACACTAACCATAGTCAGTTTAAGGGAGAACTTTTGTTTAAGGGTCAGGTTTTTCTTGTTACACTGGAGTATTTTTGGATATGAGCTAAAGTGTAGCCAAAGCGGAAAACCAATAATATAACTCCAAGGATTTGAACAAAAATATTTACTAAATCCTTTTAAGAAAATACATAAAATAAAATGAATTTTTTAACCTATTTAGTTTGATTTAAAAAGGTTAGATTTGAATTCTTTAATGTAGCAATTAAAGTTAGGTGTAAAGTCTTCTTAGCTATAGTTTGGTAAATACCATTATCATTATATTATATTATATATTATTATATATAAAAATATTAATTTAGTACCTACAGAGATATGAATAGGAGACTTTGTGTATTGTATCAAAAGCAAAATTGGTATTTTGAGTAGAAAAATTCACCTATGAGTATAGATAGAATATTAGTAACAATTTTAGCCGCCTCGGTGGCCTAGTTGATAGCGTACTGGGCTTTCACCCCGAGGACCCGAGTTCGATTCCCGGCCAGGGCTTGGCATTTTCATACGCTATTAAAAAAAAAGTAACAATTGTTTTTATGATGATAAAAAATTTAGAGCAGTTTAAGTAAAAAATTAATATTAGTTTATCTTCATACCAGTCCACTGTCATCATTTACTATTCTTTATACATCTTATACTTTCATATATGGTAACAAAATCAATAATTAATTATTAAAGGTTTTAATTACCAATATTTTAAAACTTGCAATAATTTATTGGTAAACAAAACTTGAATATTTAGTTTCTGTGAATTAAAGAAACAAAATTAACATAATTTTTGTTTAAATCCATTAAATTTAATGTTAAAATCTGATAATTTTATTTAGCAGATTGAATTTTTTTCGTCTCTGTAATCCTCAAGGTAATAAAGGACTATGTTCTTCGCTATTTTTAAGTTCTCTTTATTCTGCGTCATTGTCTCCAGTTACGGATATCAAAAATCAACCTAGTATCCAGCAACAACTCCACCTTTCTACTTAGAAAGAAAATTATTAGTCAGGAAGAAAAAAAATGTATTTTAAGAAAAATAATTCTATGTTAAGATTTGTAAAATCCGTTCCATTTAAAATGCACTAGAGGCTTTATTTACAAACGTTGATTATCAGCTGATTTTTAAATATTCATTTCTGCCTTGTTTTAATTTATAGAATTGAAGCACTCTGGGGAGTGTTAATACGTAAACACAAAATTATAACTTTTTTATAAAGTAGTTCTTCGCAATAACCCAATATTGAGGCATATTTATAAGCTGTATTTACTGTCAAAGTGTGGTTATTAATGGTACAATTTTAAAACTTCAATAAATTTAATGTTTTCAGGAGCAGTTGAGTAAAACAAAATATTTTAAGTGTAAAATATATCGAAATTAATTAGTAACAAAGTATTGATCGATGGATTTATCTCTGTTAAAGATTTGGTTCAACGAAGCAATGAGACGAATCTTAGTTGAGAAAGACAGACAGATGGAAGGATTGAGAGAACGAAGTTTGTTGTTAGAAGCAGAATGTCAGAAACATCAAAATACAATAAACAGATTAACAGCAACTGCCGGGTGAGTAGAGTATACTGAACTTCTTCTTGGTGATAAGCTAATTAAATCATATAATGTGTAACAATACATTGAATATTTATTAATGAATATTTGTAATTACTTGATACTGTACAGAATTCGTTTTTTGTTAAAAAAATTTATTTTGGAATTATTTTTATGATCAGTTCCATTAATCTAGGTATTTTTTTTAATTGTGATTCGGATAATTCAGAAGCTACTTAAGTATTAAAGTGTTTTGCTGTAATATAAAGCCAGTAAGAATTTTACAAAATAATCTTGGCCTAAACTATTTTTACAGATTAACTACTGTAGTATATTTTTTATTTTGGTTTAAATACAGTAAACCCTTGTTTTAGTTGACTGTATTCCAGTCTATTTAGCGGGATAGTCCATTAAAGCCAATTATCTATTATATGAGAGCAAAATCTGTAAATTCTCTGATTATTAATAGTACTGTAGTTGTTTTACATGTTTTGAATTGTATTTTTTATCACAAATATATATATATATATATATATATATATATATATATATATATATATATTTATATTTTTGTACACAAAACATATAAAGTTGAATTTCTTAAAGCTTAGAACAGTACATTCAGTCACAATGAACGAAAACTGTCGACTCATAATACTTACTGGAACTTCAAAATTGGAATACAAAATATTACCAACTTTTAAAATTTGATGCAAAATAATAATTTTGTTTGTGTTTTCCATTAAATTTGGAGTCCGTTAAAGAGAGAGTTTGCTGTATATAGAGAAAAAGGTTTGCTAAAGCACCAAAAATATATTTTTTTCATTTCCAGTTTAGTTATTCATTTCAGTAATAGATTCTCTAAAGACATATATGATAATCACATATGACAATGTAAGGTTTTTTTCAGCTATAACATGACATGACACATTGTTTTTTGAAATACTAATAAATTTTAAAAATGTATAATAATTATAAAAACTTTGCTTCACTTTACCTAATTTATTTTACCTAAATTATTTCCTGTTTACTATTAGTGGTTCAACTTTAATAATCTCAAAACCAGTTATATATCGCAAATCTAGAAATATAGGCTGCTATTTTAGCACACCAGCTTGAATTGTAGACCTTAATAAAGTCATGTTATCAGTGAAAAGAAATTAAATTATTAGTAAATCGTAAAAAATCTAAGAGTAAGCTCTGACAGTCGTATAATTAATCCAGGAATAAAATTCCCCTCTTCACATAGTGTTTGTTATATTTGTCCAGGAGTTTAGGCAGTGATAGTTCCCTGTTGGAAAGAGTAGAAGCATTAGAATCCGCGAAGGTAAGACTTGAAGCAGAATTAGCCGAAGCTAGAAGCACTCCACCTCTGCACCATGTGACGCCAACACATCAGGATATGAGCACATCCATAGCTCTCATACCGTAAGTTACCCGTGGCCTGTTGTGCACATTTCAATTTGTCACTTTCAGTTCAAACCGGTATACAAGGACGGTTTGATAAGTCAGTGACTTTTTGAATAAAACAAATTTTTTTCGGCAAATAAACATTTTATTTTCCTACATAATCACCTTTTAGCTCGATACATTTAGTCCAGCGTTTTTCTAATTTTTTTATTCCCTCCAAATAATAGATTTCCTCAAAGCTCTCAAAATACGCGTTTGTTTCGGTAATGACGTCTTCATTCGACTCAAATCTCTTACCGCCCAGCAATTTCTTTAGGTTTGGAAACAGAAAATAGTCACAGGGGGCTAAATCTGGAGAATATGCTGGATGGGGTAGCAGTTCGTATCCCAATTCGTGGATTTTGGCCATCGTGACTAGACAATTGTGCACATTTGTCTAGACAATTGTGACATTGTGACTAGACAATTGTCTTGATGGAACAGCACTTTCTTCTTCACCAAATGTGGCTGTTTTTGCTTCAAATCAATGTCGAATCTGTTTAAAAGCTTTGAATAATATTTGCCGGTGATTGTTTTACCTTTCTCGAGGTAATCGATGCGAATGACACCGCATGCGTCCCAAAAAATTGTGGCCATGACCTTGTTGGCTGACAGACTGTTTGGCCTTCTTTGGTCCACGTTCACCCCTAGCAACCCACTGTTTCGATTGTTCCTTGGTCTCTGGCGTGTTGTAATAGATCCATGTTTTGTCCACAGTAACAAAACGGTGCAAAAATTTGTTCGGATTACGGCTGAACATCGCTAAACACTCTTTTGAAGTGGTCACACGATTGCGCTTATGGTCGAGTGTGAGCAGTCGCGGCACCCATCTCGCGGAGAGTTTTTTCATGTCCAAATATTTGTGTAAAATATGATGTACCCATTCAGTTGAGATACCTACAGCATGAGCCAACTCACGCACTTTCATTCTCTGATCATCTAATATCATTTCATAGATTTTATCGACGATTTCCGGCGTGATCACTTCTTTTGGGCGACCTGAACGTTTGGCATCACTAGTGCTGGTACGACCACAATGGAACTCTGTAAACCACTTCTTAACCATTGAAATTGATGGTGCCGAGTCCCCGTAGTATTTATCAAGTCTTTCCTTAGTTTCAGTGATGGATTTTTTACGTAAAAAGTAATGCTTAATCAGCACACGAAATTCACTTTTTTCCATTTTCGTAAAAATTCACGAGGTTGTTTGCTTTGAACGGCTATCAAACACCAACTGCACGATGTAGCTTGCTCAAAATTAGGAAATTGCCCACTGATAGATTACAGTTGACGGCAGAACTGTTGCATTTGGAGTAACTGCGCGGGAAATTCAAAAAAGTCACTGACTTATCAAACCGCCCTCGTATTTTCTTAAATGGTGAATGATTACAACTTCTTAATTATTCCATTAACAAAAAAATGTTTTGTTATTTTTTTGTGAAACATGTTCGCATTAACTACAGTTTTGTTTTGTTGTCTTTTTCCACTTGCTAGTCTGTGATTCAATTTAAGTGTGTATGAGCAATAAAAATCTTTATTTTGAACCTAATAATGATTTCAGGAAAGTATGTTGACACAGAACTGATTTATAGCTTTCTGTAAAATATTCAAGTTCAGACCTTTTCAACAAATGCTTTTTTATAATAATCATTATATATTTTCACTAATTAAACATAAATTTGTGTATTTAGACAGTAATCACCTTTTTGATTATATAGTAATGATTTTATTTGCCGACATATTGGTTAGCTATACAATTTAAATACTATAATTAAAACATGTTATACTTGGTTATAAAATATTTATCGATCTACTCATAGCACACAAAGATGCGTGCTGCGTGGAACAATTAAAAGATCAGGTTAAAATAAGTATTTAATCTAAATTTTTAATTAATTTTTGTATAAAGTAAATTGAAATCGTGCTGTGGTTGCTTAAAAATCCTGCAGATAGAAGCACACTTTAAAGTGAATATATTCTTATAACATTGTTTGTAATAATGATCCATATGTTCAAATGTGTTTGTACAGGGAAAGTGGAAGTAGAGATGCAGCAACAAGCCCAGATCCAGCCCATAGATCTCATATTAAAGAAACACTGGTAAATATTTAATTTTGAAGTTGAAATAATGTATTTATAGTTTATTGCTAACAAATTTTAAAAGATATTAAATTTAGTTAAATTATGTTATGGCTATGATTTGTTTACGCTTACTTGCTTCCTTACTGCTATATCCCAAATGACATTTGGCTTCATCAACATGTTTGCTGCATACTCGGATTATATGCATCTTCTTTTATTAATCGCATTTTCTCCATGGTTAATCATACATTGTATAAACTTCTTCATCCACCATTGTCCTCCTTTATAGGTTGTCCCAAAAAAAAATCTGAATATTTTGTTTTCAAAAAGGATAGTTTTTCTTTCTGAATTAGCTGAAATAATTTATGAACTTCATCAGGTGATGAAATGTCAATGTCTGTATTCATAATGTGAAATACAGTGACCTGCTTAAGATCGACCTGGACAACAGTCATGTCAGACAACGGCCTAATTCGTGGAATAAAAAATGACCTGCATAACAATTTAGGTTTAGGATAAAGGGCTGAACATATAATAAGGGTGTTTTCATTTTGTTAAATTATTTCTAAGCAGATGTGTAAATATGGAGATAACATTGTGCTGTGCTACAGAAATAAATATGCTAAGTTAACACAAGCAAACCTTTTGATTGATCGGTGTTTGATTTTTGTAGTGCAATAACTTCCATGATATTTCTAAGATATCTGTTCTCAGAATGCCACTCCTATGCCCTTTTTTGTCACCTTACCTAATTTTACTTAGTGTGTGTGACTACTTAGTTGATTACCTAATCAACTCTTTTATTGTGTGTTAAATATGTTAGCATGTTAAAACATTTAAACAGTTTATAATATTATTATTAAATAATATTATCATGTTACATACATAAATTATTTTGTGGAAAATTAAACAGTTATGTTGAATGGAAGAAAACATTAAAATTTGTTACACACAATTTAAAATCATTAATATAATGAAATTGTTATTCTTGTTTCAGACGAAAAGTACAACATCACTAATACAGCAAGGAAAAGTCAGTGTCGGAACGTAAGTATTAAATTGATAATCATCATAAGTTAATACTAGATATTTTAAAGTAAAAATGGACTTTAATTAATAAAAAATAACTAAGAAATCAATATACAGTGATACTCCGGCTAACGGGCAACCTGGACAAGGGTCTAATTCACGGAATAAAAAATTACCCGCATCGCAGTTTAGGTTTTGGGGATAAAGGGTTGAACATTGTGCTGTGCTACAAAAAGTACTTCTGAGTTAACACAAACAAGCTTTTGATTGATGGGTGTAGGGCAACTTATATGATATTTCTTTGTTATCTGTTCTCAGAATGCCCCTCCTATTCCCTTTTCTGTCATCGTATGGGACGATTCATTCCATTGTTTTGTCAATGATTTTAGGCCTACAGTACTGTAAGCAAACAAAACTAGATAACTCAGTGAGCCAAGGGAATGGGATAGATAAACAATTGTCAAGTGATGACTGAATAGTCTAGTACAATCGAGAAGCATCGAGATGTTCTTACAGTTAAAATAATCAAATAATCATAATCATTTCATAATCACATATCGCTAATCATACCAAATTTTACTTAATGTGTCATCAAATATTTTACTGTGTGTTTAATTTGTTACCCTGTTAAAAAATTTAAATGTTATATTATCTTGTTACATACTTTTGATTTTTACAGTTAACAAAATGTTAAGTATCTTTGTGTGCAAGTTTCAAATTGTTGTTTAATTACATTTGTATGAATTCAGTTAAAATAAAGTGTTACTTCTATTCTGTGAAAATTCTTCATCTTTGACATATTAATGGTGGAGTGTTCAATTATTTTTTTGTCTATGTAACAATTTAAAATGTTTTCCATAAGTATCTATTGTAAACGCTGACTCGCACAGCAGTCTGCTGGGATAACAGTCTTAATTTTGGAACGAAATATTACTGTTAACCGGGGTAGCACTGGAACTAAATGCAACTTTATAGCTTGGAAATTTTTTATATGTTTTATCCCCTGATAAGCTTGCATACAATTCCTACTTGCAAAATAAACAATATACTTTCACAGTTAGGTTACAAGTACTTACCTCTAGGTAGAGGATAGAAAGGAAGAAAGAGGTGTTTGTGGCAAATTGATCAGGTTCCATTTTTGTGAACAGTATCGTTTCACGAAACTCAACAACAGGGTTTGCTTTCTTGTTTGTTTGTTTGTTTTTTTTTTTATTTCCACAATGAAGAGAAAAGATTTTTTAAAGATTATCACAGGTGAGACATGAGTACAATTTAAAAACAAAAAAACCACCAGCAGATGCCTTTCTCCAGGCAAATTGAGAAAGTTCAGGTAAATCTTTATGTATAATAAAAGCTACCATGTTCTGGAACCATAAGGGCATTATACTGAACAACAATGAACTATGCCAGAAATATAGGAAGAGAAATGCTCTACCCTGAACAATTCAAAGGGAATATGTACACCCAGTGGTTCACTCGTATTAATAAGACATTTAGAAGGCAATTGTTCAATTAACCTATATTTAACAAACTGGTTACAAGTTAGGTGGATATGTTTTTCACAGAGTAAATAAAAACTTTAATTCATTATAAATAATATTTCAACTCAATAGTGATGGTAAAGAAAAAATTTTAAGCTTATAAATAAAGCATTATTATTCGTTATTGCTGCCCTGTAGAAGAAGGTTGATAAAGAACTACCGTTTTGTATTACTCCAAGTCTAACTCAAGTCTTCATTCATGTTACAAATGTTTTTGCATTTAAAATTTCAGTGGGGTTGTAATGTCTGTTGCAGGTGTAATGAAGGAGATGTGGTGCTCGTTGTGTGGGACGAGACGTACAAGAACTACACAGTTCTACAGGAATCTACGTCACTGTACTTCCTGCACTCTGATTGCCTTGCGCTCATGTCTCTTCATGTTGTAGCTGGTATTTATGTTTAATTAATTTAAACAATATTTAGTTACTTTACCCTTGGTACAGCTTTGTAATTACTTTTAAAGGTAAAAAATTTGATTTACAACTGAAAAGCTTTGTTTTTGTTGAATGAACAGCCTGTATACAGTATTTGTTTCATTACATAATTGCTTTCGTTGATTTTTTTACATAATGAACTTTTTATTAAACATTTGTTTTGACTGTGTTGTGCGTACATTATTATGTTTATTTTTAGTTAATATTTTACGTTTGAAAAATTGTTTATTTTTTAAATTATTACTTTTTATTAATACAGTAGAACTTTGCTAATCTGAACTCCAGTACTAAATCAAATGTTTAAAACCATTCGTACTATGGAAGTAATGCAACCAGTCAAGTTCTTTTTACATTAGTTTCATAAAAAACATGAAAGTTAACAAATATAATGTAAGTATTGTTATTGTTGAAAGTAAAACACTGCGCATTTTGGTCTGAAACGTTTAATTAAATAAAAATTTGCTGCAGTAAAAGTTCAGGAAAAAACAAAGGATAGCTGTCGCTGAGTTTAACTGGAAATGTAGTTTAACAGAGTCACATTACTGCAAGAAAAGATGGAGGCTATATAAAACAATGTTTTAGGGTTATAGTTTAGTATGAATGCCTCGGTCGGCCGAGCCATGTGAAAGACAGGGCGATGTTACATTGTAGGCCTACTTACCAGACACGCACAATGGGTGGAACTGCACTAAGTGATCTCCGGATATCATTTTCTGTACCAAAGTATTATTGTTTACAGTTCTTCACATTTCCGCAGGAATTAAAATGAAGTAAAATGAATTAAAATAATACTTTGGTACAGAAAATGATAACCGGAGATCACTTAGTGCAGTTACACCTGTTGTGCGTGTCTCGTAAGTAGGCCTACAATGTAACATCGCCCTGTCTTTCACATGGCTCGGCCGACTGAGTCATTCATACTAAACTATAACCTTACAGCATTGTTTTATATAGCCTCCATCTTTTCTTGCAGTAATGTGACTCTGTTGAACCGTATTTCCAGTTAAACTCAGCGACAACTATCCTTTGTTTTTTCCTGAACTTTACTGCAGCAAATTTTTATTTAAAAATATATGTATATACATACACATACACACACACACACACACACACACACACACAAGTAATATATAACATTGAGATCACATTTACTCCCTGTGAGGCAGGAAATGACCTGTCGATTGTATTGTATTGTATTGTAATCTATTGATAAACGTTTACTTTGACATGGAAGGGACAACATATGAAGAACATTTATTTTAAAATGTTCCTTATTCAAATTATTGCTAATCAAAACCCATCAAGTTATAATTGCTTCAGACGAGTAGGGTTCTACTGACAATTTTTTAAAATATATTTTACAGACTATAAGACACACCTTAATTTTAAACGAATTTAAAAAAAATAACTTTTTTCCTTTATTATTAGATTACAAAGCCAGACTAAAACAAAATCTTAGTTTATTTTTTTCCATTATGAAACTAGCTACTAACAAAAATATTGTACTGTTATCAACACAAATCACTTTTAGTTAAAGTTCGCTGGCACCGTAGACTGCAGTGACACATCACAGGCTAGACAGTGTTCTGGGTTTGTGATGGCAGGGTGGGAAGGAGACAGTGTTAGCAAGCTTGTGAATCCCCGCAATTCATTTTCGTCACATCGATGCATTGCTGCTGCCAGTTGAATTCAATAGAGCTATCTCTATATTTTTCTACAGCATCGAATATATGGTCATTCTTAAGACTGGCAGGAATTTTAAATCAAACACTAGGCATTTTTATATTCATTTCGAGTATAAGAAGAACTTGAATTTTGGAGGCAATTTTTAAAAGAAAAAAGTGCATCTTATAGTTTGTAAAGTACATTATATATTTATAAGGATTACCTCTATGTATTATTTGTACTCATAGTAATTAAATAATATGTTATAAATTTCAGAAGGCAGTCCAAGAAGACGTTACAGCTTAGCAGAAGTTATAGAAAGGGAATTCTGTCGCGCTAGAAAAGTAAGTTTTAATATTTCCATTTTCTCTGCATCATTTAAGTTGATTATTGCAACATAGCCACCGGACTACATATTTAATTAGGATTATCACCTATTCTTCCCACCAGTGGTCTATCTACTCACAATGCGTAAAGGCTACCGCGGTTTCAAAACTCTATTGATCCACCTTCAGGCCATGATACAAAATGTTAAATCCCTCTGTCGCAAAGTTAAACAAAAGTGTGTGTGTGTGTATGTGTGTGTGTGCACGCACACGTGCGCGAGCTGTTGCCTCTGCCAGAAGAACAAGGACTGCATTGAGGGGAGTAGTGGCAGTTTGGGAAATCACAAAATTTCTCTTTTGATAAATCGTTGTGGGCATTGGTGGCAGCATCTACAATGGACATCAATCCCACAAATTACCTGACTTAGGAAACCTGTATGGTGAATTAAGAAGTAGTGAGGAACAAGAAGATGTAAAAAGGATTATTGTTGCATTGATACATTACTTAATTATTGTATATGTTTAAATATTATAAATTAATGATGCAGTTTTTATATATAAAAAAACATGATGAAGAATTCAATACATATTTTAATATTCAGTATCAAGAAAGACGTATACAGCTGATTGTATATATTTTGTAATCGTAATCTCCTATGGGCCTAAGAATAATATGATAAAGTAAATATACAGTATACAGCTTAAACTTGAACAACGGAGTTTCAGCAGAATAATAAACATTGACAAGTGAGCCTACTTTTACATGCAGGCTGCTAACTTCCATTCTGATCTTTTCTCTTTATTGAAATACCGCAACTATATTGTATACTGTATCATATTGTAGATTGTATACTGTATCACATTATATCTCAATGCTTGATTAGCAGAATTCCATGTATCTTTATTTACCTTATTGTGTGTTGCATAAGTTATTGTTTGTGATGCTTACGTGAACTTATGTGCATTATTGTAAGGGAACTGTATCAGCGATAAAAATTGTTTTCAACAAAAATACCACACACAGACGAATTTGAAGTCTTTGCCTTGGTCCACATTTATTTGGATAAGAAAGGCTGTTACTACCTTGTAAAATTAAAAGCAACATGTATAGTTTTGACAAAGTAACTGAGTAGTAAAATATTTATTGTCATTAAAACCAAAGGTTTCATTTTTACATTAAACGTAACCCTGCATCCTATTTGTCACAATATCTTGAGGCCGTTTGATATCAATATCAATATCAAGTTTGATGTGTATATTTAGACAGAAATAGGCTATGCTTTGCTCACATATTAAGTCACAATTTTACCTGTTGCAGCCTGGAAACAGATATAATGTTCCTGAAGGGACAAAGTTTTTTCGAGTGAAAGTTAAACCATTGATGTCATTACCACTTCAGTCTTCTAACACATAATGTTCACATTATCTTAGTTCAATTTGTACATACAGTGAAAGTAAGTATGCAAAGAAATTATGTAAGTAACACTGTATTTATTGTTCTTATAATCATTGTTTGTATGTAATGTTATTTATGTTAACCAAATACACAATGATCCATTTAATTTTTTGAGTAATTGGAATTAAAAAAAATAATTTCTTTAATGGTTTAACTTTTTGGTTCTGTAGCAAAAACCAAGGTCTTGTAAATGTGTATGTATGTCTGTAACGTGCCTCTTGCTCGTAAACAATATGACCCTAGGGAAAATATAGGGCTTGAGGAGTATATAAGGGATAAAATCTTACGGGTAAAAATATTTTGTATATTTATTTATCTAGTGTGGAGTATTATTTGAAACTACAAGGGATACAGATTCCATATATAGTTTTTTATACATAGTTTGTTTATATATAGTGTCTTTTATATACAGACCTTTTCATGTGCTCGTTCTAATTTTGACTTGTTAGATCAAAAAAGCCTTGACAAATTCCATAAACCCAGTTTGGATCAAAGCAAAGTTTGGTTTCTCAGGATTTTTCGATACTTTGCATATTTTTTTACTTAGGAATACTAATAAAAAAAATTGACCAACAACTTTAAAAGGTTTTTTCTATTGCTTGATCTTCTGAAGTGTAGGTAGAAGGAAAGAGAATGTAATGTAAAAAGCATTTTTATGAGGAAGTAGCCTTAAATCGTACGCTACGAGCGATACAGTGCAGGCAACTTAAAAGTAAGCTGATTCGTTCTTGTTAATTTGTAGTTTGTATTTGAAACATGGTGCATATGTAACTTCTCTCTAATCTTGGGCCTAAAATATTGATTGTAAGTTTGATAAAGCAATGACCACAGACTAGACTAGGTATTAGAACGTGTGTGTGTATTTTGGCAAGTTTATTACATTAATAAAATATATAATTCTAATTTGACTTTTAATGAATTTTTTCAGGACAGCCTGGCAGAGGCTCAGAAGCTTTTATTAAAGACTCAGCGTAAGAGAAGTTTTTGCTTTCAATAAAAATTTACTTTGCAAACTAGCTTAGTATTTTGAAGGAAACAGTAAATTAAGTGATAAACTTTTATTTTCTAACTTCAGGGGCCAGACAGATAATGGAAAAGCATAAATAGTCCTAAAATGGAGTCCTATTTTGTATGCCTATTCTTAGTTAAAAGAAAAGTGAGAATATATTTTATGTTAGTGACATTAATTGTAGAGAATAAATTTTAATTGTTTTGTTATTTTATAACGTTTGTTACATTTAGTTTTATTTTTAAGGCTTACTAATTTAAATTTGTTTATATCTGTGTGTTTATTTGTATGTAATTGTTTCATTTTGTTTTTACTATTCCAGAATGTGAATTAATGAATAAAACAAATACCACCTAAAACGTAGTAATATGAATACAAAGTACGATGTAGGTTTATTGTAACTTTTCATAATTCTTAAAAAGTATAGGTAGCCGTATAGGAAGAATCAAATATTGTTTTAGCCATTGAATATTAACGACGTTAGACTTGTAATATAATTTTATTTCAATCAGTACAATATAAAACTGTTCCAAACATATTTCTAACATTTTGTAGCGTGTGTTTTAAAAGATTTTATTTGTATTTTTTTAAAATCAGAAGTAATATTTATTCAGGTACAGTATTTTTGTAGCGAAAATATCTTGCTTTATAAGAGAATGAGTGACTCAAAACTTTGCTTGTCAATGGGTCTGAACAAAGTGTTAATTTTAGCCTTTGTTCTGATATTTAGGAAAGTATATCCTTTTGGGGTGTTGTTGATCCTTCTCTTTTTTATCAGTAACTTTGCTGTTTTGCTGATAACTGTTGGCTTAGCTTCTTACATTTTGAAGATAATCAGTATAACGTAGTTAACATACTACTGGATATTTTTAAACATGTCCTGTTTGACATGGAAGACTAAAGAAGACTATGGTTTACGGTTTGATGAATCTTCTTTTAAGATTGTACCCTTCATGCTTGATAGTTTGAGACTGTTCCAGGATTACTTCATACGAGTGTGGAATATTTTAACTATGATTATAAGTGATTTTAAATTACAGTGATAAGTAAAACAGCACTGTAGGCAATAAAAAATTGAAGAATGACAGTCACCTGAAAAAAAGTTAAAGTTTTGTAAAAGAGTTTAATTAAATGTGTAATGTGCCATTTAAATATTTGGTGTTCAGTTAAAATATAAACTTAAATTTTTTTATGTTTTATGGTTATGCAGAAACAATTTTCATTTCCCTAAGTACAGTTTTAGTATATATATTTTTTTTTAATAAATGGTTTCAGCATTATTTTATTTATTTCAACAAATATTGAAACCAGCAGCTGTAATGGTATTTAGTCATAGATATATAATTGTTATTGTACAAACCTTGTAAAATATATGTATATTTTTAATAATATTTGTGCACCTTTGTTATAGAAGTTAGTTTGATTTGAGCGAGTGTGTGGAGTTTTTTATTCAGTAAAAGTACAATTTATATAAAATATGTTGGCTGTGATTAAGCCGTTAAGTGGACAATGTATTTTGTATTTAAAAAAATGCGTATTGAATGGGCTCTTTTATGGGGTTGTTTAACATAGTAAAACCCAAGTGTAGTAGTACCATGAAATATACACCAATCGTTTAATACTTAAATATTTTACTATGTAAGATGTGCAAGTGCTTCAGCAATAACAGTTTTGATGCATTTACTTTTTCGACTATCTTTTTATTGTTAAATTTATCAAACGCTTGGTATAGTATGTTTTAATTAGCTATTGCTTATATTTTGTAATCGATATACAGACTGTACGCTCCAGAAGTCATAATCCTTTGTTTATACTTAACACATATAAAGTATTATTGTTAAAAGTGCAAATGTTATGTACAATGATATTCTTTATTTGTGGAACAAATGTTTTATGTTCTAATGTGCAGTCAGTAAATACCAAGCTACTTAAAATTCTGATATTGATGCTATCAATATAGTTCTATAGTTCTAAACTATGACTAACAGTAGTAGAATGTGGTTATTACAGAAGTTGTGGAAAAGTATGGGGGTTAATGAGTTAGTTAATTTGCAAGGTAATTTGTTGCATCTACCTGTGTTCCTTTGGAGTAAACCTAAATGGCCTTAAATTATGTCAGAACAATATAAGCTAACTGTAAGTTGTATTAGAATAATTCTTTGGCTTTGATAATTTTGTATACTTTCAAAAAAAATAGCTATTATCCAGAAAAGGTTGTGAAATTCATATGGTTATTGCAGACTTTATTTATACAGTACAAGTACTGGTTAGTAAAACATTAAAAATTATATATATATTTACAAGTTAATGTGGTAGGTAACCACTACCTTATTGTTAAGGGACAAAGAATAGTTGTTGAAATAGCTGTAATGTCCTTTTGCTTTGTGGCAGTCCATTGTCTTGGATCAGTGTTGACCTAGACTTCTAGACTAAGGATGCCTTATTACTTTCTACACATAAACGTAACAATATGTTTATTTAATCCTTAAAAAGACTAAAGATTACTTTATTCTTCAGTAATATTTAGGTAAAACTAAAATTTAATCTAGAAATCTGAAACGAGAACAATGTTTTTTGTCTTCTAACATGGAAACTATTCTATCCCTCCAAACAAAACTAGTTTGATACTTCTGTCCTTTCTTAGTCTTAAAACTATTCAAAGATACTATCACATCAAAGTCCTGAAACCCTCACGATGTGCAATATTTCAATACTTCCTTATTCTCAAAGATTAACTAAGAGAAAATGTCTCATTTTTTATGAAACAAATAACATTCTAAAATTATACAAGATAAAAACTTTATTTGATTTTGCTGTTTATAAATAAATATCTTTATTGTGTTTATATTGATTATTATTTAATTTAAAAGAAAGTATTTGACATATATTTCATGTAGAAGTGTACTTATTCGATAACGCTTTGTCACAATTTGCAATATGTTGGCAGCTCTTAATGTTTCAGTTGTACAAATTTAGGTAAATATAGTAAAAAAATAACCCGAATAGAATGTAAATATTTAGTGCATTATTGTAAGTATATAAATATAGCATAGTGTGTCACTTAGCCTATATTTTCATACACGAATGTCTGCAAAGTTATTATTATAGCTAAGCTTGACCTGTAGTCATTAATTTAAGATCACTTTTATACCATTTTATCAACTTCTAGTGCTGTCTTGTGATGTCCAATTTTGTATTTCGTCTTATATTAGCTTGATGAAGTAAGGACAAAATTGTTAATTTTTTCATAATTCAACTATTGTGCGTTTTATGCAAATAGGTATGTAAAAAATTAAAATATTCCTGTACAGAATAAAGTTTATTTTATTTACTTTCCCAAAACCTAATCCTAATTGTGGAGGTTTATCACTTTTAGTGAATTTTATTGGGCAATGAGCTTTTGCAATAGTTATAACACTATGATGTAGGATCATGAAATGAATGCTGATCCTTTATTTTGAAAATTTTATTTCACAAGGTAAATTTGATTTCAAATGTAAGCAGGTTGTAACAATGTTTATATAATTTTCTGTGAAATCAGATTTATAGATAAAGTAAAATAAAATATGATTTTGTTATTTCTTGAATATTTGCTTCCATCACGGCAGCGAGACAGTTCCAACAAAAATTAATTAAAATTATATTGTGTTATTTATATTATAAAGAAATATTAACAGCACACTTTATTTAAGTATTCTAAAACAAAGAACTAATACTAAATGTAAACTTGAAAATTATTTTATAAAAGTAATTGTATTAATTTACAATAGGTATACACCGATTTCGGAATCTAGACGCTGGTTGTAATTTGTCATCGTTTGCGGTATATACTTAATACAAACAAAAATAATCATGATCGTCTAAACATACTGTGCAACTCATAGTTTGGCGGTATGTAAAAGGTAATTCACTGTTTGCAGATTAAAAAAAATCGTGACACTGTTTTGTTTGGAATGTAAATTTAAATATGGTTTGTGCAGTTGAGAGTGTTTAAAATGTTGTTTTATTTGAAGAACAGCGCAAAATTATTGCGAATGCCTCGACAATCGCCAACTTTCCTTCTCCCACCACACTAGAGATGGGTAAGAAAACTCCAAACTGTTATTCTATATACGAAAAACAAACTGCTTTGCCAAACGGAAACTAAAAGTTTAAATTGGACTGGATCGTTATTTCTTAAACAAGGAACAACAGTTTGGACTTCCCCACCACCTACGTTATATTCGAACGTTGCCGCAAGCACTAACACTTTTTTCTGCTATTTTCCTGCTAAACTGTTTTCCTTCAAACAGTAAAAACGACTACAAACACCTTTTTCTTTAACTTGCTATTTGCTATACTTTTTCCCTCCATTTCTTGTTGCAACGTAGTGAAGTAAGAACTATTTGGGCGTTGTCAAAGTTTATCTCTATTTTCTTGCGAGTTGTTTGAAAGTTTTAAATGTAAAATTTGTTGTTCAAACATTTTTTAAACTGTAAAAACAGCCATAATTGTGTTATATATTAGTTTTTTTCGTAGTTTACTTTGTGTTTAGAAATTTAAAGATATTTAGTGGACAATTTTGAAAGTTTTCTTTTACTTTTTTTATGTTTTTAGAATTAAGTGCTTAGTTTTTAATTATTTATTGGATGTGCGGACTTTTTAAAATTCACAATATCTACTCTTGTATATATCTTGAATAATTTTAGGTTATTTTAGAAAATATTACAAATATCTTACATTTTATTTTTATACGGAGCCTAATTTTCTTTAAAAACATTTGTTTTGTTAAATATGTTATTACAATAAACTTTATATTTTTTCTGTGTTGTAAAATGGAAAACTTATTTTTTTGCTAATGCTAATGTTAATAACCTATCATTAACCTAATGTTAACCTATAATTTTGTAACTATATAGAGCCAATTTTATTTAAACATATTTGGCCTATGTTCTTATTACTATATTTTACTTATTAAGGTTACTTTTTTCAGTGTTGAAAAATGGAAACTTACTTTCTCCCAAATAAAATATGACAGTAACATCTCACGTTTTGTAAATACATAACCTAATTTTATTTATACATATTTTTTATATTTATTATCAATCATCAATATTTTTTAATCAACTAAAAATATTCTAAATTGTTTGCATTACAGTAAATATGCAAAGGCTATTTAATTTTTAAGTAAAAAAAAAAAAATGCTTCTATTAGAAATTCATTGCATTTTGTACATAAAATGGCATACATATATATTACGTTTTGAGAATGTAATTTAATTGTAACTACACTTATAAAAATTATTTTTTTCAAAATGTTTTACACCCAAAAACAGTTAAGGACATGGTGGTAATGGGAATGAAAAAGTAGTCTTAGAAAACTGAACATTTGTGTTTATGTTTTAGCTGCTAATACAACTTCGATTTCATATTTCTAAACATGTTATTTTCAAACTGTTATTCAAAACAGTTATTTTTTTCCAACAAACTGTTCGTTGATATTTTTTAAAAATAGCAGAAGTGCCCATCTCTACACCACACCGCCGAAACAGGAAACTGCACTGCAGTTTATAGATTTGCAGTGAGTGCCCACATGTTCGTGTAACGTGTTGTTGGTAGTCTCAGAGTAGTGAACGAAAAGCCGTATATATTCTCTTTCACAGATTATAAAATACTGTATCGTGTTCTTGACGATCAACAAAATACATTGCAAGTTAGAGATAGGGAGGAGGTGTTACTCTTTGTAATAGTTATTGGTAATCGACTTTAAGCCCTTACTGTAACACGTGTTTGTTATAAAACTAAAACTTAGTGATTTGGTGAATAAGAATACTCAAATTATAAGTTGAAAGATAATGGCTACTCGTGTTCAGTTTGAAAACAACAATGAAATCGGTGTTTTTAGTAAATTAACCAATTCCTATTGTTTAGTTGCGATTGGAGGATCAGAAAATTTTTACAGGTTTGTTAGTGTTTATTTAAATTTTCTACTTCCAAGGCAGTAGATAGGCGATTGTAACCTTAAAGCTTTTTCACTGGAAAAAAAATCCAAGGCAGTAGATTGAATTTGTGGGATAAAATTTTTACAAGGCCTGCATTAAGCTCATTTAAGTCTAAATAACAGTGGGCTTAATAGAAAATGACATCATACTTTAGTTTTCCTTTAGACTAAAAATGTAAGTATGATTAACAACCTATTTCTTTTCCGAAATAAAGCAGTTTTTAGTAGATTTCAAAACTGCTTATAGATAAGGAAATTAAAAGAAATAATTCATGAAGAAGTGTAACCATGCACTAACATTGTGCAATACAACTTTGGAAAGGAATAGGTTTTTGTTATTTAGTATATTGTTAATAGTAAATTATACTGTTATTTAGAATTAATTAATAATTGTATCTTAATGTAACATGTACTCATTAGGTCATGTGTTTTTTAAGCGCTAGTATTAATATATAGGTAAATATGCGGTATAACTTGTTTTCAATTTGTTTGCCAAAATGCTTTATTACATGCTCAAAAGTAATAATACAAAAATATAAAAGTGTAAAAACTAGTCTGTTCATTGTTAGTTAGTCTAGGCCAGATGTAAATAAATAGGAATGACTATACCTAGATAAATGTAGGCCTACTCTCTAACAAGAGAACACTTAAGTTACACTTTTGAAATAGGATGCTATAAGTTAGAGTAGGCCTAATAATATTACTTACCTCGTGTTATTCTTAATTATCTTGTAAATAATTGATTCCGAGTAGCTGACAACTAATAGTTTGTAATTAAAATTGTGATTGACAATGAACTAAGCACACAAGCAGTCAGAGTGCTAATTATGAACAAAAGACTGCTGCCTTATCACAAAGTAGTGCATGATGGGTAATCTTATAAACTAATCAATTTGGAGTGGAGACATTTGCTTTTGTTTACATTGGGCCTATACTAACACTGAACAGACTTTACAGAAAGTTTCCCAAAAATAAAACAAAATAAAAGTTAGTATACCTGCATAACTTAAAAATTGTTATCGCGCCGAAGTATGTAACATGTTTTTCATCATGATCAATTAAATGTTTGTTATTAATAAAGAAAAGAAAAGTTTCTGAAAAAAGGTAAAAATACATTTTTATGTATGTTGGTAATGTTTGCACAAAAATGTATTATTATATACCCAATATTAATAATATAAAATATAAAGGTGGGAAGTTAGAAAAAATACAAATTACATTCTAAAAATGATTATCGCGTTAAAGTAGTAATGTTTTTCATCACGAAAACATGTTAAATGCATATTATTAGTAATAAAAACAATAGAAACTTTCTTTTAGAAAAAAATACTTCAGAACCTAACACGGGTTTGTATATAACTAGTATTGTATAAATTTAAATTTAACTAAATACTAGTTAAATTTAACTAGTATTGTATAAAATATAGTAACCTTGTAATGACTTAGATTATTATTATACTAAGCATGGCTTAGTGGTCAGTTAGTAGCTTAAAATCATAACTTATAATAAATTCAGTCTTCTGTGGATTACATGTGTCTAAGTAAAATTTAAAATCGTGGGTAAATCTCTTAATTCAATAACACATTATGTAATAGAACAAAAATTGTAAAACTCATAACTCAATAAAAGTACCAAACATTCACAAATACTAAAAAAATATTGAAGAACCTAACTAAAACAGTTGTGAGCGAGGAACCTAGCTAACAGTTGTGGACCTAACATGATTTTGTATCAAACACAAATGAAAAACATGATTTGTAACACTACCGGGTGACAAAGAACACACTTATACTTGGCACACATCACACTTGGCGTAATACATCTAACATTTTTCATGCAATGTAAACAGCAATGATGTCACAATATATTTCTATTAAAAACTGAATAAAATCATAATTTATCATAAGACATTTAATTTTCCATGGGAAAATGTCTGTTAATTGAAACATGTAATGTAAGGAAAAATCAATAATTAAAAAAAAAGAGTATATAATAGGGCCTATTAGCATCTGCTTGGTCACATCAGTGGGCTGATGTCTTACTGTTTTTTGTTACATTTCAGATATTTTTACAAACTTTCACCCTAGCCAGTAACGTTGTAATTTGGTGTAATTCTGTAGGTGATTGTGGATATGGAAATCTAATTTTTTGTAGAAAGACCTAGGCTATTTATTTTCCAAAGTACTTTGTAAACATGTTACTACTTACAGTTGGCCTAACATTTTACAAAATTTAAAGAAAAAAAATTAGGATGTGTGTGTGTGTGTGTGTGCGCTACAGTAGTTTATGAAATGATTTTTTTTGTACTGAAGGCCTATTTTTTTCATTTCTTAAATGTAAATTATGAGGTCTAACCCCAAAATAACAGTTTTAGAAAAAACACAACACAAGTGAAAGTACAATTTTTTTTATATAGTCCTGTATAGATTACTATTTCGGTACATTTTGACCATTCAGATATAGGCATTTTTCAAAACTATGAACAAGCTTTCAGTTTTATTGTCACCAAAGCCTTTCTGTATTATTAGGTACTTATGTGAGCACTCAAATGAATATTTACTTGACACAAGTACTGGGCTGAACGGTAGATGATTAAAAACCTGACACCTAACACCCTTAAGTATGAATGAGCGTTGTCATAAAATAGTACTATTTTTGCACTGAATTTACCTTGTTTATTTTGAGCACAACTTTTATAATGTTTCGCAATATTTTTCAGAGTTTATTGATAAACCACACCCAAAAAGTCGACTAGTAGTACACCTTCCTTTTGCCAAAAAAACCGTAGCCATCACTTTTCTTGCAGTCAATGTTTGCAAGTACTTTTTTTAGCCGCCTCGGTGGTCTAGTGGATAGCGTACTAGGCTTTCACCCCGAGGACCCGGGTTCGATTCCCGGCGAGGGCTTGGCATTTTCATACGCTATACATCATCCCATCGTCTGCATTAGCCTAAGTTTGCACAATAGTCAGACGTTAAACACAAAAAAAAAAAAAAATGCAAGTACTTTTTTGGTGAAATGATATATTCTCATTTCATGGACTGTGTTCTTTCATATTTAATGTGCTTAATCTAAGTCTCACTTCTTAGTTACAATATGATCAAGAAGGAAATAACAGTCTTAATTGTATGCCTTAAGGAATGTGGTGATCGCTGTCCTCTGAGATTTGTGTTCCTTTGTCAAACATTTTTTAAAGCTATCTTGGCACAAAATTTACAATAGCCTAAATTGCGAATCACAACTTAATGTAGTGAGTTCTGTAAAATTTAAGGGAACTCAAACTCAGAGCTTCATTATCATCAAATGACAATTTTCACAAATCTTATTATTGATTTTCTTTGATACCTACTTATTTGCCAATTTCACTTTTGTCATTTTTATTTATGGTCACTTATGTATAGATGTACTTCTGTATAAGCAGAGGATGTTAAAAATATTAAAGAAGATTAAATAATTTAATAAAATATACTTTTAATTCTTTTAATTATATTCTTGTTTTATATTACAGCGTTTTTGAAGCTGAATTGGCGGAAACAATACCAGTAATACATACCTCTGTAGCAGGATGTCGTATAATTGGACGTTTGTGTGTAGGTAAGGTAATTCCACACTTTACATAATTTATAAAAAGTTAAATACAGCTATTGTACATAATGTTTTTTATGTTTTGCAGGGAATAGGCATGGCCTTTTGGTTCCAAACTCGACCACTGATACAGAACTGCAACACATTAGGAACTCGCTGCCTGACACAGTGAAAGTGCAAAGGGTTGAAGAGAAGCTGTCGGCACTAGGAAATGTAATTGCATGCAATGATTATGTTGCTCTGGTTCATCCAGATTTGGATAGAGTAAGTTGTATTCATTTGTATTAATCAGTTTGGAAAATTATTTCAATTGATTTTATGATTATTACAATTATTTACGTTTAATATAAGGAGTAGCGAATAAAGCATTATTATATTTTAATTGTTCATATTGATATACAGTGGTACCCCTGTTAACGTGTAGTTCGTTCTAGAACTTTTATCTAAGGAGACTGCTGTGAGAGTCAGCGTTTACAATAGAGATTTATTAAAAAACATTTTAATTGTTACATAGAAAAAAATAATTGAATACTCACTATTAATACAGTATGTCAAATATGAAGAATGAAGAAAATTCACAGAACAGAAGTCACACTTTATTTTAACTAAATTCCTACAAATGTAATTATGTCACATGCACATACACACACACACACACACACACACACACACACACACACACACACACACACACACACACACAATTAAGACTGCATATTTTTTTAGTTCATACTGTAGCTTTTTTTTAGTTCAATAGTCAAAAGTTTGTCTTTTACTTCCACAAACACTTCTTTTAGAGTCCATTTAATTAGTATTCACAAAAAAAAAAATGTTAACAGGATTTAAACAATTTGAAACTCGCACACAAACACACAATGTTTTTGTTAAATTTAAAAATCAAAAGTATGTAACACAATAATATTATAAATGTTTAAATTTTTTAACAGGCTAAGAAAGTACACAGTAAAAGAGTTGATGACACACTTAGGTACATGACAGAAAAGGGAATAGGAGTGGGCATTCTGAGAACAGATAACTAAGAAATATCATGCAAGGTATTGCCTTTCAAAAACCAACCACCCATCAATCAAAGGGTTGTTTGTATTAACTCAGCACAATGTTTATTTCTGTAGCACAGCACAATGTTATCTCTGTATTTACACATGTGCTTAGAAATAATTTAACAAAATGAAAACACTTATAATGTTTTCAGCCCCTTATATTTCTTTTGGTGAATTAGACAGTTATCATTGTCCAGGTGGACCATAACTGGGTTAACACTGTATTTACATGTTTGACAAGGAATATAAATATCTTGTGATTATTTAAATTAATTATGTTTTAATATCAACTTGTTTGTTAATTTTTATGTGTAAGGTTACACACAGATGACCAGGCCAAATAAACACAAAATTATTTATTCATTAATGTGTGAATATTAATAGCGTATAACATGAGCAAGACAGTTTAATTGTATCAGATAAATAATTTGTTAGATTAGGAATCATTAATAATTTGATGTGTTTTTCTTATGGCTGTTGTAATAAAATTGAAATTTTGATTTGGATTTTTTAGGAAACAGAAGAAATATTAGCAGACATTTTGAAAGTAGAAGTTTTTAGGCAGACTGTGGCAAGTAATGTATTAGTGGGCACGTACTGTGCATTGTCCAATCAAGGCGGACTTGTCCATCCTCATACGTCGACACAAGATCAAGATGAACTGTCATCTTTACTTCAAGTTCCACTTGTTGTAAGAAACAATTTTTACGATATTGTTACTGCAAAGCTACAGTCCATTTCATATTTCCTGAGAGTGAATATAAATATATTTAAGCCCCATGTGTGACCCTAGCCGTACCTGCTAGGTATATGAAGAAACTGGGTTATTAGTGTCAGTCATCAGTCACTAAAACATGTACAGTAGACCCTCAGTTAACAGACACCCGATTATCGGAAATAAAATCCATATTCACAGCGGCTGTTCAGAAGTCAAAAAATCCGTAACTTGTAAAGCACAATGTTAAGCTCACGTAATTTAGTTAATGCATTTCTAATGAAAACAATGAATAAAGGTTATTTAAATAAACTGAATTAATTTATGGAATATGATTTATATAGAGTGATTATGTTTTAAAAAACTACAATCACTTTCCCATCACAGATTCACCAATCGTGATTTTGCGAAATCGCAGTAACTTTTCTTTCTAATATGCTGTACTGTACAATAAATTTGAAACCGATTACAGTTGTATTACTCCCGTACAATCCTGGGAAGGAAGAAGGGAACAAAGAGTTCTGTTTTCATAGAAATGAGCCCTTGAGGGTATTTTGTGTCAGTAGTTGAAAAAAAGGTTTGCATGGTTATAATTGCCAGCTTAGTGATTGTGTGTGTGACATTGAACGACTTAAAATCTGATTTATATTTACAAATCTGATTACTTGTTATACAGACCCTAATTAACAATTATGTAAACAATGCGCTTTGATTGAATTACTTGTGAAGTAGGCGTAATATTTATTGTAAACATAACATTCCATACGCATTAACAAGTTCTGAGTAATGCATGCTGACAGATTCCAGTGTTATATTTTCACACGCTGTATATTTCAAAATTGTACAATTAAATATATTCTAAATTATGATAAGGTGTAATAATTTTATTACCTAAATATTAAAGTAATATTTTGTGAATACCCTGCAGGGGCTGCAGATTAGCTACACCTAGTGAGAGGATTTAGACGTCCCTTGCGGTACCCGAGTCTAACACACACTTACACTTGTAACACTACACTTACGACTTTAACACTTTAAACTCACGCTTACATTTAGGGAAGCAATAAATAGCCTTAATGTGCTTTTACCTTAAAAAAAAAAGTTCTTTGTGAATAAATTACTTTTACCGATTAGTCCTTGCAAATGGCAGTGTGTTATAAATTATTTCTTATAACTGTTGGTCCACATCTGCATGTAAAACCTTCAATTCATTGTAGATGTATCAAAAGCTGGTGACATTTTTTTTCTGAGTGTCAAAATTAAATTTATAACAAATCCTACAGATTAGCAACAAGTCTAAACTATCATCATTCAGCACTGCACTCTCACTATGTTTGTTTATTATACACTCAAACAGGTCTACATTTAAATGTCAAATGAACATTTGAGTATGATAATGTAATGTTAAATCTATGTTTTGTTATTTTACTTGATAAGTAACACAAACTGTTCACAGAAGACATGTCATACTACAAGTAATACACACTGTGTTCTTGCATTATATTTATACTTTGATAAAAATTACAAACAATAATCTCCCACAATATCTTAAACCTTTTTTTTACCTCAGTTAGACATGCATGTACCAACGTTTATATAAAGTAGATCACTAAATATGGAAAATTGATTGTCACAGTTAACAGTAGTTCTAAGATTGGGCCTTTTTCATTTTTCTGCATTCTACCCTTTCTTCCCTGCGTTTTTATCGCAGGGAATTTTCTGCATCCAAAAAGGGATGCCCCCGCATGTACGTTCGATAATCGATGGTCTGCTGTAGTCTACTTTGAATCTAAAATACACCTTCAGAGAGTATTGGGTAGGCTATAGCTTGCAGTAAATTCAAATGCTCTGTAGCGATCTCATTGTATTCAATTCAGATTTGTGGCTTTTGATGGACTTTAAAAGATGTGTTACACTGTATTCTTTTACCCTACTCTTTCCGATAGTCTTGATAATTTTTAAATGACAGCAATTTTTAACTCTGAAGACAACTATTGCATTATAATACGTTATGAGTTTCAGTTTTGTGTATTACAAATGAAAGGTGTATATTTTCTTTTTGAGTATTGGATATAAATTGTTTGATAATTTTATATTAATTGAACTTTCCTAAGATTAAGTTACAACAGATTGTGGTGTGGTTTATTCTATTACCATAATTAGTTGATAGGGCTCTTTGTTAGCTCACAAGAAAATATTTTTGGAAATTTTATTATTTTTTAATTGTCTTACAAAGCTTGCAGTAGCCTAAGTAGGACTAATTAATCAGACAGAAAATGCCAATTATAATACAGTATAGAAAATCAATACTCGACATATTGTGCACTCAAAAAGTGTTGAGATATAAGAATTGGGCTATATTGTAAATTATTTATTTACTTTGTAAGTTAATTATTTATTGACTTGTAATAATTTTACCAAAATCTTCACAAAAACATATTGATACATATATACAACTGCCTAAATATTCATAACTTCAGGCATTATAACAAACTGACATAAAAGTTGTGTACAGTTTGTATCTACAGTAATTGCAGCACACAGCTCTCTCTCTCTCTCTCCCCTCCCTCCCTCTCTCCCCGCCTCGGTACTGGGCTTTCACCCCGAGGACTCGGGTTCGCTTCCTGGCCAGAGCTTAGCATTTTCATACGCTATAAATCATCCCATCGTCTGCATTAGCCCAAGAGTGCACAATAGTCGGATGTTAAACATAAAAAAACTCTCTCTCACCACACACACACACACACGCTTTCTGATATGATGGAAGCAAATTTTAAACAGTATTAATAAAAAAATCTTTAAATCTGATTTTATCATCATAATCAACATAAAAAGCACTGAATGCTAATTTTAGTACATGCTTGCTATTAGTAATACATTTATTGGATTGCACTGCACTTACCAACCCCATTTGACACTTTTACTGATGGTGTGAGTCAGTGTCAAGTTTTACAGAATGTTATGTTTCCAGGACTTTAAACTTAAACTTAAACTATCCACTAGCATATCAGTGAGCTACGATTAAACAAATGCTAATGTTGTTCTTAATAAATTATGTTTGAGCTGATCTACAATAATATAGATTAATGTTAACATTAGTTTGTACGTGTTATTATTAAAACTAAAAAATTTAATAAAACTAATTAAATATAAAACTGATTTCCTATACTTAATGTACGCATATTTATAACCACTATTTCAGTGTAAATTGTAAAATAACAAAGTTGTTTTGTATGTATTTTTATAACTCTTTGTACAGGCAGGGACTGTTAATCGAGGGTCGGAAGCGATCGGTGCAGGCATGGTAGTTAATGACTGGAGCGCATTTTGTGGGATGGATACAACATCAACAGAAATATCTGTGTTGGAAAGTGTTTTTAAACTCAATGAGGCACAACCATCGGCAATCACAACAAGTATGCGGGCATCATTAATAGATAGGTAAGGTCTCTGCATTATTTACGTACTCTAAACGTAAGTTTTTTTAAACAATTCTAAATGGAAAATACAAAATCTATGCTGTAGCAGTGCTGATGTGGAACGATTAAGTTGTTACTGGATTGTAATTGTGTCATACACGTGTGTATTTAGCATAGTGCTGCGTTAAATTAGCTGTACATTATCGAACGTCGGTAATTAGGGATGTTTCGAAATGCATTTGATACAATATTTGGTATGAATACAGTATTGGAAAAAGTATCGGTACTTCTGTATCGGATGAAAAGTATCGGTACTCCTGTATCGGATGAAAAGTATCAGTACTCCTGTATCGGATGAAAAGTATCGGTACTCCTGTATCGGATGAAAGCATCGGTACTTCTGTATCGGATGAAAAGTATCGGTACTCCTATATTGGATGAAAAGTATCGGTACTTCTGTATCGGATGAAAAGTATCGGTACTCCTGTATCGGATGAAAAGTATCGGTACTTCTGTATCGGATGAAAAGTATTGGTACTCCTGTATCGGATGAAAAGTATCAGTACTTCTGTATCGGATGAAAAGTATCGGTACTCCTGTATCGGATGAAAAGTATCAGTACTTCTGTATAGGATGAAAAGTATCAGTATTCAAGATATCCAATAATTGTTTTTGTTTTAATAAAATGTTTACACTAACAATAATGATAAATAAAGATTTTATAATTATTTATAATATTAGTTAACAATATTGGTGTTTTAATAAGAAAAAAATGTTTGAGTAATATATTTGGAAGTTTTAACCTAAAATTCATGAACATTACATTTTACCAATATGAAAAAAACAGAACACACACACTTTAATTAATATTTTTAAAAGGTACAAATACTACTAATTTGGTGTATAAAAAAGCAATATGTATTACAAACTACAGCAATAATCACCTTGAATTATAACGAGCTTGTATGTAGTGATATTGGTTGTTAGAGTACAACATGAGTATTGATGTTGGAGATGTGGATAATACACTGAACATACAAGGAGGAGGTAGCTATGTTACCTTCTCCAAAGTATTTAGTATTTAAAAATTCATCACTAATATTACTTTACAAAATGAATTTTAAGGTTTTTGAAATTGTTCTCTTTTGTCGTAAGTGAATTAGGATTATTAGTCTCATGATCAGAACTTAATGAGACCTGTCTAAAAAATATTCAATCTTTGGCCGGGAAAAATATGTACATGACAGAATTGCGACCTAATTCTCTTCAGAGTAGGCCCTTTGCACGTCCACATGGTGAGCCCACCGATCCTTCTAGTTCCGAAAACATGTTTGGAAGACTTTTAGAATAGTGTGCATTTTAGAAAGGCTCCACCTTTGCATTCTATTTTGACAACTGTATTTTTGTTTGAGTTGCACCCTTACACCACGACTCATTTCCAGTAATCACAGTGTTTATAAACTCAGGATTAGTGATTTTAGTGTTCGCAGGTCCTGTGCAACATCAAGATGAAATTCTTTCTGTTCTGTTGTCAGCAACTTGGGCACAAATTTTGCAGCCAGTCTGCTTTTAAATCTTCATGCAAAATTTCAAGTGCAGAATCTGTACTGATCCCAACCTCTTCAACAGTCTATTGTATGATCAAATGACGATATCTCGGTATCATATATTTCACCCTTCTAAGAACAGTTGTGCCACCTCGGGGGCCTAGTTGATAGCGTACTGGGCTTTCACCCCCAGGACCCGGGTTCGATTCCCGGCCAGGGCTTGGCATTTTCATACGCTATAAATCATCCATCGTCTGCATTAGCCCAAGAGTGCACAATAGTCAAACGTTAAAAAAAAAAAAAACAGTTGCATACTGAGCAGTTTGTGGCCTCCAAAACACAGTTCACTCTCCATTGAAATGTTGCCATTTTTTAATTATTTGAACCATTTCTTAATTTGTGTTACACCCATAATATCGTTTCCAAACACCTGCTGAATCTTACAAATTATTTCGTTTAGAGAATCACCAAGTTTTTGACAAAATTTAATCAATCTGGTTCAGTCATCTTCAGAGAAATCAAAAGTTCGACAAACATTTATAACGTGTCAGTCAGCAACCAATAGGCAATGACTGGTAAACTCAAACGTAGTATCACTACTGTGCGTGGGAAAATTCAAGGTCTAATACTTTTTAGGCAGGTGTGTGCGTGTGTGTGTGTGTGTATGTGTGGGGGGGCTGGTATTAATATATATAGCAGACAATTAATTAATTTTCAATGACATTAACACTAACGAGATTGGCATTAATTGTGAATGAGATTTATAGCAGTTATTGTAAATTGTGATAATTAAATTAATTACACTTAAATGTCTTATCTAACAGAATTTATTAATTTTTGTTTCAGTATGGCGTAACTAATGAAGATATATTAAGATACTTATAAGTGCGGACTGTATAAAAGTTAACCTATAAATACATTTGTTTATTTGTTTGCTGTTTTCTCATTTTTTTAGTTTCTACTTGCTGTTTTCGCCCGTTTAAACAGGTACTGGGCACAAACTTCAATATTAATGTTAAAACAAATTTCTGTTAGTTAAAGTAATATAAGTAAACCACTATTTTGTACTTCACATTTTCTGTTTAGTTTAAAATGTATTTGTAGTATTACTTCTATTTTGTTCTCAGATATTGTTTCCAAATCAAAGTAGAAAAAAAGGGAGAAAACTAAAATTAAGAATATTAGTAAAATAAAATATTAAATTCTCAATTATCTATAGACGATTGTTCCGAGCGGTATCTTTAAGAAAATATTTTGTGAAAATTGTGACATTCATACTCATTGTATTTATTTTGTGCATATCGCAGTAAAGCCATGTAATTATTTTGTGTATGCTTACTTTGTACTTTACAATACAATATGGATATAGTTGAGTGCTCGTCCTTTCTTGGGATAGGTGAACACAAGTCAGATCATGTTGGAGTAACCCATCATCTGAAATGATGCTTACGACTACTGTCATCATTGCTTTTGATGCAAACATTGATGTCCACCACTTATCATATTGGCTGTGATATTTTTGTACATAACTAAAATATTAGCCAGGAAAGGTTGGAGAAGTTATTCAGCCTACTGTACTGTATAGTAAAGTGTTTTGTTAAAAGAAAACAAATACAAGTGACTTAAAATTGGATGCTATTCAAATCTGTTTAAAAAAAAATTGTAACAAGGTAAATATTTTTGAAAAAAAATACAAAAATGGACCTAACTGCTGTTTTTTTATCTTATTTTTGATCAAATTTGACAATTTAAAATTCTCAACTTTTTCAGATAAAAGTGTTCAGACACTGATTTTGTTGGCAATGTAAATGACCACCATTTTGAAATATATTTTGCTAGGTAACCAACTTATCTTACCTTGATTGCTGCTTCAATAACTCATTTTTCAAGGAAAATTGATTCAAAACTTTATATCTGTGTTTGTGCTGTTTGAAGTGAGGGAGCAAGCTGCCCATGGCACTGCAGCCATGCTATTACAATGAACAAAGAAATCTCATAATGAAAACCCTCACCATTGAAAATGAAGAGTTAAAAATGCTTAACATGGATAGAAAAATTTACTAAATTCAAATCATGGAAGATCTCTTTTTAATGTAATCCCTTTTTAATAAAGTAGAATCCAATTTGACAATTTTATTTATGTTAAAATGTTGATATACTGTTGTGGCTTTATGCTAATAAACTGATTTAAAAAATCTGTAAAATTTTTTTTAATATTTCATTTTTTAGGACATCCAAGTCTCATTTACTCATACTTTTTTAGAACACACCCTCTTTTAAGCAAGAATATGTTTGTCCCAGACTTCTCAATGTGTATTCTCTCTCTCTCTCTCTCTCTCTCTCTATATATATATATATATATATATATATATATATATATACCCCCGAGGACCCAGGTTCGATTCCCAGCCAGGGCTTGGCATTTTCATACGCTATAAATCATCCCATCATCTGTATTAGCCCAAGTGTGTACAATAGTCGGACGTTAAAATATATATATATAAACATATTCTAATGGTAATGATTAGTGCTAATATAACGATACCAGGTCTAGGTCTTACTCTGATCTCCCAGTAGCCATTTGAGAATAGATATTGGCAAACTATAAGCCTGGCGTTTTTGGTAATTTAAAATTTGAATTATTACTAAATAAAGAAGTTGCAGCAATGTAAATTATTATTCATAGAGGTGTGCTGCTATCTATACAAGTCTTAACAAACCAAATCTTAATTTTATGAAATCAATTTTATTATGAAAAAACTCACTCTTAACTGAATTGCTGTAAAATGTGTAGTACCAGAACCAAATATTGTATTTTAGTTATTTGGTATATTTATACCACAATTCCTTTTTAAATATACATTATATATATATATTAGTTAATGAATGAATCATAGATAAACTACTGGACTGAAGTAAAATTTAATTAATGTAGCAGTGAGGAAGTTCATATCTCTAGAACAAAATGTGAATGCAAATCATTTTTGTATCTTTATAGATGTGATATGCATGATCTGGATCAATATAATATGTGATCTGGTCTTTATAAAAGTGTAAGAAAGAAGGTTTAAAAGTGATAATATTAACTGCTTGGTAACAAAGGTTAATTATTCATCCACTGTAAATAAAATTTTCAACGACTCCATAAAATATGTTCTAGAGGTCAGGTACACCACTTATTTCATGGTCCATACATTTTTTTTTATTTATAGGTCTTACCATTATTTCATCATAATTTTCCATTGGGAATTTGCTAACAGTGAGTTCCATATCTCATATCTACATATCTATATCTATATCTATATACATATCTATCCATTATATCTCACATTTTGTCATAAAGTTTTTATTACATTATATGTCGATAATTAATTTATTAAAAAAGGATTTTGCCTTACAAACAATAGTTTACTTAGGTCTAATCAGTTAACTATTTTTATTTATTAGTACCACTTTTTCTTTGAAAGTAGCCTATTAATTCTGCTAGGAAAAAAATTGTTAATTACTGAAGGCAGTATTTATAGCTTACAGTTTTAAGCTTGACTGAATTTAATAAACTAAATGGCCTAGAAACAATTCATCCATATTACCATCATTTTAAAAAATGTATTAGGGTAAGAAATACAATGAATAGGTTACCAGTAATAAATTTTAGGCTTTTTAGTAGGTAGGTTATATTTGTAATTTGTCTTCATTAAAAATGCTTTAACAGTCATATTTCAAGTATAGGTTATGCTATACTTTTTGGTATTTCAATAATTTATACTTTAAGTAAAATGTTTGTGTTTATTATATCTAGCCTATATACAAACATCTATAAATATGATGTTTTAGGAAAATAATTATGCAGGCTAGTCAAAAATATGATTTAGTAGGATTAGGTAATTTAACAATACCGAGTTATGTTATTGCCGTGATGGGATATGAAAATTTATTTTTCCAAATTAAAATAATATGCTTGCAAATATTTTATTCAGCCTATTTAGATCTTATTTATTTATTTATTTTAATTTTTATTATCTTTTTCATATATACATATATATATATATATATATATATATATATATATATATATATATATACATAACATTATATTTTTCATATATGCTTTTGGATAGATTTCATTATCCTTTTTTTCTAACTAAGCCTTCATAGAGCTTATATGCTTTCGACCCTACCTTTCTTACATTTAATAACGAAAAATATCAGAATAAATATTATGTTCTTGTATCCTATGCTGTGCAGATAAAGTGTAAACAAGTTGCTATGTTTCAAGTACATACGAAATATGTGATGTGTTTTAAAAAGTGATCTGTGAAACTGTAAGTGTTTAGTGGTAATTTACCTCATATTATAGTGTATATAAACATGTATTCATAAGTTTGGGAACTCTTACTTGAAAATAACCACTGTCTTTATTCAAGGTAAGAAATTTATTAAACATTTTATTTTAATTTATACTATTTTTTTACTTCATGTTATTATTTGTTGGGTCTGTTATAGGAGCCAGTTAGGTAATGGGTTATTCAGTTTTCACATGGGGACTAATTGTAATTCATGGTTTTGTACAAATATTTTGTTTTCTATAAGCCATAAAATTTTACAAAGAATAACAATGAAGGTTCAGCTGGTGAATCTTTGATCTGAAGACAGTTGCTGAGTGTTATCAGCATAACATTTTTAGGACACTGTTTTGTCAGATATTCTTTGCAGGTATGAAATAATTAAAACTGAACTATGTAAAAAGTCTGTCATGTGATTGCAAATACGTTTAGGTATTTATTGTTTGACACCATAATAATTTCTTTTTTCTTTTTAAGTTGCATAGTGTTTGTACAACAAAATTTCTCACTGTAATTTGCCATTGTATGCACCAAATTATTTATAATTTTTATTAATAGGCTAATATTTTTTTAGCACAAAAAAAAATTTAGTCTGAATGACCGGATTTGGTGCTTTAAATTGTCTGATTTTATGAAGGTGAATGAGAAGAAAATATTTCTTTGGGAAAATGTTTTAACTGAACTATTGAAGAATTAAAAACAGATAAATCTGTGTTCTACATACTTACCTGTCTGAAAAAAAACTAAAATTGAAGTGAGATGCAGTTTTTAGTTTTACAATATTTAGGCTGTTCAGATTTTCTTATACAAAGATATATAAGATTTAATAAATTTTACACAAACAGTAGTCTATTATAAAAAGTTTTGTTAGAAAATAACATTTTTTATTTACGTAATTTATTCATGAAAAAAATTTGTTTACTAGATTATCCGATGTTTAGACTTAGACACTATTTGGGTCTAGTTTAAATTAATGTTGCACAAAAGTGGTTCTTAACCTTGTCTACCAGTAGGCCATATTAACCAACAATTTTAAACTTTATATATAAAATTTATAACAGCCACTCATTCCTCATCCTTCCACCTACACAAATTGAAAGTCCAAATTTGGTTAGTAAAATTAATGATAACCCTACCCTGAAAGGCAAATTAATTAGTGACCTTAGTTCCAATATATATATATATATTATTATTATTATTATTATTATCTGCGTATAGACCCTGTTGGATCACGCAAAGCACTCCGACTCATGTCTTGTTCCTTCTAATCCTCCACATCTCCCTCATCCTATCCCCATGGATCCTCTTCCGCTCCTCCGTCCATTTTACCCCTGCTCTCTTTGGGATTTCATTCTCTGGGACCTTCCAACCGAGCATCTTTCTCCTGTATGCGTGCCTGTCTTCAACGTCTGTTGAGTCTATTTCTGCGTCATGTAGGTCTATTCCGACTTTTGCGATCCACGACGTTGTTGATTTGACTCCTTGTATATACTTAAGGATTCTGTTGGCAAGTCTCGTTGTTGGGATTCTACTGATGTGTCCATAGAACCGAAGCTTCCTTCTTCTGATATCTGCTGCCAGGTTTGATATCTTCTCTGTGGTCTTCCGGGAGTGCAACCTGTATCCATCTTCTGTTAATCTCGGATCATGGATCTTCCTCAAGATTTTGTGTTCTTCCTTCAAAATACCCCCCATGGTAGCTTTTGTGTGGAGTGCTAGTGTCTCGCTTGCATATAATACCTCCGGTTTTATGACTGTGTTGTAGTGTCTGATTTTTGTGTGCGTCGACATACATCTCTTATATATATAAGAGATTTTCCGTGATAAAAGATATATATATATAATTCAATATAATCGGCAGTAAGATTTAAAATGAACATTAATTGATGGTGTATAATGTGTTAGACAATAACATTTATTTATGTTATTATTAAAACACACTGCATAGGCTCAGGTCTAACTATATATATATATTCAATATAATCGGCAGTAAGATTTAAAATGAACATTAATTAATGGTGTATAATGTGTTAGACAATAACATCAATAATATTTATTTATGTTATTATTAAAACACACTCAATAGGCTCCGGTCTAACTATATATATATATATATATATATATATATATATATATATATATATATATATATATATATATATATATATATGCTACGTCAGTGAGGGAATCTTTTTATATTTTTACATTACGATAAGTATAATATTTTTTTGTTTATTGGGTATAAGTAAAATTGAGGTTTTCAAAATAAAATATATAAGCTACATTTCATTATATTTAAATGAATTACTCCTCCACTTAGTTTACTAAACTTTCTATAGTCTAATTAACAGTAAAAATATTTTACATGTAAACACTTGAAATATACATTTTATTTATAATACAAAACACTTTGTAAAGAACACACACACTCTCTCTCTCTCTCTCTCTCTCTCTCTCTCTCTCTCTCTCTCTCTCTCTCTCTCTCTCTCTCTTCATTTTTCATTACTAACCTCCTGCAATAAACATTTTGTACAAGCCATTTTTTTTTATGTAGACCATTATTAATGCTTTCATCAAATTTATGAATCATAATTATTATACTATTTAAAATTAATATATCAGTAGGGCGTGTGTATTTTTAGTTGTTCTAAGAAGTATTGTTTTTAATAATATTGTGATAGTGTCAGTACTATCCATAACTGTAGTGACCTTTAGAATATTATGCATTATAAAGCTGCCTGGCATTATTATTATGCATTATAAAGGTAGGATAGTCCTAATTGTATTTGAATTGCATTTGTTATTACATTTGAAGTACAAAAAAAGTATACACTTCAAAAATAAATTGAAATCTACATTTTAAAACTTCACATTTTAAAAGAACAGAAAATAATGCCGTGCTATATATTCAAATTTATATATTTGGGAAAGTTGTACTTCCCTGAGAAATTAGTTGACTTATTTAGAAGGGAAAGCAGGCATCAAATTTTAAAATAAATTGTCTTTTTATAACATAGAACTCTCACTTATAAACATTTATATGTTTATAATTTTTTGTGAATATTATTTTACCTAAGTTGGTTTCTTGATACACAAACACATGTTAACAGTTATAATAAAAATATGATCCTATTTCAGCTATGTTTGGTGTTGTTTTGCTAATTCTTCAAAGAAAGATGCCGCCAATTTAGCTTTGCTTGCTGTATTTTTTGAAGGTTTATGATTCGGTTCTTGATTCACAGTGAATATTGTATTCAAATTTGATTCAAATACTTGTTTCTTGTTAATGGTTTTTTGACTGTTTAATAAGTTAAGTTTTCTCTCAGCAGACGGTATGTTTGAATCTAAATCATTTGTTTGTAGATGAGTTTGAAGTTCTTTTATTAATACTTTGGATTTTGATATTGGATCTACATTTTCTTCACAGGCTGCAGTCTTAATTGACTTTTGTACTGAAGGTGGTATTGAGACCAAAAAATTTTCTTTAAGTTTAGCAACAGAAGTGTTTGAAGCATTTGTTAAATGTTTTAATTCAGCAGTTTCGGTACTGTCTTGAGAAGAAATGTTTTTTGAAGGTTTATGTACTAATGTTGTTATGATTAATGGACTATATATATCTGACTGAAAATCTGCACCATTTTTTAAAGGAACGTTTGGTTGTTTAATACTATTTTTCGATGTAAAGTTTTCCATAGTCCTCTGTACTAATCCTTTTGTAGTTACAGAATGTTTAATTGGCTGTTCTGTATTGTCACTAGATACTGTTTGACATTCTTTGTCATCTTTTTTGACCACTTTTGATACAAATTCTGTAGATGCTAAGGAACTTTTAATATTTGTATCAATGGAATAATTTGCCAGGATTGGTGGCTCAATGCTTTGTGTTTTACTAATTTCTGGTTGATTAATTTCACATTCATTTAGTTCTAAACTTGTTAAGGATGATGAACACTGTCCTTCTTCACTATCAAACTGTCTTTTTGCCAGTGAATTTTGTTCATTTGAAATTTCAAACGATTGAGATTTTTGTGCTACCTTTGACGACAGTAAAGGATTTTTGGTTTGTCCAACGTTGTTATGTAAAAAGCTTGATACAATCTTTTC
Organism: Callitettix versicolor; assembly: GCA_022606455.1. Classification (NCBI taxonomy): domain Eukaryota; kingdom Metazoa; phylum Arthropoda; class Insecta; order Hemiptera; family Cercopidae; genus Callitettix; species Callitettix versicolor. The sequence continues at coordinate 106,064,406 of CM040189.1, read as the reverse complement.
CTTTTCACTGAACTTAAATCTTTCAACTATATCCTCTTCAGCTTCAGAAGGTGCTAATAATTTCTCTGTACGCTTTACTGCGGAACTCTTAAACACTGAATTATTTTGTTCGGTATTATTATGTAGGTTTTGTGTTTGGAAATTTCCGTCAGATATTTGTGTGGATGTTGAAGAGGCAGAATCACTACTTTTTGTACGTTTCCTCTTTGTCTCCTCATCAGTAATTCTTGAAGCTAATCTTTTATTTTCAGTGTTTTCTTTTCCAATCTCATTGAGATAGTTATCGTGTCTATTTGGTATCAAACCTGTAGAAGTTAATGAAGCCTGAGAAGTGTGTACAGAAGTAGTTGTGGTTGAATTATGTGAAATATTTTCATAAGAGGGATGCATTAAGTCTGTAAATTGTAATTTATTCGGTATAAGTGTATCCATTGAATGCCTAAGAGAGAAGTTTTGCCTGTGGTGTAACATTACATTTTCATACGATTTGTGATGTACGTTATCAACTACTGGATTGCCACTACTCGAATTGTTTCTGTGTACTTGGTTGTTTGTTTTAGTTTCTCTGAAAGTTTTCAAAGACATGGACCTTTGAGCTGACTGATGTACAGATTCTTCTAGAGTTCGTGGACGATTTTCTAACCTGTCTAAAGCTAAAGTATGGCGGTTAATTCCGCACGATGTAGATTGCGAAGATGATGGCTGTTGGGAGATAACCTGACTTGGGAACTTCAGTAAAGTTTTCCCAGCCAATTCTCCTCCACTGTACAGGATCAGTTCATTCTGTGAATAGTGTTTGCACATTTCTTCGATTGTTCGAAACGCCTGTAACACCAATTTTATTGTTTTAAAAAGTTTGTTGAATTCGACACTTATAGAAAATGTATTGAAAGTTAAGTTAAATTACTTGAACATGGTTGAAAAAACGTTAAAAAAATTATGATATTCATGCAACTTTTAACTACACAGGTAAACTAAATCTTTTTTTCTATTTACTGAAATGTTATATCAAATTATTAAAAAAGATCTAAAAAACAAATTGAATTTGTAGGAATTTTTAACAATACTAATAGGCCCTAACTTTTTCTTACTTCTGCTGCTTTAAATGGCAAAAAGCAACGTAAGAATAAAACATCCTAAAAACAATGCACTCTATATTTAATTTGGTTTAGAGTAGACTGTTGACATAAGGCACGTCTGTTTCAGTGAACTTCTAATTAAATTTTACTAATTTTAAGTCTATGGTTCACAGTGGCTTTACATACATTTATTATATTATGTACTGCATTATATACTTAACCACTTCATTGTGTTTCTTCGATCCAAGAGCGATTAAACCATCATCTCGCCGTCGTACGAGAATATTATATGTACGGTTTTCATGCCACAGTGTTAGTGTTAACGATCTGGTCGATGACGATGGCCTAACGATGAAACATCCTTGACCTCCTGAAAACATGGTGGAATTAAAAAAATACAAACATATCCGGTTTAAACAATTTATCACTAGTAAGAATAAATATTTGTCCTCCCTGATGGGAACAGCTGAAATTATATCAGTGTACAAAATTTGACATACAGTAAAAGAAATTTACTACTTGAGGCTAAATAATAAAAAAACGAAATGGCTGGGAAAAGGGTTTATTATTTTTTTTTTATGGTGGTATTAATGCACTTTAGGAATTTTTGTGAAAATCACTATTTCACCAATTTTTTTCTTGTATTAGTGTGTTATGTCATTTCCTTAATATTTATCAAGGCGCGGGAGATGACATTTATTACGGTAAATGCAAAAGAAATTACATTTTTAGCTATTTATTACTAACCTGTACTTCTAACCTTTATTCTGACGTCACTGATGTTTACTTTGCATGAATGTACTCGCATGTTCACGTTGTATGGATTTGCCTGTATGTTTACTTTGTACGATAAATTTACATCACTAGATTAATAAGGACTTAATAAATCAGTGAAAGTACTTGTTCTGAAAAGATCGTTGAAAAAATGGCTGCCGTTAATTGCAAACTTTGCGATTTGGTGCTTTTTGTCAATTTAAGTTGAAATGACAGAAGTATTGTTGAATTTAATCTTATTTAATCTTTAAACAATCGTATTCGTGTTCTAAACGCGGCAATAATTGTGAAATTGACAGAGGAACGTTACAGTTTCGTTGCAACGGGCGCGCATTTCTTTGCAACAGTTCGTCGACGAATTTAAACACGAACAGTCGAGTCGAGTTAGGTTATGGAGTTTTTTTTTAAAAAAAGGAAAAATTGTATTCCTTTCATTATTATTTACACACATAAAATTTATCGTTTCGCAGTTATAAACACGTTTCTCACTTTCACACAGTAATCATTTTGATGTTATGTTTGGCACTTTTATTTTCACTTATTTGTAACTACTCCGTTGTTTCCACACGGAAACAATATTAATATTTTGCATTATTAATATTGGGGGATATTTTGAAGCGTGTTAGTGCAAAAATTACGAAAATTAATATATGTCCACAAACTGTATTTTAAAACCTTTTTTATTTACGTTAATTTGGTCATTTTACTGACATCGTTTCAAATTTGTTACATATGATTCTTCGTACGTGATCATATTCTAATGAACCGTTTTTGAAAAATTTGGCTAAATTTTCAGTTTTTGTTGTTTTGATAGCTGCCGAACTGAATACTTGGTAAAGTAGCCTATTTGAGTTTATGTGAAAGCAGGCATTTATAAATAATATAATCAGTTTTAAGCCTACAAACCTCTATGCACATAGATTTGAGCAGTCTTACGATCCATGTGGCCAAACCATGGAAATCTCTCCAAACCTGAAACTGAAAAAACAGGTTTATTTGTTTTTAACTATTACTTGTATGTATAAGTAGTGGGCAATTCCTTTTTCCCTGAAATATAGCCTAATACACTAATACATTTCATTGATATGTTCTAATTTGTGAACTGTAAATTATTTTGTTTTGTTTTGTTTAACGTCCGACTATTGTACACACTTGGGCTAATGCAGACAATGGGGTGATTTATAGTATATTAAAATGCCAAAACCTGGCTTGGAATCGAACCGGGTCCTCGGGGTGAAAGCCCAGTACGCTATCAACTAAGCCACCGAGGCGGCTCTGTAAATTAAAATACACGGTGAAAAAACATTAACAAACTTTCTCACATAGCTCAAACATCATAATAGTTGCTTTAGTTTAGGCTAATGTTTGTCAGACAAGGAGATAACATTACCTAATTAATTATCCATTCATTACAATGTCAAAAAGTAGGTTGGCTTAGTCTAGAATATGTGACAGTATAGTTATTGATTGGTTGGGTAATTAATTAATAATTCATACCAGTTACGTATCACGTGATATATATGTAAAATAAATATTGGGCTAACTATATTACACTAACTTTCTCAAATTCGATTATTTTTCGAAAAATTCAGGAAGTCAGCCTAATTTCTTAAAATCCACTCATCAGATTTAGCTAAAATTGTGGTATTATACGAAGATTCATAAGTCAGTGAAGCAAATTTTTAATAAAGTTAGGTTAAATAAAAAAAACAAATCACACATGACGGCGGGTGAGGTTTATTTTTGGTTTTTTAAATTTTTTTAAACCGTAATATTTTTAATTTCAAATGCATTACACTGAAGACTTATGTTTTTATAAATATTCAAATAAAACCAAAGTTTTAGAAAAGTCTAATGAATCATTTTTAAGAAATAGTTCGATTTTATATAAAACCTAAATGCAAAAAACTTTTATTTAAATTTTTGTTAATGTCCCGATATACAGGTAAACCTCGTCAAAATTTATCAAAATCGATCAACTAGACAGGCAAAGTCCAAGTGTGAACTATTTGTTTTTTCTCAGAGGTTCCAAAACGGAGATAGGCTTTGTACAATTTTCAAAAATATTTTCGATATTACAAAAAAATATTTGAGTACAATCAAAACAGGCCTACTAAAGAATATACAGCCAAAACCGCCTTCCTAACCGTAGTTTTGCAACTTAAGCTTAATGTTTGTACTTGAAGGGTCAATTAGGTGCACGCCATTTTAAGAAACCCCAATGCCACTTTGTGTCGAAGTGCATTGTATTTGTTAACCCCCCCCCTTTGTTCTTGAAGTCTATACTTTACGCCAGTTAGACGGACAAGGGCGTAACTCTACATTGAGATGCGCGAGTTCAGACTGACATGTGCCCCAGCGTATATAAGTACTACAATGATAACCTTTATGAGGGATCGCTTCTGGTGGTATCTTGCGGTAAAGTGTTCAACTATAGTTAAGCAGATAATAGTACCGTCTATTATCTCATAGTCTCCACTCCGGTGCTTGCAGTTTGCAGCGTTCGTAGCGGCAGATACGATAATTGCTTGGACTTTAGCCGTTAACATTGAGTCCACGGTGATTGTACTCTTTATAATGGTGACTGTACTTCTAGTACAATTTCGGTGCTTTAACCACCTCTGACACTCCGGTCTCTGTGCTTCTTGCATGTTTGAGTGCTTTTGTGTATTAGTCTACCTGTGTAGCATCTGGTTGTTAGTTTTGTGTAACGCCTACACTAGAGTTTATAACTAATTCTCCCCGCGGGGGGTGCAGACTAGCTACACCTATTGAGAGGATTTAAACGTTCCTCGCGGTACCCGAGTCTAACACACACTTACACTTACAACACTACTCTTACAACTTTAACTCACTTACACTCACACTTACATTTAGGGAGGCGATAATAGCCTCAATGTGTTTTTCGCTTTAAAATAACAAAAACATATAAGTTTAATAGACACGATAACCGTAGCCAAAGCAAACACTTACAAATTCGCATGCTTATTCGTCTGTCTGTCGGCAGGGCACTACACCTCTTACACGTACACTGTGTCACCGATCACCAGCCTGTAAAATTAGGCGAAAATGTGTGACGCGGCGCTCGAGTACAGGAAAAATATATGAGTTCAAGACAAGTATTTAGGGGTGAAATCTTAATGGTAAACATATTTTTTATTTTTGCGTATTTAGTTTGAGGTTTTATTTGAAAATAGAAGGTAGATTGACTTTGAACACACACACACACACACACACACACACACACACACACACACACACACACACACACATACACACATACATACATACACACACACACACACACACACACACACACATACATACATAAATACATACATACATACACACACACACACACACACACACACACACACACACACACACACACACACACACATTCACACACACACGCGCGCACGCATACACACACACATACACACACACGCACGCATACACATACACGCACACATACAGACATAAATACATACATACATACATACATACATACATACATACATACATACATACACACACACACACGCGCACGCATACACACACACGCACGCATACACACACCTACACACCTACACACACACACACACACACACACACACACACACACACACACACACACACACACACACACACACACACACACACACACACACACACACACACACACACACACACACACGCGCGCGCGCACGCACGCGCGCACGCACGCATACACACACCTACACAAACACATACTAGGCTTTCACCCCGAGGACCCGGGTTCGATTCCCGGCGAGGGCTTGGCATTTTCATACGCTATAAATCATCCCACCGTCTGCATTAGCCCAAGTGTGCACAATAGTCGGACGTTAAACAAAAAAAAAACCTACACACACACACACACACACACACACATATATATATATATATATATATATATATATATATATATATATATATATATCATATATATATATATATATATATATATATATATATATATATATATATATATCGGTATATATATCGGTTCTTAAGTCATTTTTATGTTTGGGCATCAGTACTTTTCCAAAATAGCAGTTAAAAGTACTCTACAAGCGGTGCAGTACGCGTCGCAGCAATGCAGACGAAACGGAAGTCAGCTGATACTGTTTTTATTAATACTGTATAGAGTGTTATATGTAAACATATATTAGATCGTTTTATTTCTGTACACCGTGTACGTGTGAGATATTAAGCCGAGTACGTGTGCACATGTGCTGCCGAGATTTATTTTCTGTCGTGTAGTTCAGTTTTTCCCCTCCAGAGCGCAGCTTCACACAGCGGCTACTAGGTTCGCTGCCATATGCATACCACAGCATCAAACATGTTCCTTCTAATTACCGTAGGTTTGTGTTTTTTGTTCTGCTTCCGATTGTAACTTGTGAGCAGGCTGTTTAAAATATAAAAACATGCCTTGAAAGAATCATTCTCAACCAGCTGAGCTGGGGCAATTGTTTTTTTTAACTTCATTTCATTTCCCAGGGTGCTTCGAACCGTTGGTTTCAACTACATAGGCTGTTTGACGTTTTACATTACGTTGACTTTCTTCGTGCCTGTTGTAATTTTGTGGCACAATGCTTTGCCATGTAGCTATAATGGTTTTTACTGTTACATGTAATAGCATTTATTATTTTATACGTTTTACAAAACATAAACAGAATGAAACCGATTATATTTCGTCAGTTTTTATAAACTTTTAATTAAATATGATTTAAAACCTACAAATTCTTTTACGTTTCCATATTTATTTCATTAGTTACAGGATATACGATATTCTGTAAGGTTTCCATTGGGTTTGATACAGGATATACTATATTCTGTAAGGTTTCCATTGGGTTTGATAGCGAATTTCCATAGCAAAACGAGCTATTACATTGGCCATCACAGTAAAATGCAGACCCTGGAGAATGTAATGAGCACCGATACAGGCTTTTAGCACATGTTTTCAGTTAGAGTTAATATATATATATATATATATATATATATATATATATATATATATAATTATTATTATTTGCGTATAGACCCTGTTGGATCACGCAAAGCACTCCGACTCATGTCTTGTTCCTTCTAATCCTCCACACCTCCCTCATCCTGTCCCTATGGATCCTCTTCCGCTCCTCCGTCCATTTTACCCCTGCTCTCTTTGGGATTTCATTCTCTGGGACCTTCCAACCGAGCATCTTTCTCCTGTATGCGTGCCTGTATTCAACGTCTGTTGAGTCTATTTCTGCGTCATGTAGGTCTATTCTGACTTGTGCGATCCACGACGTCGTTGATTTGACTCCTTGTATATACTTAAGGATTCTGTTGGCAAGTCTCGTTGTTGGGAGTCTACTGATGTGTCCATAGAACCGAAGCCTCCTTTTTCTGATATCTGCTGCCAGGTTCGATATCTTCCCTGTGGTCTTCCGGTTGTGAAACCTGTATCCATCTTCTGTTAATCTCGGGCCAAGGATCTTCCTCAAGATTTTGCGTTCTTCCTTCAAAATACCCTCCATGGTAGCTTTTGTGTGGAGTGCTAGCGTCTCGCTTGCATATAATACCTCCGGTTTTATGACTGTGTTGTAGTGTCTGATTTTTGTGAACGTCGACATACATCTCTTATTGTAGATATCACGCGATATATATATATATATATATATATATATATATATATATATATATATATATATATATATATATAGTGTTGTAAAAGTGACGCAGCCTTATGAGGAAATAAGAAAGGTTGTGCATATGGGGAAACTTTTGAATGTAGGCACCATTATGCGAAGCACACAACTGAATACGATTTAAACACGCGTTGTAACAGCGCGTCTTCCGATTTCTCCTTGAAGTTCAGGAGTGGTGTGAGGATACATCATACTTAAGGTGTCAAAGTAAGCGATAGATCAGAAGAGGCTTCAATCACTTGCCCATGAAAACATTGTTCCACGAAAGTAATGGTGTTGTTGGCTACACCAGGGTACGCTGGGCACTTGGCTACGGCGCTAAAGATTTGGGGCCGCCTCGGTGGTCTAGTGGATAGCGTACTAGGCTTTAACCCCGAGGATCCGGATTCGATTCCCGGCGAGGGCTTGGCATTTTCATACGCTATAAATCATCCCACCGTCTGCATTAGCTGTGTGCACAATAGTCGGACGGTAAACACAAAAAAAAAAAAAAAAAAAAAATTTGGGAGTGTGAAAAACGAGAAAAAACTTCAATTAAAGCGATCTTACCGCCGCCTGCACTGTACTTGAATCTATAAAAGTATTAGAGCCGAAGAAGGCAGCTGATGGGCTTAGCAATCCCACCGTACCTCCTACTCATACTACTCTCACTCATTTACTCAACACACACACTACTGAAAATAGCATGGCTAATTCAAAAGTGTATAAAACGACCCGTAATGATGGAGTATATGACACCGGCCTCCAGGGCGGAGCCCTGGGATACCTGGTGATTTCCCAGTGTACCTTAGCCTTACCCGTGCATGCGGGGTTGGTTGTGTGGACGGACATAGTTTCCCCACTTACTCGTGTTCCCATGAGTACGAATGTAAATAGAGTAAGTGGGATCACACCGCACAATAAAAAGCTGGCCAAATGGAGCGAAACCTTCGTGATAGGAGACAAGAAAAAGGGGGAGAAACTGAAAGGTAATTAGCAGAGAAAACATCTGCAAGTACCTCAATAAAGAATTGGAAAGTCAGATTAGAAGTGTGGGCGGTATCTACCTTGAATCCTCTCCAAATTTAAGACTTTATAAAGAGACTAGAACTGGAGAAGGAGCTGTAACTGAGCTTCTCAGGAAAACAGAAAAGGGACACAATAGATCTACAAGGTCGCAGTACAATAGTAACCCTACGAAGTCAATCGTTCATTCAACCTTAGGGCTTAGGCACTCACCCAGCTGAGCTTGGTGTTCGGGTAACGCTACGTAAGCTTCTCCATCGCCTTCGTCAGGACCCACGTCGTCGAAGCTCCGCCTCAGACATCTCAGCTTATAAACGCAACTTCTCTTCGTGAACACGGCACAGTCGGCCAAGTCATCGCCGACGCGGCGAAACAAGTTCTGGGCTAAGGAGCCGACCAGTCGGACGTACATGCACATGCGTGGCTGGCGTGCTCTCCACCATCACAACTGGCGTTCTGAAACATTAGACTTAATGAGGACGAGGATCAGTGTTAACGGTATGGGTAAAGGAACTGCAGTAACTGCGGCTAGCCCTTCAGGTGAGCAGCGGACTTATCGGTGCCTTAGCCACATCGAACCCCCTCCCCGAACCCTAACTTGGTAACTTGTGGTTCCTCTGGGACCAGTTATAAATTTACGTATAATTCTGAGTTTTAGTTAACCACTTTAGAACGAAAATTGATCCGACCACCAAGTGCGGAGCGGAATGAACGTGAACGATAACAGGAAGCGGAGTTCATTCAGTTTAAAGAACGCTTTTTTATATTTTAAATCTAAATATTTAGGTATATTGCAACGGATTGTAGGAAAATACTGTGTTTAAAGAACGTAACCTAGGTAACGAGAAATAATAAGTTAGGGGGCGTGGTCAGCGTGGTGGGGGAAGCGGAGACAGCTTCAAAACCGAACTATACAGTGTACAGCTACGTGAAGCTGAATCCAACGACACTACACATTGAACTTTCTACAGTGAACTGATAGGCCTAATAATTTGAAATTAAATAATCACGGCACGCAGCTGTGTCGCTGACTTGATTGAAGCGAACTTCCGAAAGTATTTTTTTTTATCTTACTGTTTTTCGAAATCCTGATTTCACCGTTAAAAATAGTATTAAAAACCAGCATATGTCGTCGTGTTAAACTTTCAAAATTGCACTGAAAATGCGAAAATGAACCCTGACAGCGATCAAATTGAATTTGTTAATTTCAACCGATTTTGAAAATTCAAAATGCTAATTTACGTAGTTTTTAACGCTAATTACAAAGGTGAAATCATATTTTCGAAAAAAGAAGTTAAGAAGGTTTTTAAAGATTTGAAATGGCCGCTCCATTGATATGAATCCATTACTAAGCAATGGTATTGCATCGGCATGCTTAGTCTCTGTCAGCTGCTCCTTAACTCTGGCATGTATGTTTTATTTCCAAATACAACGCCAAAGCAGTCGTACAAGTGACAGTTGTAATTTGTGATAGTTCAAAAAATTCTACAATAAAACTTTAGCTGTTGAACATTAGGCTATTTGTAGGCCTTCATATCGTGAAAGGTTACGGCCAGACAAAAGTCTCTTAAGAGGGAAGAAAGATACCGATATCACCCCCCCCCCCAACCATGGACAGATTAGTGACCTTCGGGTCAACGCGTTCAAAGTAACTTACTTGATAGATACGACGATTTGGATGCATCGCTTCAAGTTGTAAGATCAAATTAATAAAAAATTTAGTTGACACGTCTGTTTATGTTTTGGCAGCTTAGTTTAGCCTGTAAAATGGAATGGGATTATAAAACTACAGTTTTGCAAAGAAGTTATTGCACCTAACCTAACCAGCGGAGCAATATACGGAATGAAGTATAAGTACAGGGTGTTTCAAAAAGAACCAGAACTAGGGTGTTAATGTGCCCTAGAATCTGTACAAAGTGGCATACACTATTATAGTTTATAGAATCACCATATGCAGTTATTCAGTATCAACGTGACTCTCCAAAACTTAATGTTTGGTGCGGTTTGGCGAAAGATCGAGTGATTGGTCCTTTCATTTTTGTAGAAAGAACAATAAACGGGGACGTATACTGTGACATGTTGACAGAGTATGTCTTTCCTCAAGTGAAAGACAATGAGGTGGAAAAAGGGCTTGTGTTTTTCCAAAAAAAGATGGCGCCCCACCTCATTACAGTAATCTTGTGCGCGAGGCTGTAGACACTCGCTCTCCGGGAAGGAGGATAGGCCGATCTCTTGACCACCACGAAACCCGGACTTAACCCCACCTGACTTTTTTTTGGGGGGGGGACACATAAAAAACGTTGTGTACGCTGAAAAGATCCGTGACAGCAAACATTTACGGGGAAGAATCATCGCGGCGGTTGAGACAGTTACACCTGCTTCGTTGGTGAATACCTGGCGAGAAGTGGAATATCGTCTCGACGTGTGTAGGCCAACAAATGGCTCCCATGTTGAAGTTTATTTACATTAAAACAAACCTGGAAGTATTCTCTTTCATTGTAAGAGGTGTGTTCAGAAAGTAACGAGAATTTTTAAATTTCGCGGGATTGGAAAGTCCGATTGTCAAACATTTTTTTTATTATGTTCGTATACATGCCCTTGAAGTGTGATAAAACTTTCAGCTGTTTTCATTGTTGACTTTATCTGTCACAGCCACTAAGGTTAGACGTGTTTTTATGAACTCGGCGATTTTAGTTTGTTAAAAGAAATGGATCAAAGAATTTCTATCAAATTTTGCGTAAAAATTGGAATAAAGTGTAGCAAAGTGTGTGAAATGTTAATAAATACCTATGGTGAGTCTGCTATAAGTAAGCAAGAGTTTACGAGTGGTATAAGCGTTTCCAAAAAGGCCGTGAAGACGTTGAAGATGACGAACACCTTGGACGCTCTAGCACATCAACAACCGATGAAAATGTGGAAAAAGTGAAAGAAATGGTTACGAACAATCACCGAATCACAATTAGAGAGGTCGCTGATAATGTTGGCATATCGATTGGATCCCAATTGGATGCCAATGATGTCGGCATAACATTGTTTCCAATGTTTTGTGTATGAAACGCGTGGCAGTAAAATTCGTTCCAAAATTGTTGAATTTTGAACAAAAACAGCGGCGAATGGAAGTTGCTCAGGAGTCACTAAATGAAGTCAACGACGATGCAGAGTTATTGAAACGTATTATAACAGGTGATGAAACATTGGTTTACGGATATGACGTCGAAACTAAGGCTCAATCATCCCAGTGGAGGCATTCTGGCTCGCCAAGACCGAAAAAGGCTCGACAAATGCGGTCGAACGTAAAGGTTATGCTCACTGTATTCTTCAATATTAATGGCATAGTGCAACATGAATTCCTGCCACCAGGTGAAACGGTCAATAAGGAGTACTACCTACAAGTTCAACGCCGTTTGCGTGAAGCAATCCGAAAAAAAACGCCTGGATCTGTGAAAAAACAATTCATGGCTTTTGCACCATGATAATGCACCAGCTCAAACTTCATTGCTTGTTCGTGAATTTTTGGCCAAAACAGTACTGTAACGATGCCCCAGCCTCCATATTTGCCAGACATGGCTCCGTGTGACTTTTTCCTATTTCCAAAAATAAAGAGAACCTTAAAGGGCCGTCGTTTTAAATCCGTAGATGACATTAAAAGCGCATCGCTGAAAGAACTAAAGGCTATCTCAAAGATCGAGTTTGAGAAGTGTTTCGAGGATTGGAAAAAGCGCTGGTACAAGTACGTAATCTCCAATGGGGACTGTTTTGAAGGCGACAACATCAATGTAGAAGAATAAATAAATATTTTGTTCAAAAAATTAAAGTACTCGTTACTTTCTGAACACACCTCGTATGTACACGCTGATGTATTTTTACATTAATTCCATCATTAAATGTACACATAAATCACACATTAAACATAAACTAACCACATAAACACATTAAAACTATGGAGTTATTTTTCAAACACCCATAGCTTACTTGTACTGAACTTGCGCGATGGGATCAAGTTATCGTGTAGCGACTTTGACGTTTTATCCGTGGGTTAAATACTTTATAACCTGTTACGGTTTTTTTTAAATTGTAGAAGTGACATTTTTTTCGCTCTTAGAATGGGTAAATAATAGTTAATGAACACATCTTGCACGTACTTTCTCAGAAACAATATATTTGTATTATCAAATGAGAATTAGATTTTTGGGATTTGAACTCGTGGAGTTTTGTAACGAATTATGTGACGTACTTTTAAAGAGCTGATAATGTAGATAACGTAGATTTGCAGAGTTGTTTTTTTTATTTAACTTTAAGTTATGTTATTTTTTCAAACTGAAAATGACATTAAAAGGCGTGAGAAATAGGAAACTGAAGTCGAATACACAGGAAAATTTTCATATGTAATTTACTCGTAAGTAGTTAAGAGATTACTCTGTAAAACATTTATGAGTATTCGAGTATTATTGAAAACCCCGATGTTTATCGTCTGTTAATATGGCTTTACGTGTGGTTTAAGTAGGTTCTTGACGAATACCGAACTTTTTCAAGCTATAATTAAGATCGACTTTTTTAATTATATGTTTAAAAATATTAATATAAATATTTTATATAATCACACACACACACACACACACACACACACACACACACACACACACACACACACACACACACACACACATATATATATATATATATATATATATATATATATATATATCGATGCTCATTTTAAGGACCTTGGGTCTGAGCCTTACTGTAATGGCCGCTCCAATAACTTACTTTCTAATAAGAAATTTGCTAGTAACTGGTCCAATAGTTTATTTCCTTTAATTATTATTTTATTCAGTGGGCAACAGACTGACTGGTTCCTTAGCCACAAGGACCACCGAGCCCTAGATTTAATTCCTGTTAAACGTACTGTAACTCCAAAATATTAATTTTATCAAAGCGGCATTACTTATAATAATTATTATTTTTGCCATGCTGGGCCTAACTACCAGAACTCATCCGCGATAAGATAGAGTTGTTATCGGCCGTGTTAGGCTATATTGCACCGATAATCAAATAAAACTTTCATTTCATAGAAATATGAAGTTTATGTCGTATTGAAATTTTTGTTTTTTTCAAGTCTGGTTCGAAATCAATTATTAAGTGACAAATTATTTTGGTTTATTGTCGCTGAATAGAAATTAATTTTGTTATATTGTCAAGAAAAAAGCTGACTATACAGATGTATAGTTTTATGTAACAAAAAAAGCTTATTAATTAGTAATTTTGTTTTATTGTCAGCAAAAAGTTGACTATACAGATGTGTAGTTTTCTAGACAACAAAAGAAGCTTATTGATTAGTAATTTTGTTTTATTGCCAGCAAAAAAAGCTGACTATACAGGTGTATAGTTTTCTAGACAACAAAAAAAGCTTATTGATTAGTAATTTTGTTTTATTGTCAGCAAAAAAGCTGACTATACAGATGTGTAGTTTTCTAGACAACAAAAGAAGCTTATTGATTAGTAATTTTGTTTTACTGTCAGCAAAAAAGCTGACTATACAGGTGTATAGTTTTCTAGACAACAAAAAAAGCTTATTGATTAGTAATTTTGTTTTACTGTCAGCAAAAAAGCTGACTATATAATTGTGTAGTTTTCTAGACAACAAAAGAAGCTTATTGATTAGTAATTTTGTTTTATTGTCAACAAAAAAGCTGACTATACAGGTGTTTAGTTTTCTAGACAACAAAAAAAGCTTATTGATTAGTAATTTCGTTTTATTGTCAGCAAAAAAACTGACTATACAGATGTATAGTTTTTGTCAACAAAAAAGCTTATTGATTAGTAATTTTGTTTTATTATCAACAAAAAACTGACTATACAGATGTATAGTTTTCTAGACAACAAAAGAAGCTTATTGATTAGTAAGCTCTAATTTAGTAATCTCACTTGAAATTTTTGTAGAACAGGGCTTTTGTAAACAGGGATCTTTTTATTGTCAGTAAAAAGGCTGACTATACAGATGTATAGTTTTTGTCAACAAAAAGCTTATTGATTAGTAACTTTGTTTTATTATCAACAAAAAAGGCTGACTATACAGATGTATAGTTTTTGTCAACAAAAAGCTTATTGATTAGTAACTTTGTTTTATTATCAACAAAAAAGCTGACTATACAGATGTATAGTTTTTGTCAACAAAAAATCTTATTGATTAGTAATTTTGTTTTTATCAACAAAAAAGCTGACTATACAGATTTATAGTTTTTGTCAACAAAAAAGCTTATTGATTAGTAATTTTGTTTTATCAACAAAAAAGCTGACTATACAGATGTACAGTTTTTGTCAACAAAAAGCTTATTGATTAATAATTTTGTTTTTATCAACAAAAAAGCTGACTATACAGATGTATAGTTTTTGTCAACAAAAAGCTAATTGATCTTGTTTTATTGTCAACAAAAAAGCTGACTGTTGAGATGTATAGTTTTATGAAAAAAAAAGACTAATAGAGA
>CM040189.1:106026852-106044352 GCA_022606455.1 Callitettix versicolor | reverse complement strand
TGTAGTTATAAGTCATTTCATGTTCACACACTGTTTGTTCTTAAGTTAATTTCCTACACACAGATATCTCTACATCTATGTAGGGTTTACTTTGGTATTATAATGCATTTTGCTATGTAAACATTTTGGATTGAATACACACACACACACACACACACACACACACACACACACACACACACACACACACACACACACACACACACACACACACACACACACACACACACACACACACACACACACACACACACACACACACACACACACATATATATATATATATATATATATATATATATATATATTATTATTATTATTATTATTATTATTATTATTTGCGTATAGACCCTGTTGGATCACGCAAAGCACTCCGACTCATGTCTTGTTCCTTCTAATCCTCCATACCTCTCTCATCCTGTCTCCATGGATCCTCTTCCGCTCCTCCGTCCATTTTACCCCTGCTCTCTTTGGGATTTCATTCTCTGGGACCCTCCAATCGAGCATCTTTCTCCTGTATGAGTTCCTGTCTTCAACGTCTGTTGAGTCTATTTCTGCGTCATTTAGGTCTATTCTGACTTGTGCGATCCACGACGTTGTTGATTTGACACCTTGTATGTACTTAAGGATTCTGTTGGCAAGTCTCGTTGTTGGGAGTCTACTGATGTGTCCTTAGAACCGAAGCCTCCTTCTTCTGATATCTGCTGCCAGGTTCGAAAGCTTCTCTGTGGTATTCCGGGAGTGCAACCTGTTAATCTCTGCAATCTTCTGTTAATCTCGGGCCAAGGATCTTCCTCAAGATTTTGCGTTCTTCCTTCAAAATCTTTTTGTGTGGAGTGTTAGCGTCTCGTTTGCATATAATACCTCCGGTTTTATGGCTGTGTTGTAGTGTATGATTTACGACTTTACAGTATATATATATATATATATATATATATATATATATATATATATATATATATATATATATATATATATATATATGATTCAAACTTAGGAGAAAAATCAATTTTTGTAATAGCTTGGACAAGTTAATTATCCAATAAAATCTGTTTAAAAGTTTCAAAATGGCGGTTATTTTATATTATCTTAAAAAACCATATCTCATCAACGAAAACATCCATATAAATTGATAATCTAAAGTATTAGTTGGCTAATTTATGTTCGTTCAAAATGGCGGTTTTCTTAATTCTTGACAAATGTATAACTTTTTTACTTTACACTAAGTCGTGAATCTGATTTCTTTACCGTAACCAGCGTTAAAATACAATAGTGAATAAGTCGCCAATAGTAAGATTATTTGAAATTAGTTATCTTTAAATTGAAATTTGAAATACTAACTTGAATTGTGGTTCTTCATATCGGCTACGACAAAAATTTAAAGAAAATCTGATGTACCTGTTTCGAGAAATTTGGTAAATTATGGTTATATCTTGTTTCCATTACAGATCTAGCCTATTAGAGGCGCCCTAACCGGCGCGGTTAGGCAAAATGTATACATCCGTGTAGTGAGATCAGATTGAAGTGACTGGTAGAGTTTTGTACCATACTCTCCTAGTACCAAACAGTATATATTTTTTTTTTTGGGGTGTTTAACATCTGACTGTTGTGCACACTTGGGCTAATGCAGACGATGGGATGATGTATAGCGTATGAAAATGCCAAGCCCTCGCCGGGAATCGAACCCGGGTTCTCGGGGTGAAAGCCTAGTACGCTATCCACTAGACCACCGAGGCGGCTCACCAAACAGTATAGGCATTATATATATTAAGGCCACATAGGACCACTTTGAGTCAATATTTCGGTCTCTTCTTCTTATCCGTGTTATTGCACTGTGAGGATTCCAACTTCTTCTTCCTCCAATACGCCTTTATCCTATACGATCTCCGCCTCCTGACCTCGTCTGACACATCCACCGTCCCTCGTCGTTCCGGCTTTCCTACGTCAAACCTGATGTTTTTCAGAATGCTTCTTATTCTCGTTCTGTCCGGTACATCCTCGATCCGCAAACCGATCTCTTGCAGATCTTTCAGAGTCTGCGAGTTGTAGTGTTCTTGGGTCTTCCTATTAATATTTCTCATGACCAGCTGTTTCAGAATCCTGCTGTTGGGCATCCTAAGGATGCGGAAGAGATGGGCAATTCTTCGTTTTTTTCATAACACTTGTAATTGGGTCTACCTGTTTATACACTGTCCCGTTGGTAGCGACTCTCCAGAAACCATCTTTCTGGTAACTTTTATTTAAACAGGTCCTAATGATTCTTCTTTCGATCTTAAGTAACTGGTCTTAATATAGGCCTGTATTATACAACTCAACTTTAAGAAATCATATTTTTACACGTTTTTATTAACTAGCTTAAAATCGCGGAGGACACAGTAAAACCCTTAGGGCTTGTAGTAAAATTGTATTTGTATGAATATAACACCGCCTTTAGTATTTATTGTGAAAAGCGTGCCATCAACAGCACCTTTGACGTCACACACGTCCACGTTTCTGTTTTTTGCTTGTACCTTGACAGGAACCCGTTAGTGTTAACTGTCAACCCTCGCAGCCGTCCTTTAGGTTTTTGTACAAGTTACTGCGCTGCCTGAACTATCGTAGAATACTATTTTTTTTTAAATAATTCAAAACAACAGTTTTTCGTGAATTATGTTTGCGTAATGGAAGTAAGAATACATATTTAGAGTATTAAATTGCTTTAAATTTTATTAATTACTTGTAAACTTGTCTCACAATTTAACCGATAATCGTAATAGTTAGGAAACATGTTACTGGACCAATTTATTGCAAATTTTATGCTGTTTGTCCAAGAAGCGCTCAAAATTATAATAGGTCTTGTGGGTTTTTTGTTTTTGTTTTTTTTTGTCGAAAAACCGTTAAGATTATCATCGCCGTCATGCAAAATGAAAGTATAAAAAAAAATAATAAAATTTACTTAAATAAGAAAATAAAACTACAACAAACTATAATAGTAAAAATAAATTAAACAAAAATTTAAATAACAGGTATAACTATATTACAATAACGAATACTTAAGAACTAAATAACAATGAATAATGAATAAAATTTAATAACAATTCGTAAAAGTATATATAAACATAACAGAAATAAAGTTATTTAGATAAAATAAATTTAAAAAAAATAAATAATGGTGTTTAACGTCCGACTATTGTGCACACTTAGGCTAATGCAGACGATGGGATGATTTATAGCGTATGAAAATGCCAAGCCCTCGCCGGGAAACGAACCCGGGTCCTCGGGGTGAAGCCTAGTACGCTATCCACTAGGTCGCCGAAGCGGCCCAGGTCTTGTGGTAATAGCCGGCAATTATCATTAAATAAAAGGCCGCCATCTTGAAACGGAAGTGGTTAGGGGGAAATTTGCACATACGTCTTTCGGTCTTTGCATAAGGTACCTTCGTACCAAATTTCAAAACAATCGGTCTGTACGTTTAATTAAAAGTGCGTATAGTCGTCATCGTTAAATCAGAGACCGCCATCTTAAAGTGGAATTGAATGGGAAAGAATATCGCAAGTATTCGTTCGTGCTTTGTACAAGGTAAAATCTTACCAAATTTCAAAACAATCGGTCAATGCATTTGGCCAAAACCACGTAAGAAACACACAACCAGACAAATCAAAAGCCGAACGGCCACTCAGTCAATACATTTCGACAAAGCGTAGGCATGACTGATACAGTGTTAAAATCAAAGTCACAATAAAATTTAAATTTGTGAGTTTTTATTCGATTTGATCCGCGCAACTTTACTGGAAAATTGTTTCATTGTTTACAATTTTATTACCCAACACAGTCAGATAATAGGCCTATTAGGCGAGCAATTTTTGTATTGTATTGTGTGTGTGTGTGTGTGTGTGTGTGTGTGTGTGTGTGTGTGTGTGTGTGTGTGTGTATGTTCGCGCGTGAGCGTGCGTGTGCGCTTGCGTGTGTGTATGCGAGCGTGTGCGCTTGCTTATGTGTATGCGTGCGTGTGCGCGTGTATCTGTGCGTGTGCATGTGTATGTGTGTGTGTGTGTGTGTGTGTGTGTGTGTGTGTGTGTGTGTGTGTGTGTGTGTGTGTGTGTGTGTGTGTGTGTGTGTGTGTGCATGCGCGTGTTCGTGTACGACCCAAGGGTACTTGACTTTGCTGATAAACTTACTGTATTAACTTGAGTAAAAGTTTCATTAAACTAACAGAAAGATAAAGGAGCACTGCGAGACACTTGCGCACTGCTAAATACATCACGATTCTACTCTACTCACGCGCGCCATACTTTCTCTATACTTCGTGTAAGGCTACTGTAAAGCAAGAACAGACAGAGCCGGGTATCACTGTCTTGTCATTTGTCAACTGGCAGGCCCACTTGAGTGGACAAACATAATCGCCTAAACGCAAAGCTGTTCGGCTGTCAAGTTCAGAAGGCGGCGATTTCAAGGTGTTTCCGAGACAATCGCTCTATTTGTGCACTCGGAGTGGAAACAGTCACGGCTGTTAGGCCCATTGTGGAGCTGCGGCCGGCAGAATCTTCATTTCGGCATTTTTGACTTTTCAACAACTATTATAACACGCTGAGGTGTTGCCGCAGTCAGCTGAGCCGCCGAAGCGAGGGTACAAACAATGCGGTGACATGACGCAAGGCTCAAATATCGCCTCTTCCAACTAAACCTAAGTGTACAAACATCCTATTAAACACACTAATTTTCTAATTTAAAAAAAAAATAAATAAATATTACCATCTCGAATCGGTGGATAGAAGTGAAAACTTTAATTAACAATTTTATGCTCATTGGGTCGGGTATTTAGTATAATGGCGTCAGTTATAACTATAGTATTTATTATTCAACTTAATTTATGTATATAATTTTAAACAAATAAATATTAAACGTGCAAGATATATTTTATATTGAGATGCAGCCCCCAACTGCATCTAAATTGTTAATCGAAGATTAAAGTTTTCTAAATGATACAAGATACATCGTGCCCTGTTTAAATTACTTAGAAAGTTTGTCAGAGATATACGGCACTGATAGCAAAATAAAAGAGTTGCACTATTGTATAAACTTAACATGTGCATTCATAATTTATTAACTAAATACTCGAAAATATTCTTCAGTATTTATTCTAATACCTTGTTTTCATCTTTTTAAATCATTATTATAACATAGCCACCGGACCACATATTCAAATGATTAGGATTATATACCTATTCTTCCCGTCAGTGGTCTATCAACTCACCTCATAAAGGCTACCGTTTCGAAACTCTATAGTTTCATCTTCAGGTCATAGAAAATGTTAAATCTCTCTGTCGAGGTCGTCACAAAGTCAAACAAAACATTAAAACATACATCACAAACACTAAACACAATTACACATTTAAAATATTCATCATGAAATTCGGCTTGATTATATGAATTTCATGATGAATATTTTAAACGTGTAATTGTGCTCAGTGTTTGTGGTGTATGTTTTAATGTTTTGTTTGACTTTGTGACGACCTCGACAGAGGGATTTAACATTTTGTATGGCCTGAAGATGAAACTATAGTTTCGAAACCGCGGTAGCCTTTATGAGGTGAGTTGACAGACCACTGACGGGAAGAATAGGTATATAATCCTAATCATTTTTAAATCAGTTATAATGCAGATTTTCATTTAGTTTAATTATGAAATACGTAATTTTTGGGAATAATTTATTTTTGTATTTTGTGTTTTAGCAGTCGTGTTTTTTATTTTTTTAACAGTAATTATTTTTATTTTGTCATTTTTAATGACTATAAACCACTAAAGAATTAGCAATTTTTTTTAGCCATTTTGCCATTTTAAAAAGTGGCAAAAGTTTTAGCTATTTTTAGTAAATTGTGATATAACCAGTTTTAGTGTAAAATAGCTAGATTAAAATCGGTTGAGCCGTTAAGAAGTCGTGGTTTAATATACATGCATATATGGATCAATTACTTATACATACATGCAACTAATTTACCCAAATTTTACCCCATTATGGATGATTTTGATGAAAGTTATGTAGCCTGTGGCACTTCTGGTGAAGTGAGGGATCCAAACGAGTTACGGTAGATCAAAATCGGACGAGCCGTTAAGAAGTTATGATGGAACAAAAATACGAGGTTTGATCAGAAAGTAACGAGAATTTTAATTTTTTGAACAAAATATTTATTTATTCTTCTACATTGATGTTGTCGCCTTCAAAATAGTCCCCATTGGAGATTATGCATTTGTGCCAGCGCTTCTTCCAATCCTCGAAACACTTCTCAAACTCGATCTTTGAGATAGCCTTTAGTTCTTTCAGCGATGCGCTTTTAATGTCATTTACGGCTTTAAAACGACGGCCCTTTAAGGTTCTTTATTTTTGGAAATAGGAAAAAGTCAGACGGAGCCATGTCTGGTAAATATGGAGGCTGGGGCATCGTTACAGTATTATTTTTGGCAAAAATTTCACGAACAAGCAATGAAGTGTGAGCTGGTGCATTATCGTGGTGCAAAAGTCATGAATTGTTTTTCCACAGATCCAGGCGTTTTTTTCGGATTGCTTCACGCAAACGGCGTTGAACTTGTAGGTAGTACTCCTTATTAACCGTTTCACCTGGTGGCAGGAATTCATGATGCACTATGCCATTAATATCGAAGAACACAGTGAGCATAACCTTCACGTTCGACCGCACTTGTCGAGCCTTTTTCGGTCGTGGCGAGCCAGAATGCCTCCACTGGGATAATTGAGCCTTAGTTTCGACGTCATATCCGTAAACCCATGTTTCGTCACCTGTTACAATACGTTTCAGTAATTCTGCATCGTCGTTGACTTCATTTAGTGACTCCTGAGCAACTTCCATTCGCCGCTGTTTTTGTTCAAAATTCAACAATTTTGGAACGAATTTTGCTGCCACACGTTTCATACACAAAACATCGGAAACAATGTCATAACATGATCCAATTGATAAGCCAACATCATCAGCGACCTCTCTAATTGTGATTCGGCGATTGTTTATAACCATTTCTTTCACTCTTTCCACGTTTTCATCGGTTGTTGATGTGCTGGAGCGTCCAAGGCGTTCGTCATCTTCAACGTCTTCACGGCCTTTTTGGAAACGCTTATACCGCTCGTAAACTCGTGCTTCACTCATATCAGACTCACCATAGGCCTTTGTTAACATTTCACACACTTTGCTACACTTTATTCCATTTTTTACGCAAAATTTGATACAAATTATTTGATTCATTTCTTTTAACAAACGCAAATCGCCGAGCTCATAAAAACACGTCTAACTTAGTGGCTGTCACAGACAAAGTCAACAATGAAAACAGCTGAACGTTTTATCGTACTTCAGGGGCATATATACCAACATAATAAAAAAAATGTTTGACAATCGGACTCTCCAATCCCGCGAAATTTAAAAATTCTCGTTACTTTCTGAACACACCTAGTACAAACATACAAAACTTACCCATGCAATAAAACACAACACTCCTTTTTTGACAGTCGTGTAAAAATTCTTAGCATATCTCTTAACTACTTGTAAATACTTAGGTAGTCGTATATCTTTAAGATATTGGTTTCGAAGCACTGCAAGGAACATTTTCGTCAAATTTTACAAAAAGTTCGGATGGCATCGTTACCGACAGTTAGACAGACGGACACTTGAAATGGTCCCTCTGAGACCCTGAACACAAATACTGGTAGGCTATGTCATGTCACAGATATAGGCCTATCTGTACTTATTGTTAGCCTTAGACATTTTGTTTTAATTTTAAAAATGTTAAAGTCTTGTACGCATTGCTGCTTTGATTTCTTTCTTTCTATCAGGCTACTATAAAAAATAACGCCAACACCCAAACTGCAAAGGACCGTCAATCATATAACCTCTTTCGAGTTTTCAATTCACAGATTTCGTTTTTACAATCGATTCGTTAGGGTTAACTTTATAGAGAACTTGCAGTAAAGACCGAACGGAATAAAAGTTAATAAAATAAAATTCCCGAGGGCTTCTAAATAGTGCGGAATGCGCAGGGTGAATGAGTAGCAATTAGCACCGGTCTTGGTTTCTTTGAAGTCGCTGATTTCTCGGTTGTCGGGGGGCGTGGTCTCAAGACATAGGTTAAGCATTGTTGCACAGGTGTCGGGTGCTGAGTGCAGACATCCAACAAGGATCGTGGCGAAATTGTGTCCTAACAGAAGAGATGTAACTTTCACACACAATAAATAAACTGGTTCAGAATGTAACGCAGTCATAACGGATTTCTCAAAATCAGCTGGACAAATTCCGTTCACTCCTTGGTCGATTCTGCCGTTCGCAAAAATTACCAAATTTTTGCCTCATCCTGAATGTAATAACTATTTATCGAAAACAATATTGGATCGAATACTGAACCTTGTAGCACATTAGCCGCCTCGGTGGCTTAGTTGATAGCGTACTGGGCTTTTACCCCGAGGAACCGGGTTCGATACCCGGCCAGGGCTTGGCATTTTCATAGGCTATAAATCATCCCATCGTCTGCATTAGCCCAAGTGTGCACAATAGTCGGACGTTAAAAAAAAAAAAAAATGTAGCACATTAAATTCTGAATTTCTGCAATTTAGAATGCAAAGAATGTAGAATTTTCTACATGAAAATCTTTAGAGTCAATTTCATAAAAATTGTTCAACGGGTGTAGTTTTCAAAGATTTGCACATTCTGATAAACACAAGGACTTGTGTAGCTTAGTGTAGGCTACGTTCAAGTAAGAACTATTTCAGGCTCAGGAGACTCAAAACGGATACATGTACACTAACATAGCAGCATTTAATTTGTAACTACCTCTGTGCTTTGCACCGAGCAGCAATGTGCAGTCAACCACCGACCCATTTCGTTACTTTTGCTAATGTGAAGCGAAACGTAAAATCGATTGTGTGTAAAAAAAAGTTTTCTTGTTCTTTTATTTTACTTCTATTATAAAGTACACAGCCGCCTCGGTGGCCTAGTGAATAGCGTACTTGGCTTTAACCCCGAGGACCCTGGTTCGATTCCCGGCCAGGGCTTGGCATTTCATACGCTATAAATCATCCCATTGTCTGCATTAGCCCAAGTGTGCACAATAGTCGGACGTTAAAAAAAAATTATTAAGTACAGATTGAAAATTTTTTGGAAAGGTTTTTTCATATAGTTTCAAAGTGATCAATGGAGGAATGAGAAAATAATGGAGGATCAAATGAGTAAACCTTTTCGTGGGACACGCTGTACATTTACGTTAACCATATTCATACATTGTTAACTTAATCAATCTGTCAACTAGTGTTTGTGCAAATCACTTGAAACTAAAAGTGTTAACCGATTTTAATAAAATTTAGCAGTCGTAGTCTGTTTTATATCTGAAAACAATTTTGTTTGTTTTTTTATATAAAAAAACGGTTAAAAGTTAGATTTTTTCGTAAATAATCGAATGGAAGAACGTTTTACAAGTTAGGCTACTAGCTGTTACCCGTCACGGCTTTGCCCGCGATCATAATATACATTAAAGATCACGCATCACCGTGTTAGGACCAACAATCGTGTCAGTTAGGTTTGGAGTATTTTTTTTTTAATAAAGTTTTTTAACACATCACAGTGTTAGGCCTAACAGCCGTGTCAGTTAGGTTATAGAGTATTCTTTTAAAAAAATGGGTTTCTTATCACCCAAAACCCGTGTTAGACGTATTTTTGTTGTTTTACCGATCTACAACACGTTACCGACTTTCGCACGGTAGCAATTTTGAGGTTATGTTGGTCACTTTTATTTTCGATTTTTATCGTACTTTTCGTGGTTTCCGCGCTTTTATATTTTGGATTCTTGCTTTTGGGCACGTAATAAAGCGTTTTAGTAACAAAAATATCGAAAAATCCAGGACATGCTACACAGCATATTTATCATTTTTTCATATAATGTTATTACACAAATATATATACTACCTTACAATTAAAGTATCATAATAATATTGTATATGTTATATATTCTGCACTCTGCGTCGAAAACATTATAAAGTCTTAAAAGAAAAACACCAGATTGTGATTATTTTTGATCTAATGAAACTTAAAACAACAAAACTACAAACCACAAAACAAACCAGACTTTCACAAAGCGAAAATACTTACAATTACAGTAATTTTTAACGTATCGTAATCTGCACTCTTTTTTACATTTAATATTGAAAATTCAACACAAAGTAACAAATTGAGTCAGTTTTGAAAAAATGTCAACTAAAATAATTGAAAATGTAACATTAAAAGCAATAATTTTGCAATAAATAAAACACAGATTCTTAAAATGGATTAAGATTAAGATTCTCAAAATGGATCTATGTCCATCACAGGTACCTAAATCTCAGGTCCAGTAAACTGTAATAATATAAAACGTCACTATTGTTCAGTTAACACATGCCACAAAACTGAATACTACATAATTATGTTGGGCGGGGTAAGTAATATAATGACGTTTTTAAAAACAGGAATAGGTCTATGTTAATCTCAGATACCTAAATCATTTTTGTACCAAATTTCATCTCAATTGGTACAGTGGTTAAAGCGTGATTGAATAACAAACAAACACACAAACTTTCAGAAATGTAAAGAAGATAAGATAACCTGTAATTGTAGGGGTAGGAAGTAATTTAATATTGAATTTTATTTTCTTGGCTTTGGGTAGATAGCCTATATTTGTATAGTATCTATAATATTATACAAAGAAGATCTACAATACATGACGCATAAGTTAAAAGAAATATATGAATAGTTAAGATTATGTATGAACACAGGAAATACAAAGTATTTATGTATAGGTGACAAAATAAGTAGTCTAGACATTGACTCTACGGAGGACATACAACCATGTGAAGAGTGTAGATTTTTGGGCGTTCGACAAAAGCGGTACGGATGAAAATGAAATAAGATCGAAAATAACAGAAACAAGGAAAATAATAGGATGTTTGAACGGAGTATTATGGAGTAAGAATATAACAACATCTCAAAAGCTCAATATATATAATGCGATTATTACGAGTTTTTTAATCTATGGAGCTGGGACGTGGAGAATTAAAGAAAAAACCAAGAAAAGTATAGAGGCTGTAGAAATGGATGCGTTGAGAAGATCTGCTAGGATATCGGGAGTCCAAAGAATAAGAAATGAGGTAATTCGTCAACAGATGGGAATAGAGGACACGATTATAACGGATATTTAGAGGAGTCAGTTAATTTGATACGGTCATGTCCAACGGATGAGCCAAGTGCGACTGCCGAAACAAGCAATGGAGTGGGTGCCGACCTTAAAAAAGGCAAGAGGAAGACCAAGAAAGAGCTGGATGGAAGGAATCCGTAAAGCTAAGAGTGATCGAAATTTAAAAATCGGACAATGGGATCGGAAAGAGTGGAATCTAGGCATCGGACAACGTCGCTGCACGTTTTAACCAATATTATTATTTATCTATAATATTCCTGTGTAATTTTTGTATGTCTAGGCTTATATTCGTATGTTGGTTTTCTATCGTAGGCCAAGTGATTTTATTTGATGATAAGTTGAAGGCAAACTAGTTTAGCCTTAAAAAGCCGATTATACTTCCCGCATTACACCCATGTAGCAATGAGCGCCTACTTGCAGGTAACGGACATTTCAATAATTTCTTTTGTTTGTTTGAAGTGAACACCAAACGGTATAACAATTGCACAAGTCT
This sequence comes from Callitettix versicolor, assembly GCA_022606455.1. Classification (NCBI taxonomy): domain Eukaryota; kingdom Metazoa; phylum Arthropoda; class Insecta; order Hemiptera; family Cercopidae; genus Callitettix; species Callitettix versicolor. The sequence goes on along the minus strand of CM040189.1, from coordinate 106,032,666 downwards.
ATAAATAAATCATTTAACAGAGAGACAAGAAACAAAGCCTTTAATAAACCGGTGCGCATTTGTCAAGTTTTAATTCACTCGGCATATTATTGTTTGCCACTATTCTCAAACCCATACGAGATAGTTAATATTTATAGAAAACAAAATGATTTATCAACGAAATGTACTTATATTGTAACCTAACCAGTTGTGCGGTTTTCCAATCTGCTGAGCGCCAACAATGGAGGAGGGTTATAATTGGCCACGCCCCTTACAGAAGCGACCAATCCCAACGCGTGCGTTAATGTTATGAACAATAAAGTTGACCTCCGGACTGACTGTAGGTTTTGTAACAGCTGGGTTTCTCACACTTGAAATTATGCTACATCTGTTGGTTTTGTGCGGTAGGCTTGGATGAAATTTATGACCAACTCCACTTCAACTGTCATATCTCGGCCGTAAGAATGAGAATGGGAAGCTTTGGTATAATTTTTCTTTAATAAATGTGTCATGGTCAAAGAACAGAAGGTGCCACATTTTTGGTGAAGATTTGATCGTATATTCTCAGTTGTATAGTCTGCCCTCTCGGTGAAGTGTGGGCTAATAGTCCATTTATTAGGGAATTTAAATTGGAACGAACCCACACCCGGGGCCCAGGGTCACTCTGAGGTGTTGAAAGTTATTGATCGACCGTTCGGCATTTGGTTTTTGTATGTTTGTTACTCAATTTTGGTCGATTGTTTTTAAATTTAATACGAACGTATATTGTATACAGTCCGAACGACATGTGTAACATTGTTTCATTCATTTCCGGGTATTAATGCACATTAGGGACTTTTGTGAAAATCGTTATTTCGACTATTTTCTTGCTTGTATTATGTGTTATGTCATTTCCTTGAGAGATATGAAGGCGCGAAGGATGACATTTATCACGGTAAATGCATAAGAAATTACATTTTTAGTTATTGAAACGTTAGCTTCTTATACCGCGTTGTGCACTTTGTATTTGTCACCGTGGAGTGATTCGGTTTTATCTAGTAGGCTTACGAAGCGTAAGTAACGCGAGTAGGGGAAGTATTACACGACCCCTCTAGTTCTCAGCTCTTCTTTCTTTTGTCTGCTGGTTCCGACTGAGTTGGTCGCGTGCGTATGTATGTTTTGTGCCTGTATCTACATACAACGTGCATGTCTCTCTCTCTCTCTCTCTCTCTCTCTCTCTCTCCACTTATATTTTAAGAAGCTAACGCTTCTGCCGACAGTCTCAATGACTATGTTTTTATTACTAACCTGTATTTCTAACCTTTATTCTGACGTCACTGATGTTTACTTTGCATGAATGTACTCGCATGTTCACGTTGTATGGATTTGCCTGTGTGTTTACTTTGTACGATAAATTTACTTCACTAGATTAATAAGGACTTAATAAATCAGTTATTATCGTGAAAACACTTGTTCTGAAAATACCGTTCGGAAAAATGGCTGCCGTTATTTGTGAACTTTGCGATTTACCTCTTTGTGTCAGTTTAAGTTGGAATTACGGGAGTGTTGTTGAACTTCTTATAAATTATGGCATCTTTAAACAATCGTATTCCTTCTCGAATTCGTTTTGCTTACTGACAGCGGCTTCACCTATCTTAAGGTTAACCTCTCGGTTACGTTCGTTACTTTTACGACTAGTACTCGCGCGAATGCCGAAGTGAAGTTCTACACACGATCCTAAGATTTGGGGTTAAAATAAATACTTAGTGGGATATTTAACTGAATTTCAATTTAAGTACAAATATGGCGATTACAAGCAAAGGATTACCCCGCAGGTGGGTGCAGAATAGCTGCACCTATTGAGAGGATTTAGACGTCCCTCGTGGTACCCGAGTCTAACGAACACTTGCATTTACAACACTACACTTACGACTTTAACACTTTACATTTAGGGAGGCGATAATAGCCTCAATGTGTTTTTTGCCATAAAATAAAAAAAATACAAAGCCCCAGCAGCTTTATATCCGCCTAAAATAAATACTACTTGCAAAGGTTGGCATTTTTTAAAGGAATACTACTAATGAGGGCCTATACGTAACAACTGAGTTAAACGTCGAAGAGCCGATTCGAGTTAGATTATAAAGTTCTTTTTTATAAAAAATAATTATATTCCTTTCATTTTTTAAAAAAATTTAAGGCCACATGGGACCACTTTGAGTCAATATTTCGGTCCCTTCTTCTTATCCGTGTTAGTGCACTGTGATGATTCCAACTTCTTCTTCCTCCAATACTCCTTCATCCTATACGATCTACGCCTCCTGACCTCGTCTGACACCTCCACCGTCCCTCGTCGTTCTGGCTTTCCTACGTCAAACCTGATGTTTTTCAGAATGCTTCTGATTCTCGTTCTGTCCGGTGCATCCTCGATCCGCAAACCGATCTCTTGTAGATTTTCAGAGTCTGCGAGACGTAGTGTCCTTGGGTCTTCCTATTAATATTTCTCATGACCAGCTGTTTCAGAATCCTGCTGTTGGGCATCTAAGGATGTGGAAGAGATGGGCAATTCTTCGTTTTTTCATAACACTTGTAATTGGGTCTACCTGTTTATACACTGTCTCGTTGGTAGCGACTCTCCAGAAACCATCTTTCTGGTAACTTTTACTGAAACAGGTCCTAATGATTCTTCTCTCGGTCTTAAGTAACTGGTCAGTCCTGGCATTATTCTTGATCTGGAAAAGGGTCTCGCAGGCGTAGAGTGCTTTCGGGAGAACCACATAACTGTTGTGTCTTACTTTGGACTTTATCGAGAGACTTTTTTGTTATAAGTTGACCACTTTAAAAATTGCGCTTTTCTGAGCTTCGCTATTCTATTCAGTATTGTAGGTTTTTCGTCCAAGTTATGGCAGATAATTTTTCCTAGATATTTAAATTGTTTTACTAGTTTTACGCTGCTCCCATCGATATTAAGTTTCTTTAAAAGCGGGTGGCTTCGTAGCCATAATTTCCGTCTTCTCATAGGAGATCTTTAATCCAAATTTCCTGGCTACATTGCCCATATTAATTGTAATGGCTATATATTCCTTTCATTATTAATAACGCACATTAAATTTATCATTTTCGCTGTTATAAACACGTTATAAATCACTTCCGCATTGTAGTAATTTTGAGGTTATGTTTGGCACTTTTATTTTTATTTTTTGTAACTTGCCGTTACTTCCGCACTTTTATATTTTGCATTATTAATATAGGGCATAACTTGAAGTGTTTCAGTATAAAAATTAGCGAAATTGACAAAAGCCCGTAACGTGCAGTTTTACCCATTTCCGTTTCACTGATTTAACTAGTATTTGCTGGCTATTCCTTGGCTCGTCGTATCACGCTTTTGACAGCTTCACGGACAAAGAGCACAAAACCTGCAATTAACACGGTCCAGCAATATTTTCCCTAAATGTTACAGTTACCGTTTAAACTTTCGGCGAGCGCGTCAGAGCTGCGGCCAAGGGATACATCGAGGTCTGCTAGTCTGTAGACCTACATGTGTGCGAAACATTCGTAGTTATTGTCCAATTTGATTCAAAAATCGATTTTGGTAGCCTAATAGGATCTTGGAGAACAGATATTTTTACTGTTTTAAGTAGCAAGGTTTTTTGGAGATAAAGCGACCCATAGATTTTGTGTGGGTAATTAGCTTGTAGATTAAATTAGAAACAAATTCTTTGGTCCTAGAATTAAAAAAAAAAAGATCAAGAAAGGCTCTAATATTTACTAAAAATTAAGAAATAGTTCAAAGATATGGGTGAACGAGAAGCAACTTGTCAAACTCCACCAAAAGTAGTTAGTTAGTCTGCAGTGATGAAGAAACTTGCCAAACTTCGCCAAAAGTAGTTAGTTAGTCTGCAGTGATGAAGAAACTTACCAAACTTCGCCAAAAGTAGTTAGTTAGTCTGCAGTGATGAAGCAACTTGCCAAACTTCGCCAAAAGTAGTTAGTTAGTCTGCAGTGATGAAGCAACCTGCCAAACTTCGCCAAAAGTAGTTAGTTAGTCTGCAGTGATGAAGCAACCTGCCAAACTTCACCAAAAGTAGTTAGTTAGTCTGCAGTGTTGAAGCAACCTGCCAAACTTCACCAAAAGTAATTAGTCTGCAGTGATGAAGCAACTTGCCAAACTTCACCAAAAGTAGTTAGTTAGTCTGCAGTGATGAAGAAACTTGCCAAACTTCGCCAAAAGTAGTTAGTTAGTCTGCAGTGATGAAGAAACTTACCAAACTTCGCCAAAAGTAGTTAGTTAGTCTGCAGTGATGAAGCAACTTGCCAAACTTCGCCAAAAGTAGTTAGTTAGTCTGCAGTGATGAAGCAACCTGCCAAACTTCGCCAAAAGTAGTTAGTTAGTCTGCAGTGATGAAGCAACCTGCCAAACTTCACCAAAAGTAGTTAGTTAGTCTGCAGTGTTGAAGCAACCTGCCAAACTTCACCAAAAGTAATTAGTCTGCAGTGATGAAGAAACTTGCCAAACTTCGCCAAAAGTAGTTAGTTAGTCTGCAGTGATGAAGAAACTTACCAAACTTCGCCAAAAGTAGTTAGTTAGTCTGCAGTGATGAAGCAACTTGCCAAACTTCGCCAAAAGTAGTTAGTTAGTCTGCAGTGATGAAGCAACCTGCCAAACTTCGCCAAAAGTAGTTAGTTAGTCTGCAGTGATGAAGCAACCTGCCAAACTTCACCAAAAGTAGTTAGTTAGTCTGCAGTGTTGAAGCAACCTGCCAAACTTCACCAAAAGTAATTAGTCTGCAGTGATGAAGCAACTTGCCAAACTTCACCAAAAGTAGTTAGTTAGTCTGCAGTGATGAAGCAACTTGCCAAACTTCACCAAAAGTAGTTAGTTAGTCTGCAGTGATGAAGCAACTTGCCAAACTTCACCAAAAGTAGTTAGTTAGTCTGCAGTGATGAAGCAACTTGCCGAACTCCACCAAAAGTAGTTAGTTAGTCTGCAGTGATGAAGCAACTTGCCAAACTTCGCCAAAAGTAGTTAGTTAGTCTGCAGTGATGAAGAAACTTACCAAATTTCGCCAAAAGTAGTTAGTTAGTCTGCAGTGATGAAGAAACTTACCAAACTTCGCCAAAAGTAGTTAGTTAGTCTGTAGTGTTGAAGCAACCTGCCAAACTTCGCCAAAAGTAGTTAGTTAGTCTGCAATGATGAAGCAACCTGCCAAACTTCACCAAAAGTAGTTAGTTAGTCTGCACTGATGAAGCAACTTGCCAAACTTCGCCAAAAGTAGTTAGTTAGTCTGCAGTGATAAAGCAACTTGCCAAACTTCGCCAAAAGTAGTTAGTTAGTCTGCAGTGATGAAGCAACTTGCCAAACTTCGCCAAAAGTAGTTAGTTAGTCTGCAGTGATGTCTCAATATTATAGTGTTTTTTTTTACAATGTTACGCAATAATTTACTTGTCAAGTTGTGTATACGTAACTTCAGGCTCAGAGATAGAATACGTCCAAAGGTCAACCCCCGCTTATTACATCAACCCCCCCAAAGCACAAAAGCCCTCAAAATGTACAAATTGAATTATTGTAGAGCTTGAATGCGTCAATCAGCCGGCGGCCATCGATCATTTCCCGGGTTTTCCAACTTTACGGAAACTGTCAGGCGCAAGATGGAGCGGTGGCGGAGCTGCGTCAAAAAATGTCAACATCTGTCCCCGGTGCTTGCGTCACGGGCGGAATTTTAATAGTTAGGCTGTGCAGAGTAGGCCTACTGTACGTAGGCTGCGTTCCGCTCGGCTTATTAGTGAGTTTCTTTTGGGAAAATGAGATTGGAGCCGATCCGGATCCAAGATCTTTAAATGAGCACAGATCCTGACTTC
>CM040189.1:106009352-106024352 GCA_022606455.1 Callitettix versicolor | reverse complement strand
TGTGTGTGTGTGTGTGTGTGTGTGTGTGTGTGTGTGTGTGTGTGTGTGTGTGTGTGTGTGTGTGTGTGTGAAATAAAGGAACAGAAAATCAGGAAAGTAGGCCTACATAAGAAATTTCGAAGTCGTTCAGGCTTATAGCCAGATTAACATTATAAACATACATTTATTGAATCTGGTGTGTGTGTGTGTGTGTGTGTGTGTGTGTGTGTGTGTGTGTGTGTGTGTGTGTGTGTGTGTGTGTGTGTGTGTGTGTGTGTGTGTGTGTGTGTGTGTGTGTGTGTGTGTGTGTGTGTGTGTGTGTGTGTGTGTGTGTGTGTGTGTGTGTGTGTGTGTGTGTGTGTGTGTGTGTGTGTGTGTGTGTGTGTGTGTGTGTGTGTGTGTGTGTGTGTGTGTGTGTGTGTGTGTGTGTGTGTGTGAAATAAAGGAACAGAAAATCGGGAAAGTAGGCCTACATAAGAAATTTCGAAGTCGTTCAGGCTTATAGCCAGATTAACATTATAAACATACATTTATTGAATCTGGTGTGTGTGTGTGTGTGTGTGTGTGTGTGTGTGTGTGTGTGTGTGTGTGTGTGTGTGTGTGTGTGTGTGTGTGTGTGTGTGTGTGTGTGTGTGTGTGTGTGTGTGTGTGTGTGTGTGTGTGTGTGTGTGTGTGTGTGTGTGTGTGTGTGTGTGTGTGTGTGTGTGTGTGTGTGTGTGTGTGTGTGTGTGTGTGTGTGTGTGTGTGTGTGTGTGTGTGTGTGTGTGTGTGTGTGTGTGTGTGTGTGTGTGTGTGTGTGTGTGTGTGTGTGTGTGTGTGTGTGTGTGTGTGTGTGTGTGTGTGTGTGTGTGTGTGTGTGTGTGTGTGTGTGTGTGTGTGTGTGTGTGTGTGTGTGTGTGTGTGTGTGTGTGTGTGTGTGTGTGTGTGTGTGTGTGTGTGTGTGTGTGTGTGTGTGTGTGTGTGTGTGTGTGTGTGTGTGTGTGTGTGTGTGTGTGTGTGTGTGTGTGTGTGTGTGTGTGTGTGTGTGTGTGTGTGTGTGTGTGTGTGTGTGTGTGTGTGTGTGTGTGTGTGTGTGTGAAATAAAGGAACAGAAAATCAGGAAAGTAGGCCTACATAAGAAATTTCAGAAGTCGTTCAGGCTTATAGCCAGATTAACATTATAAACATAAATTTATTGAATCTGGTGTGTGTGTGTGTGTGTGTGTGTGTGTGTGTGTGTGTGTGTGTGTGTGTGTGTGTGTGTGTGTGTGTGTGTGTGTGTGTGTGTGTGTGTGTGTGTGTGTGTGTGTGTGTGTGTGTGTGTGTGTGTGTGTGTGTGTGTGTGTGTGTGTGTGTGTGTGTGTGTGTGTGTGTGTGTGTGTGTGTGTGTGTGTGTGTGTGTGTGTGTGTGTGTGTGTGTGTGTGTGTGTGTGTGTGTGTGTGTGTGTGTGTGTGTGAAATAAAGGAACAGAAAATCGGGAAAGTAGGCCTACATAAGAAATTTCGAAGTCGTTCAGGCTTATAGCCAGATTAACATTATAAACATAAATTTATTGAATCTGGTGTGTGTGTGTGTGTGTGTGTGTGTGTGTGTGTGTGTGTGTGTGTGTGTGTGTGTGTGTGTCTGTGAAATAAAGGAACAGAAAATCGGGAAAGTAGGCCTACATAAGAAATTTCGAAGTCGTTCAGGCTTATAGCCAGATTAACATTATAAACATAAATTTATTGAATCTGGTGTGTGTGTGTGTGTGTGTGTGAAATAAAGGAACAGAAAATCGGGAAAGTAGGCCTACATAAGAAATTTCGAAGTCGTTCAGGCTTATAGCCAGATTAACATTATAGCCTAAACATAAATTTATTGAATCTGGTGTGTGTGTGTGAAATAAAGGAACAGAAAATCGGGGAAGTAGGCCTACATAAGAAATTTCGAAGTCGTTCAGGGTTTATTTTAGTTTATTTACTGCCGTACTAATTTGTGATTCCTTCAATTTTAAATTTGCTACACCGACTTAAGTTGTAAGCTATATAACTTCACTTATCCAATAAGTTAACAAAATTTTAAGCTAATTCTGATATCTTACCGGTTATAATAAATTAAACTTTTTCCCGATTTTTACAGTCTGTAGGTAAAACCAAGTAGCCTATCCTTATAAATTCGTGTGCGTGTCCGTCCGTCCGTCTGTCGTCACGATGCCATCGATCTATGTGAAATTTGGCTAAATTGGTCTTTGTAGTGGTCCGAATCCAGGGAAAATATACAGAACAACGACAAAAATATATTTATGGGTTAGTTCAGTGGTAAAATGTTTTATTTACCTGATGTGGGGTAATTACAAGTGGTATTGATTCGGAATATATGCTGCAGTGTTATAGTATGTACCTATAGAGCCGCCAAAAGTCTTGAAAAATTCATACCCTCTTCTTGGACAAGTTTGGACAGAAAAATATAGAAATTTAGTTTGCAACAAAATAAAGATCAATTTTTAAGATTTTTCAACATGTATTAAGTTTTAGGGCTGATGCGAGTGCGCAAATTTATATTGGTAGTTACGAGTATAGTAAAAGATCAGTTGTTTTATATTAATTACGATCAGCTGAGCTATAGTAAGTTTTAGGTTATGTTGTTAAAAACTAGCCATTTCATTTGTCGTGTTTTCGAACGATTTATCGTAAGTAAAATGAAAAGGAAAAGAAAACAAGATACATGAGTTTTATTTTTGATTCAACAGCAGAATTTTTTATATTCTAATTTTCGTACTTACGGACGACAACAAAAGCGTGTTTTTCGAAAAATTTAACAACTTTAGAATAGTTTTTGTTTTTAGGTTACGTCTTTCGAAAGTTTGCAGCGCGGTTAAAAGTAATCAAAATAACAGTTAAAATTCTGTTTGTTTCTACTACGCGTTTCAAAAGGAACGTACGCTTTGGTTTGTGAAAATGTTTTAAAAAACAAGACACTAAGGCGCGGACAGACACCACATATGCTTAGGTACGTTGGCGTAGTGAGAGAAGGTACGATTTCAAATAAACTTTTGATTTAAGTTGACATTGTTAAACTTACAGAAAAAGCCTCGGCAAGTCTTACTGGGGACAGAAATAAAAGCAGCCACGGGAAGTCTTAAGTTTGTTTTGACAGTTTGACAAATTGTGATCGATTAGGCCCCTGATCTTACGCAACCCTTGACAAAACTGGAACTGCATTGACAGTTACGGGCTTAGTTTGCTTACTTTGCTGGAAACCCCTTGAAAGCTTGTGTAAGTACAGGCCTAACACTCAAGTCCCTTGTACGAGCGAAGCGAGGTTCTAATCCGACCGTTCGGCGTCCATTAATTTCAGTATTAATAAATTCAAAATTAAAACAATTCGTTATTAAGTAAATGGATAGTAATCACATCCGATAGGCTACTTGATAAATTATATTTTCCTGATATAATTTCCGGATAAATTATATTCTCCTGATAAATTATATTTTCCTCTTAAATTGTCCTCCTGTTTTTAAACCGAAATTTAGAGTTTACTTTACCTTACTGATAACGTTTAGTCGTTCCAGTCAGTAGTTATTGTGTAAAAATGACAAAACTCTGTGAACTGATACGCCTTATCAGATTTATAGATAAACTGTCGTCTGGCCTGCAGATATACGAGCAAACGTAACTTCTGAAACAATACCCTGAATCAAAATACATACCCTAAGTGATATTGTAAAACCCATACGGAGTGCTTCACATCGAATTTGAAGTACCGCGGAAAAGTAAAAGAAAACTGATACCAGATAGACAGGAAAATATAATTTAACTTACCAGGAAAACATAATTTATCAAGTATAGGATGTGATTATAATTCCTTTATTTAATAACGAGTTGTTTTATTTGTACACTTAATAATAGTGATTTTATTGCGTCATAAACTTGCAGAAACGAAAGTTAGAAAAGTATGTCGTACTTGATTGAGTCTTTGTCACGAAGTTTTGGCCAAACGCATTGACCGATTGTTTTGAAATTTGGTTCGAAGGTACCTCGTGTAAAGCCCAAAAGATGTAAATTGTTTCCAATTCGCTACAGTCATAACGGCAGGCTCTGATTTATTGAGAGTGTAGTTGTTGTAATACTAACTTATAAAGTTGACCGCTTCATGAAGAAAGAGTAGGCCTATACATTTGCAAGAACGTTGTTTCAGGGACATTGTTGTAAATATAGCGGTTACCCACTAAATCGGCTGAAGTGGATACTAGTGTATGCATTACTTACGGACTATATTTTAGCGAAATGTCATTAAAATCGGCCAGTTCAGTTTCCAACTAGGCCAATGTGTACAAGTAGGCCTATCCTATTAAAAAACAATTATTTTCCCATTTAAAAAAATAATAGTTCAAGTATTACCGTCGCGGGTCGGTAGACAGAAGTGAAAAATGTAATCAACAATTTTGTGATAGTTGGGTCGGGTATGCAATATAATGTCGTTAATTATAACTGTAGTATTTATTATTCAACTTAATTTATATACATAATTTGAACATTTTTTTGTGTTTAACGTCCGACTATTGTGCACACTTGGGCTAATGCAGACGATAGGATGATTTATAGCGTATGAAAATGCCAAGCCCTGGCCGGGAATCAAACCGTCCTCGGAGTGAAAGCCTAGTACGCTATCAACTAGGCCACCGAGGCGGCAATTTTAAACAAATAAATATTAAATGTGCAAGATACATTTTTAAAATAAATGCGCAAGATATATTTAACTGTAAACACTCTAAAGACTACATGGGTCGGGTATGTCGAGAGGTCTAAGGCGTTTAATAATTTTAAACAAATAAATATTAAATGTGCAAGATATATTTAACTGTAAATACTCTAAAGAATGTGTAAATGGGTCGGGTATATAGTATAATGGTGTTAATTGCAATGAAAATGTTTATTACTTAAATATTTTATATACACAATTGTTGTAAACAAATAAATATTAAACAAAATCATTACAGGGCCTTTGTTTCATAAGAAGCCAGTGTGACGATTGTTATCTGAGAATAAGTGTGCACAATAGTCGGATGTTAAAAAAAAAGGTTATCTGACGCGAGTTTAGAGCTTTTCTTCCATCAAAAATTCTAGTCAGGCACGCCGAACTTCAAGAACACTTTTTTGATTTTGGGGATATAAATAATGTAAGACTGGATAAATTGACTTTAAAACAGTTTTCGAGGTATCGTTGCACTTAAGGGACTTTTTGTGAAAATTATTACTTCAACTATTTTTTTGCTTGTATTATGTGTTAGGCTTATGTCATTTCTTTGAGAGATATGAAGGCGCGGAAGATGACATTTATTAGGGTAAATGCACAACAAATTGCATCTGTTTATTACTGCGGAAATAATTGTGAAACTGTTAGAGAAGCGTTACAGTTTGGTTCAAACAGTGTGCTAATGTTCGTCTCAAGCAAAAGCCGCCTAATTGACGCTGTTCACTATGGTTAGTAATTTTTTAGAAGTAGGCCTACTGCTTGTGTACGTAAAACTTGATTTAAACGCATAACAGCCGAGTTGAGTTAGATTAAACACGCAACTATCGAGACAGGTTATGGAATTCTTTTTTTTTTAAAAAAAAAGGAAAAATTATATTCTTTTCATTGTTACTTACACACGTAAAATTTATCGTTTCGAAGTTATAAACACGTTTCTCACTTTCATACGGTAGTCATTTTGAGGTTATGTTTGGCACTCTTATTTTCACTTATTCGTAACTACCCCGTTGTTTCCGTACTTTTATATTTTGGGTTATTAATACTGGGGGGGGGGTATTTTGAAGCGTATCAGTGCAAAAATGACGAAAATTGACAACAGTCCCTGAACTGCTTTTTTGCCATTTTCAATATACGTTTTATGATGCTTTTGTATTTAGGCCTACATTATGTAGCTTGTCGATAATTAATCAATAATTACGATATATATGAACTAAAGAGATTAGTTTCAGTTTGGCCATAACCGCAGCATCACCATGGCAAGCTGGAAGTCGGCTCATCGGAGTAAATTAGATTAAAATGTAAATGAAGTAGGTCGGTGATTCAGCCCCTAACACTGGGAACAAAATGGCTTCACGCGGATCACCCCTCCCCCAGCCTCTTCGGGGAGGGTAGGAAGGCTTTCCGAGGGGTGACAATGTGCCCTCAGTTGTGCCATAGCACTCGACAGCCACAGGTGCCTTTAAAGTGCCTACTTTAGAATATAAAGGAAATCGTGTTATTAACAGTGTACGATAGCCGCAAACAAATACCGAATATGTACAATTCTTTATTCATTTAAATAATTAAACACATTTTTGCTTTATTTATAATGGCTACCGCAGCGAATTCTAAAATTTTCCGGCCCTGGGATTACTCCTCGAGTTCTTCGAAAAACTCTCGCGATAAAGCTAAAAACACTCCGAGCGCTGGCGCCGAGTGCGCGGAACCGTTATGTCCACTGTCTCTGTCGTGCTTAGTGTGTCCTGCGGGTGTTCAGGAGGAAGCTTACTGGGCGTGCGTGGCGGCCAAGTTCTGCGAGTCCGCTGCTGAAAGTAAGGCGAAAACAAGGCCGAAGAAGTTCCTGTGCCCGTACTGTCAGGTGGGCTTCAGCAACAACGGCCAGCTGAAGGGGCACATCCGTATACACACAGGTCAGTACAAGTGCCTACTATACGTAACTTTAAATACTATTATTTAGTGTTATTAAAAATCGTTTTTGCCAATTTTACTTTGTATTTTTTATACTAAGTCAGAAGTACATAAAATTATATATTAAAAATTTTGATTATAGGGTTTTGTGTCGTTGGAAAGGCAGGGCAGGATGTATAAATACCGCATTCTGAAAATCCAAGTACAGTGCAAAAAAGAACAAAAAAGAATCACTTTGATAGTGTAAACAATACACACAAATCATAGAATTTTTTTTTGGCTTAAAAGTGCCAATACCCACTATCGGCTATGCGCCTGCCCCACTTAATATTTAAACTTTTTTGTCTTTAATTCCCACTTAATATTGCTATCCTAGGGTGATTTGGTTTAAAATTACTGTTCTTTTAAACCTCTCAATGTCGTTACCCCTAGGGTTAAGTAAGATTAAATTTACTGAAACGAGTGCTTTTTGAGTCCCTTCAATTTGGCTGCCCCTGTGGTCAAGTGGGTTTAAAATTGCTTTTTTATTTTTAAACGTTTTTATCTCGATGTCTCTAGGGTAAGGAGGTAAATTAGTATTTTTATTGACAATATTTATTTTATCCCCTTTTAAAATAATTGATACAAATAAATTTCTCTCCTACAAAAAAAGATGATGGCGCATTTTGCGCCATATGCCCCCCGCCTTGGCACCTCTGATTATATATATATATATATATATATATATATATATATATATATATATATATATATATATATGTTAGTAATCAATAAACACGTAATAAAATATTTTTCTTATAAAATTGAATAAAAAAGTTATCACAAAGTAGGGCCTAATAATCTAAAAATCCTAATATGTTTTTGATTTTAAGTAAAATTAAGTATTGCCTAGTTGTTTTATAATATAAATTGGTTAATTTTAAATTTAACGAAAAATAACACTGTAGCCTGTTATTCGTAAAAATGGGTAAAAATTATAGATACAAATTCAGAGACAGCAGTTGTAATAAAAATTAACAATTCATATTTTTATATGGCAGTCCTTAAGGGTCCTTACTTTTAGACGGTCACATCAGTCGTCAGTTCAGTTTCAAACATTGAACACTGAAAAGGAGACTGAGAACTAACGGGATGGACAGACTTATTTGCTTCTTTTCAGTTCTCACAATTCCCGAGTGCCTCAGTCCGTTCACGCAAGGATCTGTCGACTTCATTGACATTTGTAAAACGTGACCGTGTTTATGGAACAAAACAGACGCACACTATCACAATGCAACATTAGGGAAGCTGCCTACACGCTCCTATCAAGCAAATACCTAAATATTTATATTTAAAAGATAAAAAGGCGTTATTTAAACTGACTGGTTGCCGTTCGACTTCATTTCTCTCTACATTTGTTGGCCGCCTGGCCTTACACATTGTTTTGAAACTCGGTAAGTATCTTGTACAAATCCTGTATCTGAAGTATTTTACCCCATTCACTTCCGTTTCAAAATGGCGGCCAGTGATTGAACAGTATTACACCATTTATGATTATTCACACTTTGGTACTACGGTACTTTTATGAGGCTCAAACGACATATGAGAAGGACTTTCTCTTTAAAAGTGGCGGCCACTAATTTAACGAAGACGAGTGTAGCCGCTGGTGGTACTGGCTGGACCTATCGTACTTTTAACAGCTTCACGGAGAAAGAGCATAAAGTTGGTCCGATAACGTTTTACTTAAATAGGCTCTCACGGTGAGAGCGCTGTCGTGGCGTGACGGGAAGGTCTGCCGTTCTTTGCACCACTAGTAAAACTGTTCAAGCCTGGCGGTCGCTGCTCATGGGGCGCACAACTATAGACAAATATTTAACCTAAAATGGCAAACTTCTTCTTTAATCTTGGCGGCTTTCTCTTTAAAAGTGGCGGCCACTGATTTAACGATGACGAGTGTAGCCGCTAGTGGTACTGGCTGGACCTATCGTACTTTTAACAGCTTCACGGATAAAGAGCATAAAGTTGGTCCGATAACGTTTTACTTAAATAGGCTCTCACGGTGAGAGCGCTGTCGTAGCGTGACGGGAAGGTCTGCCGTTCTTTTTGCACCACTATAAAACTGTTCGAGCCTGGCGGTCGCTGCTTATGGGGCGCACACAACTGTAGAAAATTATTTAACCTAAAATGGCAAACTTCTTCTTTAATCTTGGCGGCTTTCTCTTTAAAAGTGGCGGCCACTGATTTAACGATGACGAGTGTAGCCGCTAGTGGTACTGACTGGACCTATCGTACTTTTAACAGCTTCACGGATAAAGAGCATAAAGTTGGTCCGATAACGTTTTACTTAAATAGGCTCTCACGGTGAGAGCGCTGTCGTAGCGTGACGGGAAGGTCTGCCGTTCTTTTTGCACCACTATAAAACTGTTCGAGCCTGGCGGTCGCTGCTTATGGGGCGCACAACTGTAGAAAATTATTTAACCTAAAATGGCAAACTTCTTCTTTAATCTTGGCGGCTTTCTCTTTAAAAGTGGCGGCCACTGATTTAACGATGACGAGTGTAGCCGCTAGTGGTACTGACTGGACCTATCGTACTTTTAACAGCTTCACGGATAAAGAGCATAAAGTTGGTCCGATAACGTTTTACTTAAATAGGCTCTCACGGTGAGAGCGCTGTCGTAGCGTGACGGGAAGGTCTGCCGTTCTTTTTGCACCACTATAAAACTGTTCGAGCCTGGCGGTCGCTGCTTATGGGGCGCACAACTGTAGAAAATTATTTAACCTAAAATGGCAAACTTCTTCTTTAATCTCTAATTTAAAATTACTATTTTGCTATTTAATAAGAGAAACAAAAATTATAATCTACAACATTTTGCGAGTAGGATTTTCCAGCATGTCTTTCTGTTTCGTCCTGATGAACAGTTTACCTTTTAAAAATGCATTAACTGTTATTACTAACCTTAAAGTATATCCTTGCATTTATATCCATGTTACACGTCACAGTAGCTCATCGCTACGCCTAAACTAAATGTAAACATTTCTGAAGAAAAGCTTTTAATGTTAGCTTTGGCGGTTGGAGTGAATAGAAAAAAAAGTCTGCCGAACGGAAGAATGTAACGGAAATATGAAACGAAAACACGAACGAATTTCGTCTCTCTATTTCTGCCTATTTCTTTTTCTTCCTCATTTTCAATAACACTACACGCATATTACGTAGGCCTAAAAACGTTTGTTGCTTTGGTTTCGGTATTTTCCCTTAATTGAAGAACACGTGCACGTTGTAACCGTTTTACAATACATTCGAAATAAATATAACCGTTTATAATAATTGTTGTTAATATTGTTAGTTTTTAACAAAACCTGAAATTATAGCCTATCAGCTGTTCAGTAAAATCAGCTGATCGTTACGAATTAACATAAAACAATTGATAACTAAAGCATAGATAATTTTAACAACATAACTTGAAACGTTTTATAGCCTATCAGCTGTTTAATGAAATCAGCTGATCGTTACCAATTAATATAAAAAAAACTAATCGTATACTAAAGCATAACTAGTTTTTAACAACATAACCTGAACTTATTATAGCCTATCAGCTGTTCAATGAAATCAGGCGATCGTTACGAATTAATATAAAACAATTGATGACTAAAGCATAGATAATTTTTAACAACATAACCTGAAACGTATAGCCTATCAGTTGTTTAATGAAACCAGCTGATCGTTACTAATTAATATAAAACAACTAATCGTATACTAAAGCACAGCTAGTTTTTAACAACATAACCTGAACTTATAGTCTACCAGGTGTTCAATGAAATCAAATGCTCGTTACGAATTAATATAAAACAACTGATCTTACACTAAAACATAGGTAATTTTTAACAACATAACCTGAAACTTATTATAGTTTATCAGCTGTTCAATAAAATCAGCTGATCGGGACGAATAAATAAAAACAACTGATCTTTTACTATAAATGCAATAAATAATATCTAAGCTAGGTTCACGTATTTATTTTTATGAAAAATGGTAATTTATGAAAGTCTTATCTGCATAAAATAAGTTAATATTATCAAAGAACTTCTAAATATATTTTTTTTAAATTTAAGGTCCATAAATACTTTTAAATAAAACGAAAATATACAATTATTTTTGTAATTATAGTAATAATTAAGGTACTGCAGTTATACACCTAAAGGGATACAGTTTAAACGTTACGCTCAGAAATACTCCATAAATTACAACTTAAACTTGTCTTGTGCAGGAGAACGTCCATTCAAATGCGACGCAGAAGGTTGCGGAAAGAGTTTTACAAGAAACGAAGAACTGACCAGGCACAAGAGGATACACACCGGTCTGAGGCCGTTCGTCTGCCAGAGTTGCGGCAAGAAGTTCGGAAGGAAAGACCATCTCAAGAAACACGCCAGGACACATCTACCTGTATTCCCGCATCCTGCTTATGTCTTCTATCCTTATTTGTACGGGTACTGAGACTTGGATAAGAGTTTCTACATCACCGGGCTGTGAAGAGGAGAGAAGCAGGATTAATGGAATAAAATATTTCACAAAGACCTTCACGTCTCTGTCTTACGTAAATATAAACAGAGACTTTTGCAAGTGAACGGTTTTATTTACAGAAAACTTTAATCGCTGAATTGTTTTATCATTTTTAAATCTGTTATCAAAGTTCATTGTGAAACAAACACAAAACTTTGAGGCCTAATTAACGAAATCAATATTTAAAATAGCCTAATCGTTTTCAAACGTTTATTGGGAATTCGTGGATGGTTTTAAATGTGCCTGTGTAATTTTTGTGTTAGGCTTTTTATTATTATTATTTATTTTTTTTTGTGTTTAACGTCCGACTATTGTGCACACTTGGGCTAATGCAGACGAAGGCTTTTTTTTAAAAATGACAGAAAAAGTGCACTGTTGTAGGTAGGAAGGTACCCCAAAGCGCTAATTTATACATTTAAAAATCCTTAAATTATCTCAGGTCCTCGTCTGAGGTAATAATTATTCGTAATGCCATTAGAAATCGATCTGTTGATCCTTTAGGGTTTCTTTCAGTTTTATGATTTGGGAACGCGGTATAAGAAGAAATCGCATTTCTTTGAACTTCAAATTGTTCCACAAGTTTCATTATAACATTATGTCTTCTAAGTCAAACTTTTAACAGAGTTACTTAACTTAGTTCCGAGTTAAATTGACATGGCTGCATGTTTCGCTGCCACGAACAGCATCATTAGGTTGGTGATTTTAAAATTACTGTCACGTATCAAAAATTCACAAAATTAATTTTAAATACGAAAGCCGTACTTGTACATTTTTTTAAAACTTGTACTGCACTAAGTAGGTGTTATGCTCTTAGAGTATGGTTCGTTCACAAATAGTACAAAGGCTAAAAACCGTATTTAAGCAATACTTTTTGAAATAAAAAAATGGTTCTGGGTTTATCGTTAAACAAATAAGCACATTTTTTCTATTTTGTATGATCTATGGCTAAATCGATTAGGTAAAAAATTTAGAATTGTTTTGAAATTGTCCCTAACTGCTTATCGGTAATGTAGTTTATAAACAATAGAGTAAAATTTAAATTGCATTTTTTTAAAGCATATAACTTATTATGATCTTTAATTTTTTTTAAATTTTCAATTCCTACTATTAGTTTACACTCTCCCTATAAGTTATATTTATTTATATATCTTTTTCAAATTTTCGATCGTTAATAAAATAATTTCTATTCATCCACTCAAGTTCAAATACATTTTTTTAAACTTACAGTGGATGACAATGTTAATGCAGTTTTTTCAAATATTAATTCATTATTAAATTTAATTAATTAATTTTAGTTTTATATGGGAGAAAAAATTCTCTTATGTAAGATATTTAGCAGGACATAAATTTAGGAATAAATGATTAACCTAATTAGGAATTGACTTAGTTTTTTTATATTACTTGTTAAGTAGGTACAAAATATAAGTTATTTCCTAAATACAGTATATTTTCTTAATGTAGAAAATTTAGAATTTGAATATCTTAGTATTTTATAAAATTTTGCATTCGTGGACAGTCCTGAAGTTACCCCGTAGGGGTTTGCAGACTAGCTGCACCTATTGAGAGGATTTAGACGTCCCTCGCGGTACCCGAGTCTGACACACACTTACACTAACAACACTACACTTACGACTTTAACACTTCACACTCACACTTACATTTAGGGAGGCGATAATAGCCTTAATGTGCTTTTAGCCTTAAAATACAAAAAGAAGTTATCTACAGTAAATTAAAATGTCAGCGCAAACTTTATTTTATTGCTTGTGTTCTGTTGCTGTTCCCAGTTTCAAAAAAACGAACGTGCATTTTATACATTCGAATCGATTTTATATTTTTCGGATAATATTAAATAACGGAAATATTTTAAAAGTGTATAGTACAAAAAATCTGCGGTCATTGTTAATGTTATTTCTTAAAAGATTTATATGGAATTTTACATACCTTTTCAAGGTATGCAATACCTTTTCAAGGAGGAATTGAAAACCAAGTAACTGCTTTCTAAATACATTTTTTTATGTTTTTCAAAATATTTCCGCTAATAGCAAACGGTAACGAATTATTTTTGTAAAATGCAAACAAACAGGAGAATGTAATTAGATCTTTTTTTAATAGATAAATAATTAAGGTACTCGCAGTATGCAGATCGATGACGTGATGGAAGCAGATTTATAATATTGTTTTCTATCTTACAGACATTTGAAAGATTTAACCATCATAATCGGCATTAAAATCTGCATATATCAGGACTTCAAACTCAAAAATTACATTGAAAATTCAAAAACGAACCGTGACCGCAGGTAAATTAAATTTATTAATTTCAACGGTTTCAGAACGCTAATTGATGAAAGATTTGAAACGGTCGCCATTCTGAAACTGTTATACGTACTTGTACGAGCTGCCGCTTTCGTCATATCGCTACAATAATTGTAATACAATAAGTTGTAATTTTTATTGCAAGTTGTCATTACAATAACTTAATCAGAAAGACTGGTTAGTTGCTCAATCAATAGATGTGTAAAAATACTGTAAATAAAATAACTATTTATTGTAAATAGCAAAAAATATATGTATTTTTCTGAACGCAATTGGTTTTGTTTTCAAAATGGTTCCCCGACCCGCAACCCCGGCACCCCTTTTGTTTAGAGGGAGTGGTTAGAACAGCGAGAACCCAAGCCACAGTAACACTCCACACCGTCTAATGAAATGTTTTGGGGTGTGGTTTCTAAGGGCGGTTATGCTGAACAATAGAGATGTATACTTGGGATTTATTACAATTACTCATCGGAAATTCAATAAGTTTCACGAGGGTTGCGCGGCTGTCGTTCGTGGCAAAACTTTATTAGTCTGAATGATTTATCTTTTATCTGTTTAAATACACTCTCGTCCTGCTTTTTGTCGGTTTATCTATAAAGGTCTGTGAAAATACGAGGCTTGTAATATAGACTCGTATAATTTTATCGAAATAAGAGTAGGCTATACTGTAGGTATAGTTTAAATTTAAATGGATTATGGTATTTCTATTACTTAAATTTGTTGCTTGTGCAACATTTATAGTGCTGCTTTGTTTTTTAATTGCCAAAATTACAAAAGTGTAAGAAAACCTTTTTATAAGAAACAGTCAATATATCGTAAAATTCTCGCCACAAGTATTTCCGAAGTTTTAAAACTGAAAGCTTACAAATAGTTAATACATTTGTTTATCTTAACAGTGCGTTAAACTTAACTGCCCACACCAAAATCAATGTAGCCTACATAATAGTAATTGTGAATATGTTGTCTGAATAAAATTATGCATTGGGCTCTTTTTATTTAGAGAAAATGTTCCACTCTTTGCCCCCACACACGCACGTACGCGCGCGCACACACACGCACGTACGCGCGCACACACACACGCTCACACACACGCGCGCGCACACACACACATACACACACACACACACACACACACACTAACACACTGACAGACACACACACACACACAAACACACACTAACACACAGACAGACACACACTAACGCTAACACACACAAACACACACACACAGACACACACTAACACATACACACACACACACACAGACAGACAGACAGACAGATACACACACACACACACACACACACACACACTAACACGCACTCTAACACACACACATTCTAACACACACATACACACACACACACACACACACACACACACACACACACTAACACACACTCTAACACACATACACACACACACTAAAACACACACACACACACACACACACACACACACACACACACTAACACACTGACAGATATAGACACAAATACACAAACACACACACACACTAACACACACACACACAAACACACATTCTAAC
>CM040189.1:105936852-106006852 GCA_022606455.1 Callitettix versicolor | reverse complement strand
AATAAGGTTCTCTGTGCTGTCAATAGATTCTGCAAGCAACACCTGCAACGGTAAGGTAACCACAATAAGTGTCTTTTGAATAATGTTCTTCTGGCATTAGGGATCCTGGGTTAGAAGGTAACTTGGGAAAACCATGAAACTCATTACGGGGCACTGTAGTCTGATATAGGCCTATCTAAATAGGGTAGGAATGTATCACGGAGAAACCTCGTGTAGGCTGTTTGAGGTGGATGAGGAAATGCACGTGATTGTGTAGCTCTTGCCAGCAGGAGACGAAGGGTGTCTGGCTTCCAGAACTTGAGGACCAGCTGATTGAACTATCCAATTAGTAAACTAGTCACAATTACACGATTAAAATACACACGAGAAAATTTGGTTTGACCAACTCGTATGTCGCACTCCGAACTCTAACGGACATGTTTTGGATTATAACGACATACGAGTTGCACGTATCGTTTGGCCAAATCAAATTTTATCGTGTGTATTTTAACCGTGTTTGTGACGTGGCTTTTCAATGTTTTGTTTAATTTTGTGACGACCTCGACAGAGGGATTTGACATTTTGTATTTCAGCCTGAAGATGAAACAGTAAGGTTTCGAAACCGCGATAGCGTTTACGAGGTGAGTAAAAAAGACCACTAGACGGGAAAATAGGTCATAATCCTAATTATTTAAATATGTGGTCCGGATGTTGTGTTTCAGTAGTAACATTTATTTCACGTATAGTACGGTTTTCATACTCGACTCACAATAATTCCTGCCCAGCTAGTTCTGCGTGATGGTGTGATGAAGTCATGTTTCTGAGTCTGCTACAACGCATAAAACCAAGGACAACTCGGACTTGTGCGCAGGATCGAGTCTATTTACTACAGTTCCCGCTTTATGTCGATCTCACTCTTAATTAATCTAATTGGCATAAAGTGCAGACAAATAATACAGTAAAGCACGTATTATTTATTTATAATCCGTAGTGAACTGTAGACTATATCAACAAGAATTATCCGCTGACTTCCGTGTCGTCTGCACTTCCGCGACGCGGACTGTACAGCTTGTAGTGTTAAAACACAAAAACTACTTTTAGAATCGTATGGTATTAACGAATATAAGGCCTACTTATATTTACTAAGCACACGGTTTACTAAACTTAAGTTGTGTGTTTGTTGTCTAAAATATAAGGTTTTACAGGGTTTGAGCAGCTAATGCGATAATTTTATAGCTGGTCACTTCATGTATAAATGTTTGCACGACAGTTCATGTATAAATGTTTGCACGACAGACAGACAAACGTACAAGCGCGCGAATTATAATGATCCTATCATAGTTTTATCACAGTGAGAGCAATAAGTTACTCACAATTTTCCATATGAACCAGTATAGTGCTATAGTATATTTATTAAGCGGTTAAAATATTTTCTGTTCAAATGATTGTAAAAATTTAGTGAAACTTAATTAGAATATTTTTTTCCAGGTTGTCCAGCAACTCCTGATTAAGGTAAGACAAATACATAATAATAAATAATTAAAAAAATGTAATGAAAACATGTAGTATATTTTGATAAGTTATGAACAAAATATAAAAATGAATATCCATGATGTTTTTGATTGTTAATGTTCAAAATTTGAATTGTTTATTCGTTTTTTTTTTTTTTGGTGTTCTAATGCAGACGATGGGATGATTTATTGCGTATGAAAATGCCAAGCCCTGGCAGGGAATCGAACCCGGATCTAAGGTCACTGTTTACTCTTTGTAGTATGGAGCCGCCTCTGTGGTCTAGTGGATAGCGTACTAGGCTTTCACCCCGAGGACCCGGGTTCGAATCCCGGCCAGGGCTTGGCATTTTCATACGCTATAAATAATCCCATCGTCTGCATTAGCCCAAGTGTGCACAATAGTCGGACGTTAAACAAAAAAAAAAAACTTTGTAGTCATTAAATATCTATCAGGCGCACGTATTCGAACGTTATAAACTTTTAGTAATTGTATGACAAACGTAAAACAAAAACGTTGCTACCACTATAACGTTGAGAATTCAAAGTTTCGCCTGTTAGCTCGGACATCTTTAATTCAGTTACAATTTTTTGAATTGAAAATTAGATTAAAATAATAGTTTATTTTAGCTATTGACATTTACATCCGTGTGATGGTCAAACACACAGATATCACACAAGTAGGCCTTCGTACACAAACTCGGGCAATACAGAAATAAATGTAAAATGTTTTCTGATTAAAGTCTAACAACAAGATTGTCTATATCACATTAGAGTTCAGACTGAGCTATTGGAGCGGCCATTATGGTAAAACTCAGACCTGGAACCTCGAAATAAGCGCTGATTTTGATTTTTAAATCACTTTTTGAAGGGCCGTTAGCATTTTCTTCATAATGACTCGCTGACGTGATGGAAGCGAATTTATGAAAAAAATAATCTATTTATCTTACGCTGTTATTTGTGAAATACCGATTTAGCAATGACAACCAGCATTAGTATATGCATTTGTTAGCTACCATGGAAATACTAAATGAATCCTCAAAAAGTGAGATCAGGATCGGTGCTCATTTTAAAGTACCGGGTGTTTATCTTACTACGATGCTCCAATAGCTCATTTTTCAATAAAATTTCGTTAATAATTTTGTTATAGTAATTTTCCAAAACAGTTTTGCATTTTTACTGGATGAGGTAATATTTTAAAATGTTCATATAATACTATGAATATGGAGTTTTAAAATTTCTATTATCTGTAGGCCTATTTATAAAAGAGGTCCTGATTCATAATCAACGCACAGCCCAAACTATAAAAGCTATAGACTTGAAATTTGGAGGGAACCTTCGCTTCATCGTTTACGTGTGCACTAAGAAAGGATTTTGCAAAATTGATTTTAACGCCATTAAACTACTTACCCAGTCCAACTTTAATAGTCAACATACAGCCGAGACTATTACAGCTAGAGACATGCAATTTTCACGGTACCTTTTTATAACAATGTAGCCTAGAAGTGCACTAAGAAAGGATTTTGCAAAAATTTGATTTTAACGCCATTAAACTACTTACCCAGTCCAACTTTAGTAGTCGACGTACAGCCGAAAATATTACAGCTAGACATGCAATTTTCACGGTACCTTCTTGTAACAATGTAGCCTAGAAGTGCATTAAGAAATGATTTTGCAAAAATTTGATTTTAACGCCATTAAACTACTTACCCAGTCCAACTTTAGTAGTCGACGTACAGCCGAAAATATTACAGCTAGACATGCAATTTTCACGGTACCTTCTTGTAACAATGTAGCCTAGAAGTGCATTAAGAAATGATTTTGCAAAAATTTGATTTTAACGCCATTAAACTACTTACCCAGTCCAACTTTAATAATCAACGTACAGCCGAGACTATTACAGCTAGAGACATGCGATTTTCACGGTACCTTCTTTTTAACAATGTAGCCTAGAAGTGCATTAAGAAATGATTTTGCAAAAATTTGATTTTAACGCCATTAAACTACTTACCCAGTCCAACTTTAATAGTCAATGTACAGCAGAGACTATTACAGCTAGACATGCAATTTTCACGGTGCCTTCTTGCAGCAATGTAAAGGTGCACTTAAGAAAGGTTTTTGCAAAAATTTGATTTTAACGCTATTAAACTACTTACCCAGTTAAGTATGAAATCCGCTACAAAAGTACTAATCACGTGAATCACATGCATCTCATTCCAGATTAGAAATCCCTTTTTTGTAACAATAAATAATGATTACAGGTATGATAAGAACAACAGTTCCGTCTTCAGTTACTGACACACGTTAAATTAAACGAACGTGCAACATTGGGTTCAATAACAATTCTTATTACTATATCATTTAGTAAGAGTATTGATAATTTTATTAATATTGTTATATTATATTTATAGATAACTTGTAACTTATTTAAATGATTACTAAATTAATAATAATGTTTTAGCAAAAAAAATATAGCGATCGAAGCCGCGTCGGGTACGTGCTAGTACAGTATATAATATTAACGATTTGAAAAATCGCCAGACAAAAACAATATCTAACTCTGTAATTAGGCGCTACGCATAACGTAACAACTTGACGTTTACCAATATCAAAGTGGTCTGTGATTGTCCTTCATTGTCCCTCTTGTTTTATTTTTAATTTGTTTACTCTGACAAAGATTAATTAAGAACTTATTTTTTTTACAATTAACAAATTTATAAAATTATAATTTTGTTAATATTGATTTATAACAAATAATGTCAAAGGTTTTGGTCTCCTTTATAACCGTCCAACGTCAATGACCTCTTCAAAAATTAGGTGACTTTCTTAGTTTTTCGTTGCCTTAGTTGTTCAAATTTTATTCTTGTTCAAATAAAGAATTTCAATTAGGCCTAAATAAAGAACAGTTGCCAACAAAACTGGTATTGAAGCTGTTTACCGATTTCGATTAAACTATTAAAAACTGTTGGCTTCTGCAGTTGGAGCAGTTGTAAATATTTAGAAATTAGTTGAAAGGTTGTTAGACCCCTGACCGAGCTCGATCCATCTTGCTGGAGTGACTGCGGAGCCCCGCTGGGATCTCCCCTTGGCCGATGCAATTTATCGTCATCGATGTCCGGCACCTCATTGTTCGCACAAATGCATTTAAACCGGTCACCGTTTACCCCAGAAATCTTTATTGTAACTTCAGTGATGGGCTATTTAGCAAACACGGCCCACTCTTAGCCGAGGCTTCTCAGCGTACAATCATTCAGTAAGCGGCAACTACTTGCAAACACGATTCAAATGTTTTACGTATTTACCGAAAATATCTTACTTATTGTTGTTGCTCTTTAAACAAGGATACCTTCAAATTAAAAATTTTTTTTCATTTATTTATTTATTACAAGCTTAATCTTACAGATTAAATGAGTAATACATATCATTGATCTATAACATGTATTGGACTTAGCAAACTAAATCACGCGGCTTATGACGCTTAAGTCGTCTCTTGTCCAATTCCACATCTAAGAGTTGGATGGCTTCAACGTTCGAATGTTGATGTAGTCTCTTCTCTTGTCGAGAGGCGCAGTCTTATATTATCTCCTTTACATACTTCAAGTCTAGGTCTGCATGTAGGTCATCATTCATCTGGTACCATCTTGCATTTGTCATTGCACGAATGATAAGATTTTGTACTTGCTGGATAATCTGTTGATTTGAGGGTTTTGTACACCCCCAAAGTTCTGCACCATATGTCCAAATAGGCCTAATTACTTATATGTACAATAATCTCTTGTGGTACAAGGCCAACTGAGATTTTCGTCCCATCAGCCAATACAAATCACGCAGCTTTTGTTTTATTCGTACTGCTTTCTTACATATATGATGCTTCCACGTAAGGCGTTCATCAAGATGCAGTCCAAGATATTTAGTAGATTTACTCTGTGGAATTCGTTTATTATTAAGATACACTCCATAACTTGGATCTGTGTACCGCAATGAAAATGTCACTTGAGTAGACTTTAGTTCGTTGACTTTAATTTTCCAGTCTTCTGTCCACTGTGTTGTGTGATTTAATGCCGACTGAAGATTTCCTGTCGCTTCAGCTTGGGATTTACTTACAGCCATTATCATAGTATCATCGGCAAATATAGCAATTTGAAGTTGGGATATCCGCCCAAGTTGAAGTTGGGATATCCGCTGTGTATATACCAGATAAAGAATAAGTCCCAGAACACTACCTTGCGGAACTCCTGCTTTTATTGAGTAGAGAGCTGATTCAGATTCTTCGGCCATTACTTTGAAAACAAGCCCCTCATGCCATACTTTATCAAAAGCCTGTTGAATATCTAAAAAGGCTGCACAAGTAAATTTCTTTTCTTCAAATCCCATTTCAATTACAGTAGTAACTCTATGAACCTGGTCTATGGTTGAGTGCTGGTTTCTGAATCCGAACTGGTGATCAGGTATTTCTACAAGTAAAGAATTTGTTAACAACATCTACAGCAGATTCTTATACAGAAATAGTTATCTCACTGTTATTATGATCATTTTAAGCTAAGAAGTCTTCCTTAAGTACGCGTATCTATTCAGATTTGTAGCCTCGGTCGTGTAATTGTGTTCCGGTAGTCATGACGCCAGGCTATCAGGTTTGAGGTCCTGTCTCTATTACTTCTCTTTGTCCAGGATCTCCATCGGCCATTAGATATTCTAGTGACGTGACCCACCCAGCTCCATTTCATTTTGTTTACTTTTTCGTCTACACCCCCCCGCAGGGTGATGCAGACTAGCTACCCTGCGGTACCTCGCGGTACCCGAGTCTAACACACTTACACCTGCACTTACAACTTTAACACTTTACACTCACACTTAATTTAGGGAAGCGATA
Organism: Callitettix versicolor; assembly: GCA_022606455.1. Taxonomy (NCBI): domain Eukaryota; kingdom Metazoa; phylum Arthropoda; class Insecta; order Hemiptera; family Cercopidae; genus Callitettix; species Callitettix versicolor. Next base: position 106,000,495 of record CM040189.1, on the reverse strand, counting down.
ATAGTCTGAATGTGCTTTTCGCCTTAAAATAAAAAAATCTTTCATCTACATCTGTTACCTTGGACATTCCCCGTTCGTCTATTTCTCAATGGTAGCCTGTCTTCACTTCCAACTTGCTTTCTGCCTCTCTTTGAGTTGTTTGTTATGCCCAAGTTTCAGTTTGTGTGTCAATACAGCCCTAAAACATGATACATGTTAAAATATAACTTACAAATTTAAATCGTAGAAAAACATACAGTATTAATACTAATTTTGAAATGCAATGATTAGACGCCCTGTATTTTTCCAAAACTTTATGTCATAATCTCAGGATAGACAAAGTAAATAAGTTTCTCCATAGATAGATGTAGGCCTAATATGATATTTTAAATAGAATGTGTTAACACTTACAAATAGCCCACTTAGTCGTGACTTTAACCCCATGTATGTCTTTACGGATACATTTATCGCAAAAACTAACGGTAGCTAATAACACCATTGACTGTGTGTGGCGCAGTTGGTTAGGAAACAAACACGCTCCACTGAACGAGACAGAGATCACTGATGTGTTATACGACGCAAGATGCAAACACGTTTAGCAAATTTGAAATTTTTTTGTTAAACTTGTATTCCAGTTACCGGGTAGTACGCCAAGTTATGTTTTGCATATATCATTAGATTTTGGCCTAGATAAAAAGTTTTGTTTTACATTTAAATTAAATACTGAAAGCTCTAAAAGTGTCAAATTATAGGTTGCCTAATTTTTTCGCCAAAGGGATAATAAATACAAACTTTTCTGGTATAAGGAATGGCAACTTTTAGCGGGTAAATATTCGTGCTTCTCGCCAAGGCCCCGGGAGAGCGGCAAGGTCAGATGTTTACTTTGGCGGAAGTTATACGAGGTGTGTTCGGAAAGTAACGAGAATTTTAATTTTTTGAACAAAATATTTATTTATTCTTCTATATTGATGTTGTCGCCTTCAAAATATTCCCCATTGGAGATTATGCACTTCTGCCAGTGCTTCTTCCAATCCTCGAAACACTTCTCAAACTCGATCTTTGAGATAGCCTTTAGTTCTTTCAGCGATGCGCTTTTAATGTCATCTACGGCTGTAAAACGACGGCCCTTTAAGGTTCTTTTTATTTTTAGAAATAGAAAAAAGTCACACAGAGCCATGTCTGGCGAATATGGAGGCTGGGGCATCGTTACAGTACTGTTTTTGGCCAAAAATTCACGAACAAGCAATGAAGCTGGTGCATTATCGTGGTGCAAAAGTCATGAATTGTTTTTCCACAGATCCGAGCGTTTTTTTTCGGATTGCTTCACGCAAACAGCGTTGAACTTGTAGGTAGTACTCCTTATTGATCGTTTCACCTGGTGGTAGGAATTCATGATGCACTATGCCATTAATATCGAAGAACACAGTGAGCATAACCTTCACGTTCGATCGCACTTGTCGAGCCTTTTTCGGTCTTGGCGAGCCAGAATGCCTCCACTGGGATGATTTATTGAGCCTTAGTTTCGACGTCACATCCGTAAACCCATGTTTCGTCACCTGTTATAATACGTTTCAGTAATTGTGCATCGTCGTTGACTTCATTTAGTGACTCCTGAGCAACTTCCATTTGCCGTTGTTTTTGTTCAAAATTCAACAATTTTGGAACGAATTTTGCTGCCACGCGTTTCATACATAAAACATTGGATACAATGTCATGACATGATTCAATCGATATGCCAACATCATCAGCGACCTCTCTAATTGTGATTCGACGATTGTTCATAACCATTTCTTTCACTTTTTCCACGTTTTCATCGGTTGTTGATGTGCTGGGGCGTCCAAGGCGTTCGTCATCTTCAACGTCTTCACGGCCTTCTTGGAAACGCTTATACCACTCGTAAACTCTTGCTTTACTCATAGCAGACTCACCATAGTCCTTTGTTAACATTTCACACACTTTGTTACAATTTATTCCATTTTTTACGCAAAATTTGATACAAATTCTTTGATCCATTTCTTTTAACAAACGAAAATCGCCGAGCTCATAAAAACACGTCACAGAAACACGCCTTAGTGGCTGTCACAGAGAAAGTCAACAATTAAAACAGCTGAAAGTTTTATCATACTTCAAGGTTATGTATACCAACATAATAAAAAAAAATGTTTGACAATCGGACTCTCCAAGACCGCAAAATTTAAAAATTCTCGTTACTTTCTGAACACACCTCGTACAAGACAATATTCGGGCAGCTAATGGTTCCACTTGTTACAATATTTACAGTGCACTGTGTAACCGGTCTTACGTATCTACACTGCAATGTACAAATCGTCAAAACTATATTGAAATGTAAGACAGAATTGTAGCGTCATAGCCGTTCGCTGTGCGATCACTAAAGCATTCTTTTGTATTACACCGTTTGGACTTCTGTTTATAAATTTGTAATGGTGGAAATAATTTGAATATATTAAGAAAGTCACCATGTTCAGTATAATAATCTGCCTTTCCTAGCTTCGTCAATTCTACTTTCGTTGACACGTTTCGGAGAACCTTCATCTTCAAAAAATATATCTATACTCAACAAAATAGATGTAAATATGGTATAGATGGTGAGTATAGACATAGTTTTTGAAGATGGAGGTTCCCCGAAACGTGTTAGGTTATTATACTGAACATAGTGACAATAATCCTAGCAGAAAAGAAGAAGAATATAAAAAGAATATTAAGGAAGGTTTATAATTTGTACCTGTTATCTTAAAGTATGGAAATGTTTGTTAAAAATCACTTAAAAACACAAAATATTTTTCTTAATTTCAAGCTGTTTACAGTAAAATTTTTTTTTGTAAACTATTTAATGAATTCCCATTGGGAAATGAGCTATTGGAGTAGCCATCCAAGATAAAACCCAATCACGAGACTTAAAATGTGCACCGATCCTGACCTCGATCACCTTTGTGTGTGTGTGTGTGTGTGTGTGTGTGTGTGTGTGTGTGTGTGTGTGTGTGTGTGTGTGTGTGTGTGTGTGTGTGTGTGTGTGTGTGTGTGTGTGTGTGTGTGTGTGTGTCACAATTTTAGTCCGGTTTGATTCAAACTTGGCACAGCAATCGATTATGGAAATAGACAAGTTCTTTAACCAGCAAAAGTCTTCCAACATTGTAAAAATGGCGGCCATTTCGACTTCTTTTAAAATTAATTTTTTGTCATAAATCATTTGGAAAATCCGATTTCACCGTCGTAATCAGCGTTAAAAACTGCATATATTGGCATTTTGAATTTTCAAAATATTTGGATATAAGAATTTAATTTGTCGGCGGTCACGGTTCATTTTCGTATTTGCGATGCAATCTGAAAGGTTAAAATCGTAATATGTGTAAATTCGCTTCTATCACGTCAGATAATCAGCTAATGTTTATAGTCGCCTCGGTGGCCTAGTGGATAGCGTACTAGGCTTTCACCCCGAGGACCCGGGTTCGATTCCCGGCGAGGGCTTGGCATTTTCATACGCTATAAATCATCCCATCGTCTGCATTAGCCCAAGTGTGCACAATAGTCGGACGTTAAACACAAAAAAAAGCTATTGTTTATTATGGGGCAGTCAAAGGTAGAAGACAGCTTCCGAAACTGCGACTACGGAGTGCATGTTCATTCAGGTCTGTGTGCCTTTACAATCTGTGCGTACAGTTTGTTTGGCCGGAAGTGCATTAAACGCACGCTAATAAATGGGGTTTAACTTTTACTACAATGTAGCGAATTGTAGAAACTTGTTATTTATAACCGATGATTCATGAACAACTGGTCGTGGATGACTAACGTCAGAGCAATTGTATTAAATTACAGGCCTTAGGTGGAGGGGCAATTTTAACTGCTGTTTTTGTAATCTAAAGCAGAAAGGTGTTTCATTTTGTGGCAAGGTGTCCAATTTTGCGGTTTTGTAGAAAACGGGTTTTCCAAAAAACTGAATTTTTAAGAAAACAATTTAATGGGTTTACCGGCCTCGGTATGTTCAGTGGGCATTGCAGTATAATTACGAAGGGAATTTAACTGTTAATAATATTGTTAATATCTATTTTTTAATTACTTTTGATGTAATTTAGTTTTTGTAAAGTATTAATGTAAAATTATAAAATATAAAGTTAAACAAATGGGTAGGCCTGTTGATATACTTAGACTGTAAGTGGATGTGTTGTTTTCAAGAGGCAGACGGTCTGTGTGATGATTGCGTTAAAATACTTACAGAATGCATGTTATTTTTTTTGGGTAAATAAAGCATTGTTGTTATTATTAATATTAATAATGATATGCTATTGTCGCCTACGAATATTAAATTGAACTCCCAGGAGTCGCGTTGTGAAATATATAAACTTCCCGTAATTAAAAAACTTTAAATGATTTAAACAATTTTTTCCACCGAAATATCTTATAGAGGGTAAAATAAATATGATTACATTTAAAAATAGCATAAAAAAGTGTTTCTTAAAATTCTGACACAGCCTGTATATTTTAATTGCAGTTTCGGCGCATCTCTAGGTAATTCTGATCGATGGTTTTCCAACGCTTTTTTTTAACGTCTTTCCACGTCAATTAGAGGCCGAGAAAAAATTGTATAACAGACTTTTAAATCACCCTGTATACGAGTAAATTGCAGTGAGAGCTATTCCGTAGCCAACAGCTGATAATTGCGCCACATAAATACACTGCCTATAAATATATTTGTCACTTTAAGACCGCCAAATCGACCCCTCACAGCCGCCGGTGTTTCCAATATCATTGCATAGCGTTATGTTGGATTTATTGATAGGGCTCGGTTATTGTGCTGCTGCTTACAATAGGAAGATGTCTCTTGGACACCCTGCAGAGTGGCAATACAACAATGTGTTCGCGGAGGTCCTGCGGTCCTGCGATCCGGCGTGATGACAGACCACAAAGACGATGCCAGTGAGCAGATTGATGGTGTGCTGTACAGTTAGGATCGTACGCTCGCTGACGTGACGGAAGCGAATTTGCAACAATATTTTCTTTATCTTATACTATTTGCGAGAATCCGATTTTATCATCGTAACCGGTTAAAATCTACACAAATTGGAAGTAACAATTTTCAAGTTCAATTGAAAATAACGAAACGAACCCTGACCGCCGTCGAGTTCAGTTACGTACACTTTTAACGGAATTTGGAAACTTTAAACGGTGATTTGATAGTTACAGATTTTAACGCTGATTATAAAGATAAACAAGTTTTCAAAAAAGTGTTTTTTTAAAGAAATTATTTTTTTAATATTACAATGGTCACCATACTGGAATCGTTTTATTTTACCTATCAATATACTGTAAACATTATTTTGAGCTATTGAGTATACATATAAATTTATTTATTTAATGAATATACTTTTTTGCTTAAGTTAGCTTTAATTTGACGTATAAAGTGTGCATTTTGGATATTTATTTTCGCAGTACACGGATAGTATATAGATTTATTATTATTATTATTATTGTTGTTGTTGTTGTTGTTGTTGTTGTTTGTCAGCAATAAACGCACAGCGATTCCCATGAAATTTTAATTTTTCACCATGAATGTTTCTATGTTGACAGTTGTAGTTTTCAGCTAAGTGCTCTTTGACTATTTTAACCTTCACTTTATTAGTTAGAATGTTGAAATAAATCCAATTCTCTCTCTCTCTCTCTCTCTCACACACACACACACACATACACAGTGAATTTCAAAATTTCACTTTATGTCAATTTTTAAAACTGATATCGACGGTGAAGCAATGTCTTCTAAAACGTGTCAGAATAAAAATATAAATTTGAATGGCCGCCATTTTGAAACGGTGAACTTTTTTTATAAAGGACCTTAATTAACAAAATCATTTGAGTCAATTTCCAAACAAATAGGCTCAAAATTGCAAACTTAAGCATGCCAACACAAAATTACATAGTCTGGAAACGTGTTCTAGATGGCAGGATCTGTGCTCATTACATGATTCCGAGTCTGGATGTTATCATAAATAACGATCTTTATAAAGGACCTTAATTAACAAAATCATTTGAATCAATTTCCAAACAAATAGGCTCAAAATTGCAAATTTAAGCGTGCCAACACAAAATTACATAGTCTGGAAACGTGTTCTAGATGGCAGGATCTGTGCTCATTACATGATTCCGGGTCTGGATGTTACCATAAATAACGATCTTTATAAAGGACCTTAATTAACAAAATCATTTGAATCAATTTCCAAACAAATAGGCTCAAAATTGCAAACTTAAGCGTGCCAACACAAAATTACATAGTCTGGAAACGTGTTCTAGATGGTAGGATCTGTGCTCATTACATGATTCCGAGTCTGGATGTTACCATAAATAACGATCTTTATAAAGGACCTTAATTAACAAAATCATTTGAATCAATTTCCAAACAAATAGGCTAAAAATTGCAAACTTAAGCGTGCCAACACAAAACTACATAGTCTGGAAACGTGTTCTAGATGGCAGGATCTGTGCTCATTACATGATTCCGGGTCTGGATTTTACCATAAATAACGATCTTTATAAAGGACCTTAATTAACAAAATCATTTGAATCAATTTCCAAACAAATAGGCTCAAAATTGCAAACTTAAGCGTGCCAACACAAAATTACATAGTCTGGAAACGTGTTCTAGATGGCAGGATCTGTGCTCATTACATGATTACGGGTCTGGATGTTACCATAAATAACGATCTATTTGCCTACTTTCAATGTAGAATTGTAAAGAAATGACTTGCAAGAGAAACGACAATTGTACTGCTTTTATCTCCTATTTAACTTGTCTTGAGTTTCGCTTAAAAAGTACTAGGTAGCGCTGGGTTGATCAATTCAAGCGCAGAGTTAAGGACTGTTTTTTTTTTAAACAATACTTGTAACTTTATTAGGATTTTTACAAATTTTTTATACAATATTATACTTCCCGGTCTTATCTAATCTCATTTTTAAAAATTATTACGAATACAAATTATAAAAATGCTGTACAAATACCTTTTCACAACATTCAAAGAAACAAAAAGATAAATTTTCAGTGAAAATTATTTCGAAAAACGTTTGAATTAATTATTGCCGGCTATAATTTGTTTCACACTAGTTTTTTGTGTGGACATAAGAGGTGTGTTTAGAAAGTAACGAGAATTTTTAAATTTCGCGGGCTTGGAGAGTCCGATTGTCAAACATTTTTTTATTATGTTGGTATACATGCCTTGAAGTATGATCAAACTTTCAGCTGTTTTCATTGTTGACTTTGTCTGTGACCAGCCACTAATGTTAGACGTGTTTTTATGAGCTCGGCGATTTTCGTTTATTAAAAGAAATGGATCAAAGAATTTGTATCAAATTTTGCGTAAAAAATGGAATAAAGTGTAACTAAGTGTGTGAAATGTTAACAAAGGCCTATGGTGAGTCTGCTATGAGTCAAGCAAGAGTTTACGAGTGGTATAAGCGTTTCCAAAAAGGCCGTGAAGACGTTGAAGATGACGAACGCCTTGGACGCCCCAGCACATCAACAACCGATGAAAACGTGGAAAAAGTGAAAGATATGGTTATGAACAATCGCCGAATCACAATTAGAGAGGTCGCTGATGATGTTGGCATATCGATTGGATCATGTCATGACATTGTTTCCAGTGTTTTGTGTATGAAACGCGTGGCAGCAAAATTCGTTCCAAAATTATTGAATTTTGAACAAAAACAGCGGCGAATGGAGGTTGCTCAGTAGTCACTAAATGAAGTCAACGACGATGCAGAATTACTGAAACGTATTATATCAGATGACGAAACATGGATTTACGGATGTGACGTTGAAACTAAGGCTCAATCATCGCAATGGAGGCATTCTGGCTCGCCAAGACCGAAAAAGGCTCGACAAGTGCGGTCGAACGTGAAGGTTATGCTCACTGTGTTCTTCGATATTAATGGCATAGTGCATCATGAATTCCTACCACCAGGTGAAACGGTCAGTAAGGAGTACTACTTACAAGTTCAACGCCGTTTGCGTGAGGCAATCCGAAAAAAACACCCGGATCTGTGGAAAAACAATTCATGGCTTTTGCACCACGAAAATGCACCAGCTCACACTTCATTGCTGATTCGTAAAGTTTTGGCCAAAAACAGTACTGTAACGATGCCCCAGTCTCCATATTCGCCAGACATGGCTCCGTGTGACTTTTTCCTATTTCCAAAAATAAAGAGAACCTTAAAGGGCCGTCGTTTTAAAGCCGTAGATGACATTAAAAGCGCATCGCTGAAAGAACTAAAGGCTATCTCAAAGATCGAGTTTGAGAAGTGTTTCGAGGATTAGAAGAAGCGCTGGCACACGTGCATAATCTCCAATGGGAACTATTTTGAAGGCGACAACATCAATATAGAAGAATAAATAAATATTTTGTTCAAAAAATTAAATTTCTCGTTACTTTCTGAACACACCTCGTATTTGTTATTAATAATGTTCATCGTGAAGGGACGAAACCTCAAGTAAATCATATTAACGAATAAGTAGACGTGGTACCAAATCAGCTGTTGTCGAACTTCTACCCACGGTGTCTACTGCTTATTGAAACATATTTTTTGTATTTATAGAGCACGACGATAATTTCAAAATTCGTTAAATACAATAATAATAATAATAATATATTGCTTAATAACAAAATACATTTTACATAATTTGTAGCTAGTTAGGAATTATTGTACTTTCCCAGTTGTGTATTGTGTAACAGCGTGCCAGACTACACGGTTTTGAATGGAGCGAACAAGGCCAAGGTGAAGTCAGTATATCAGCAAATTGACACATTGGAGTTGATCACTTAGAATAGGGACGTCACAAGATAAGGGCCATAAAAGTACCACCCACCTAGATAACGTGCGTAACTCACAACTTATCCGTCACAATGGCCTGCGTCCCGATCATTGACTGACCAAATTATGAAGAGTGACCAAATGTGACCCTCTGTAGGGAATATTTCTTTTTAAACTGCCCCGCTCCTCCCCCAATCGCTTTTGAATTTCGTTCAGATTCTCGGACATCGTGAATGGATTTGATCTATTTCGGTGGATTGTCATTCTTCGGCAGAACACGACTGTGATTGTGATTGGGGGTGTTGATTTATGCGAGGGTTGTGTTTCGGCTTGCGTTCAGATCGCAACCTACAGTGTATGTATGTATATATATATATATATATATATATATATATATATATATATATATATATATAAATTTATAATATATAAATAAATAAATATATATATAAACAAATATATATATTTGGGCTCTGTGATATGATATGTATATTATATATATATATATATATATATATATATATATATATATATATATATATATATAAAAATTAGGTTCTGTTTAGGAAAACATTAGACCAAGTTTTAAATGGACCTGCATCACTTTGTAAATACCTAGGCGCCTACACTTTAATTATTTACACCTATGCACCATTTAATCTGTTTATGTCACAGCTTTTTTAAAAATTATGATTTCACCAATCATAGGCAACATTAAAATATGTTTATATTAGCATTTTAAACTTCCAAGTTTCACTGAAAATACAAACATGAACCCTGTCAATATTAGTTTCAACAGATTTTGGAAATTCGAAATGCTAATTTACGCAGTTTTTAACGCTGATTACAATAGCCAAATCAGATTTTCAAAAACATGGACAAAAAAGGTAAACATTCTTAAGATTCAAATGACCGCTATTCTGAAACGAGTTTCGCTGGGTAACAACTTGTCCGGGACCTTATCAAAATTGGTCGTTTAACTCAAATTCGAGTTTTTGTGTCTTTTGAATCAAATTCGACTAAAGTTGCGAACCTGAAGTATTTATAACCTACTACAAAAAGTGATCTTAAGATCAGGATCACTTCAAGGTCCCGGGTCTGGGTCTTACCACGATGGCGCTCCAATAGCTCGTTTTCCGACGGGAATACATACAAATTTATTATGTACCGGTTTTGAAATTTAGGATTTTACAGAGAATTCACAATGTGGATAGTTGAACCGAATGTGGTTTAATTAAGGGCAAAAATTGTGTGCGTGAGTGAGGGTGGGGGTGAGATCGATAAGGGAGGGTGTGAGCGCCGCGACGCTATCGATTGCATTCTGCCGTCGACGAAGAGAGAAGCCGGTATGTCTGGCGACAGCCTCAGGTAAGTAGCTTAAACATATTTTATTTTATGATTAATTACTGTAAGTTTAGAGTCTAAGGGCACTGGTGTTACAGGGCTAACAGGAAAACAACTAGGCCCTAGTACGTGTTTCAAATTGTTACTGAATACAGCCAACTCAAAACGTCTACCGTTTCTCTTTCTTTAACCGAAAAATCATTATCAAAATACATCTTGATTCACTTTGATTTTCATTACTGTACAGGGGTAATTAGTTTTGCAAAGTACAGGCCTAGTTTGAATGAAAGAAAGCTTATTATTTTAGTGAAGATAAAATGAATAATTACAATAATAACAAAAGTTAATTTCCAGTAATAAGACACTGAGAATTATTTTACATTTTTTTATCTCGAAAAATAGATATAACAATCTATTTAAGACCGTCGGCTGAAATACAAAATTTAGAAGCTTTTTTTGAAATCTTTCTTTCGGTGTTAGTTCTTGTTATAAATTTTTGTTGACAATTCCTGTACTTACATTCAAAATCAGTAAATATAGTTTTACGTAGTGCAATATTTTCTGTACATTGAAACGAAAAACGTAAAACCAGATCTGTTAATTTTATGTAAATAAATAGTAATAAAGTAATATAGGCTACACGTCAGGACCGCTGAAGCAAATGGAGTAGATTGTGCTCTCCGAAACAGCTGTTGGGCCTATTTAATCAATACCATTAAGAGAAGTCAGACAAAAGCACCTTATCTACGAATGATTAGTTTATCACATAATAAGGCTTACATACAGTTTTAATTTTGTTAGTAAAATTCAGTAGGTAACCACCAAGTCATGAGCCTGTTAGTCCCTTTGTAGGATAACATGTATTATACTGTATAGTAATACTGTAGGTCATTTGAATAAAAAACCGTTTCTGGTTTCTTATCTTATTTTAAGAGACAGCTTGTCCTTGAAGGACTAGTAAACGAAACGTCCTTTCGCTTTGATTACAATAACTGATCAGTACACATCAAAAAGAAGTAATTTAAAATATCTCAATGTTGTTGTTAATATATGAATTTTTAACTCTGAACCCTTTTAGTCATCTACAGTGAAGAAAAATAAAGCCAACTAAATTACGTTTTCCCTAAATCAATTAGGCAGTGGCTTATGTTATTCCTGCCAAAATCAATTTTTTCAATAAACAATCATAATTTGAATATTATATATTTTTGTTTACCAATAAAGATAACAGTCAGCTAGTTTCCTTAGCACAATAACTGAAAAATAAAATTTCTTCTCTTAAAAAAAATTGGACCAATTAGGCCTAGGTACAATTTTATTGTTTTGAATATTTTATATAGGCCTACGCACAATGAGAACTCAAAATATAAAACGTAAAGGTAAGTTGTATTACTTTTTATGAAAGAATATGCTTTAATAATTACTTTTAATGTTATTGCCTTTAATAACATACTGTTACGTATAGTTTAGATAAAATATATACTTTTTCATACTATTAATGTTTTTTTTTTAATACATAACACTAACCTATTTGTAGTTTGTAGGTTAAGTTTATATTAACAGTTTAACTGAAAGTCAAGTAAATAGGTATAAACTTGATTTTAGTAAAAGTTACTTAGTGATTATGGCTTTATTGTATTTCTTACTAACATTGTTTTAATATTTTAAGGATCGCCTAATTAGGCTTAATCTTTGCATGCGAGACAAAGAATATTAGATTTTAAGAAAATATAGGCTATTAAAATGGTTGATTGTTAATCACGTCTAATTAATTTTATTGTTTTCGTTTCTCATTTTCAAAATCATTTTATTGAGCGCCAGTTCTTTGTTTTGAATTTTGAAGAGATTAAATATTTTAAAATAGACTTACTTATGGTTACATGAGAGTCTGGAAATCTTTTAAGTGAAATTTACGTGTCTAATGAGTATTCAATAAAAAAACACTGCTACATGATTAGATGTTCAAGATAGCTATGTTAAGTAATTCAAGCTCTCGAGGATGTTCATAATTTTTCAAAATTTTACACATTTTTTGTACTTAACAAAAGCGTATTTAAAAAAAATTCATCATCTATTTTAGAATGTTTTTTACTCTGCTCTACCTTTTGCAGTGTGGTTAAAAGTAGGTAAATACAGCTCGAAAGTGATTTTTATGTTTTGGAATGAAATAGCGCTTAAATCGTACGCTATAAGTGGTTCAGTCATCGTCGTAGCAGTGCAGACGACACGGAAGTCAGGCCCCTTGTGAGGGTGGGGACCCTAAGGGCAGTACGTGCTTTAAAGGCGTGCTTAACCATTTTGTCATATTACACGTACACGAAGGATTGGCTACGCAATTTGAACATTAAAATTTATATCAGATTTAGGGTTCAAAGAAATTTATATTTAGTTAAACTCAAAGATGGTTTGAATCGCACATTCTCCTAACTTCTGTCAAATAAAATAGCGTACGTCAGCGATCAGTAATAATTAACTTCCAATATTTAGCTTCTGATTGCTACTTAATGTTGGAATATTTAGGTTATTAATATTTTTTTTAGGATATTTTTGTTTTAAAAACAAGACATGAAGTTTCGAGAGTGCGGATCAAGTGGCCTAACTGTAAACACAAGCTCAATGCTTAGGCTTACGTCAAAGAACTAAACATAGTACTTGTATTAGGCTAGGCCACACCGTGTCATTAACTCCGCTGCACAACTTAGTATTGCTTAAAAACGCTGCTTGTTTTTATGCTATTTACTCTAAATTTATTAAGTTGGGAGGAAACTGATTCCCCCCCCAATTAATGTGGAATTACGTGGCATAAACTTGTTACTTGATTGGAAGTATTGATATTTCAGGTATGAAAGATGAGATGGCAGGTACAGGTCCGATCCGTCACGGGTGCGAAGACTATTGGACTTGGGATCGCTACGACCGAAGTCATGAAGTACGACTGTACGGCGCTGGACTCAAAGTCGCTCACTTCCATCCGAACTGGAGTAGCGGCACAGCCGGAGTCCGCGGAACTCGGGTCCTCAACAACGGCCGGTATTACTGGGAGCTTAAGATAACACAGCGCTTGTTCGGCACGAGTATGATGTTCGGAATAGGCACTAAAGACGCGTGCCTGCATCGAAACTCGTTCACCAACCTGATCGGTGAAGACGGTAACAGCTGGGGCATGTCGCATAAAGGTCTGATATGGCACGGCGGCTTGTGGGCACGCTACACTGCGCCTTTCAGAGAAAACCAAGATACAACTGTCGGTGTTCTGTTCGACGGAGTCGAAGGAACCCTTACGTTTTACAAAGACGGGAAGTGTTTAGGGGTCGCTTTCAAGGGGCTGCAACAAGTGCGCGATCCTTTGTATCCGATGGTGAGCTCGACCGCTTGCAAGACGGAGATGAAGCTAGGCTATATGCAGAGAGACTTTGTTAACCTACAGGACAGGTGCAGGGCTGTGATTTTAGATAAGGTGAAAAGTAAAAGTGAACTGGACTCGTTAGCGCTGCCTCCGATGATCAAATCATACCTGGCTGAAGCGATGACGAGGAAATTCGTGCCTGTCAATTATTATATTTTAAACGTTTAATGTCTCGCAGTCTTTAGAAAGGACGAATCTGTTATTGTAATTACTTACCGGTACTTAATGAAATGTAAAAAATGTCTATACTAGTCTTTTTTCTGATTTAGCTTTTAATTATGTTATCTGTGTAGATACGTTAGTACCAATCTAGGTTTTTTATTATATTTGTTCAAATATGCACTACTTAACAAAATACTGATAATATGCAAAGGTTATTATGATTTTTTATCGTATAAATGTGCCAACTACTTTGCCCATAATAACTTTTTAACTTCAATATGAATTCAGCAATACCTAACCTTTCTAATACTACACATTGAATATTTGATTTTATCAACTTTCAAAATAACATGTAACTACATAATACTGATTTTTTCAAAAATATTTAATTGATCAGGAGATTTTATTTTACCTTTTCTATTACTATTATCATAACTGTTTCAGATATAATAAATATTTTTATAATAAAAAAGTTATATATTCCTAAACATATTTTTTCCAGGTATCATTACTACACCGAATAAAAACTGTCTGAAAATATTTTATGGAATGATAAAATATTTGTAATCTGTTTATAAGGTGAAATGAATTTGAGGTCCCCTACTAGAATGTTTTAAAGAATACACAATTTGATAATGTATAAAAATAAAATCAATAATTTAAGGTATTAACTCAATTTTGTAATTTTATCATTTGTTTTCATTGAAGTAGTTAAAACTGTTCATAGAACAATTTGTTACAAAAAGATATTAAAGTTAGTAATTTTTGTTTTAATTTAATTTCGTTAATGTATTAATGTATAATTAGGAATTCAACAGTAGATTCGAATGTTCAGAAATAAATTTAAGTTGAATTTTGTTTTAATATTCTCTAATAATTTACTATAATGTCAAGTAGCAGATCCACTGTATACATTGTTCAGATGTGTCAGTGATTTACTTTTTCTACTCTAGAATTTTGATTTTAATAATTATTATTGGGTGAACCATTTGATAAGAAGTCTTAAAATTAATACCGTGCAAGTTATTGAGTGTGATTTTTAATGGATATTCAGCTAATACCACCATAAAGGTCTGAAATTCTAATGCATCTTATACTCTGAGGTGTGTAGTCTACTACATTCACTTCTGTTCTGCAGAACCCATACCATTTGTCACACATTAACTTTATTTGACACAAGTCACTTCACACAGGTCTCACAAAACATAAAGTTATACAGGTCTGACAGAACAGAACACATGTCACTTAATTCAAGATATACAGTACAGGACACAAGTCACTTCACTCAGGTCTCACAAAACATAAAGTTATACAGGTCTGACAGAACAGATTACAAGTCACTTCATTCAAGACATACAGTACAGGACACAAGTCACCTCACTCAGGTCTCACAAAACATAAAGTTATACAGGTCCGAGAGAACAGAACACATGTCACTTAATTCAAGATATACAGTACAGGACACAAGTCACTTCACTCAGGTCTCACAAAACATAAAGTTATACAGGTCTGACAGAACAGATTACAAGTCACTTCATTCAAGACATACAGTACAGGACACAAGTCACTTCACACAGGTCTCACAAAACATAAAGTTATACAGGTCTGACAGAACAGATTACAAGTCACTTCATTCAAGACATACAGTACAGGACACAAGTCACCTCACTCAGGTCTCACAAAACATAAAGTTATACAGGTCCGAGAGAACAGAACACATGTCACTTAATTCAAGATATACAGTACAGGACACAAGTCACTTCACTCAGGTCTCACAAAACATAAAGTTATACAGGCCCGACAGAACAGAACATAAGTCACTTAATTCAAGACATACAGTACAGGACACAAGTCACCTCACTCAGGTCTCACAAAACATAAAGTTATACAGGTCCGAGAGAACAGAACACATGTCACTTAATTCAAGATATACAGTACAGGACACAAGTCACTTCACTCAGATCTCACAACATAAAGTTATACAGGTCCGACAGAACAGAACACAAGTCACTTCGTTCAAGACATACAGTACAGGACACAAGTCACTTCACACAGGTTTCACAAAACATAAAGTTATACAGGTCCGATAGAGCAGAACACAAGTCACTTCATTCAAAACATACAGGATACAAGACACTTACCCACAGTTAACAAGGAAGACACTTAAACAGATATTCAAGTCCTACAAAACACAAGACACAAAATAGAGAGATAACACACCTCAAACAGATCATCCTATAGGCTATATATGATCTCTGTTATTATTGGTAGGTAAATATTGTTGCTGCAACATGCTTATACAATTCTGAAGTAGGTTGTTTTAATGAAAAATATTTTTAGTTTTTGTAAAACCTTAATGTCAATGTGTGATAATTGTAATATTGATAAAAACTATATTACATATGGAAGAAAAATAACTTATTTTTTTAATAGTAGTTAGAATTCATATTATACAGTAGTTATGGTAATAAAATAAGAAAGACTAGTTGTTATATGTTTGTCAACTTGTTACCAATGTGTGTACAGTTATAAGTAAACACAAATAAAACTATGTATTTTTGTTGTAAATGTAAATTATTGTTGTATTTGTGTAGTGTTGGAATTTAAAAAATTTCTCTTTAAGAAATATAAAACATTGGTGTATTTTGATCGCAATAGCATTACTTGATTAGAGCTTTCGATGTTTTAGTATATTTTTAATATAGTACGTAATAATATTAAAAAGACAGAACCGAGTGATACAAACATTATGTGTTTAGCTAGTAACTGGTAATGGTAAATTCTTATCTATTTATTTTTTCTTCGTAGCCACTGATTTTAACTTTGTTTAAAGTGGCTTATGGTTGTCTTAGTCACTAATCTACTGTTCCAGTTATTTTCTGTTAACAAACAGGTTTTTTATAATATAATATATAGCTTGGTAAACCATTTATCATTTATTTTTAAGAAAGAATTACAAAAAAATGTACTAATTTACTGAATTTATTTATAAAGAATGGACAATAGGAATCACATTACTTTTTGATAACAATTTTTGAGTGTGACTTTTGCAAAGCAAGAAGTGGTTTAATAAATTATTAAACTGTTATTTAAATGTTGATTTCAAAATGGATTTTTTAAAATCCAAAAATTCCTGAAGTATCTTACTTAACTCAGCATATCCAGAAATTTCATTCCATTATTTTTGTTAATGTAATATTATTTAAAAAAATAGTTTTAAACAATTGTAAAATTACATTTTTATTGTGGAAGTTTTAAATAGTAAATTTATGTTTTTTGTTTATATTATTATTAAGTAGCTAGTAGAATTTTCGCATTTAATTGTTGCTTTTAATTTCTAGTCTAGATATAAGATATAGGCTTACTATACAACGAACTCCGTGGATTTCTTGCTGCGTGCCATACGATGTGTGCAATATGTCTACCAATAGAATTTAGTATTGTTAGATGCTTTTGTTTTAATTTTAAGCATTACTTACAGTGTTGATAGTATAATTGAATATTTGAATACAACATTTTTGTACAGAAATTGTGTTGTCTTATTGAAAAATTGAAACTAATATTGGAACACAGCTCTCTCGCTGACATGATGGGAGCAACTTTCTTTTTTAATTCTCAAATTACATTTCGGTGGCCAAGTGGATAGTGTACTAGGCTTTCACCCCGAGGACCCGGGTTCGATTCCCGGCGAGGGCTTGGCATTTTCATACGCTATAAATCATCCCATCGTCTGCATTAGCCCAAGTGTGCACAATAGTCGGACGTTAAAAAAAAAATGTAAATACAAAATGAACCTTGACCGCTGTTAAATTCAATTTTCTAATTTAAATGGAATTTGAAAATTCAAAATTCTGCTTTACTCAGATTTTACCGTTTTTAAGTGGACTAATTATGTTAAGACATAATGATCTTCAGGACTTACCTTAATTTGTATTTATTTTAAGGTTTGTGGGCAGAACAATGAACCTGCTGCGCTTACATTATTTAAGTTTAATTGTAAAACAAGGTAGATGTTTAGAAGATTACTGTTGTAACGTGTGACGTAAAGAAGTTGTACAATTCACTTAGACCTACAAGGAAACGGCAAAACAGACAAAGATTATAACATGAAATAAAGGAAAAATTAGGCAGAATTAGGATAGTTTGATTTGTAATTAATTAAACTGTTGTTGCATGAGCAATAAACAAGTAGCTTATGTGATATTTGCAAATATTTAGATTGAAGACAAAGCCTGGCTATAAACTTCTCAGGATAGAACAGCTAAAAGACAGAAGGAAGAAGCTGCAGTTTGAAGGCACTGCCATAAAATAAAACACCAGGAATTAGGCGAAATAGTTTTTTTGTAAATTTTCTGAGTTTTTTTTATAGATTATTACTGGTGCCAATTTGTTTTAGAAAACACAAACTGCTTCTAATCTGCAGTTTTAATGTGGTACTAGAAAAAAATAAATACAGCATGCTTCTACATATAATTCAAACAAATATAATTATGTCAAAAATAATTAAATACATATCAGTTTTCTTAGTAAACGTTGTTAGAATGACAAGAAAAATCACAGCGTACAGAACAGAAATTTAAGAGAGTAGGTGTGTCATCCCAAGTTGGAAAAGTTATAAAATTTTACACTCTGAAATTTTATTTGTACAATTTTATTTCATATTTAAAAAAGGTTTATGGCCACTAGTTTATTAATTGCTTGTAAATATATTTCCAGGACCTCAAAAAGGAATACAAGGTCCGTATCTGAGATCATGCATGACAAGCAAGTCAGGGTGGAGAGTAAATGCAATCGTGTGGTTGACTCTAAGATTGTTTTGTCACTTTTCTTGCAATCCTGATTAGTTTCTGCATAGATACATAACTGTAGATGAAACATGGATACATTACTGTACTCCAGAAACAAAGGAACAATCAAAAGTTTGAATTATTACAACATCCACCATATTCACCGGATTTGGTTCCCAGTAATTTTTTTTATTTCAAAACTTGAAAAAATGGCTGAATGGAAAACAGTTTACATTTAACAAGGAGGTTATCGCTCATACAGATGCCTATTTTGAGGAACTACCGAAATTCTACCTTTTGGCCCGGTTAGAAACACTTGGAGAAGTCTACAGAGTTAAAGGAATTGTTTTTTTCAATCCCTATAAAAAAAATTGTTTTTCTAAAGACTTATTGAACAACCCTTGTACTCAACTGGAAGAACCCAATAAAATAATTATCATAATACTTATTACAAGTAACTAAACCAACATGTTTAGTCTACATAAAAATATAATTTGAAAGCCATTACTCTGCCAATAATAATGACAGATTCAATAATTAAGCTATTCAGCGGTTGAGGGGAACGTCAAGACTTGACACTGAATACTGGATAAAGCAAGGGATAATAGCAAAGGTCAAGTAGTGGTGCATAAGTCAAAAAAGTACAGCATGCAGTTTTTTAATGTACTAAAGATGTGTTGCGCCTTGAACTTTTACAAAATGTTTTTTTTTCAGACTTTATGACAAGCAGTTAAGTACACTTACTTAAGCTTTTGAAGTTTGAGACTGCTTACAAGATGGATGTCTCTCAACTTTGAAATAGTTTTTAAGGTTCATAAGTAAAACCAAGAACCATTATAAATTCATGCACACGTCCATCTGTCTGTTAGTGAAGGACCTCTTGTTTGTAAATTATATGACCTATCATAATAAAATTTGGCAAAAATGGTCTTTCTAGTGGCCTGAACGTAGGAAAAATATAAAAAGAAAATCTTAAAGGCAAAAATATTTTAAATTGTTACTTACCCAGTATGAAATATAATTTGAAACTTTCAAGTGATATTGATTCTGAATGTATATATAAAGAGTTTATAAAGAAAACTGAAAACAGAGCTTACCAAAGGCCAAGTTTTTATGTCATATCTTCTAATTTTAATGTGATAGGGTAGAAATATCTCATTTTTTATTTTTCAAACTAAATACCTAGTTTGAATATTTTTTTAAGAATTTCTTAATATTTTTCATATTTTTTTATTTATAAACTTCAACACAACACAACTTTGAAAAATTCACCAACTACTTCAGAAGGCTTTTAGACTACTCGACCTGCTGCAGTGTGGGTAAAATAATTAAGATACTACTCAAAAGTTATTTTAATGTTAGACATCGAATATGTTCCAAAAGAGTACTTTAATCGTATGCTACAAGTGGTACAGTATACAGACCACATCGTGGTAGTTCAGATGACACGAAAGTCAGCTGATCCATTCTTCAGTCAGATATTATAGCTCTTAAAAACAGAACGCACAAGTTTACATTTCAATGGTCGGTATTTATTTACAAGGAAAATAGGCCGTCAGACCCTCAGTACAGTACAGAGCTCTCTGTAAGTCAATTAATCCTCAAAGAGTACTTTGATCAATCCGTACTTAATCAATCAAAGAGTACTTAATCAAGATCCGTGCCTTGATTAACTTTTTCCTGATAGTCCTTGATTTTAATGGATTTCGTATTGCATGATTCAAAATTTCATCCTACAACTACCCAAAACAAATATTAATTTAGAATTATACATCACATAGACATTAGAAGTTTTATTTGATAAATAATACATCTGAGACAGTATTTGCAAAATATTTTGAGTAAATATCTTTCTACTAAGAATACTTAAAACACAATATGGACAAGAGATTTAAAAACAAGCAAGTTAAGTGATTTACAATAATAAGTGACTATACAAGGCTTTTATTTTCATTTTTGTAATAACTGTGATGAAAAAAGTAAAAATCGTAATGAGACGGACAGTAACAAGAATATGTACAGAGACCGGTTAAAGTTAGTTTTAAGTTATATAAGATTATTTATTTGGTAGGATATACCTTATTAATAATCTTACCATAACAATAATTAGAGGAAGGATTAAAAAAAAATAAATGAAGGTAAATATTAAACAAGAAAAAATTAAAGATATTATAAAATACAACTAACAGACAAATGTTTAACAATAATAGATATTAATTTATATTTATTTACAAATTGTATAACAGTACAAGGGACTAACTAAATACGTTAAACGTTTACAAAAGCATATCGAACTAAAACTTAAAACAAATCACAATATTATTAAAATTAACTTAATACAACATACATTTTATATTTATTAATTATAGTACAAAATATGGCAGTGAGAAGACAATACAAGTTCTATACAATACAATCTGATGCTATAGCACCCAACATGAAGTGACGGACTTGGAGCCCAAGTTATGGTAAACTTTCAAAACTGCCTGTAAACAAAAATATATAGTTACGTTATTAATAGCATGATGTTAAAATAAAGACAAATTTTTATCAAGTCAATAACTTATTTTAGTAAATCTCATTAATTAATTTCAATAGTAGTTCAATTTAATAATTCGATTTTGTTTTGAACTTATTTTTGAAACAGTAGTCGCCAGTATAAATAAAATAAGTTCATAAAACTTTGTAATTGCTGATAATTAAAAAAAAAAAATTGAAGTGAAGTAAACAGAAATTTTTTAGATTTCTTTATTTCTTTTATTTTATTATTTTAGAGTCGCTTAAGCTTATCAAACACTTAGAAATGTTGCAAGCTGATTGTGCATTTTTTTTTGAAAGAAGTTATTGATGGTAAAAACAAGCAATTAATTGCAGTGGACGACCTCTTAATTGTCAGTCAGTTTAACCGCCGTATCTTGACAGAAATGTCCTACATCTTTGTTCATCAGATGATGTTCGCATCGTCTGTTGCTTATCACAACGATCAGTAACTACTGTTATCGGTTTACTTACATTTAACAGCAAGATCAGCCAATCAGTTGTTCTCTTTCTGTTATTGTAAAGATTTTCCATGAGTATTAGATATTTAGCAATACAGAAATTATTTTGTATAAAATATACAATAAATGTGCTAAAACTAAATCATAGTGTTTTGATTACATCACAGAACTAAAAGCAATGATATCAGAGAATCAGTAAATCATAAGTGTTGAGCTTGGTGTCAGTATGTATAGCAACAGTTTAGGACTAACTAAATGTTAGCTGTCTTTTTCTTCTTTTTTTTTGAACTAATAACTACGAGGGCTGTTCAGAAAGTAACAGATGTTCTAAAATAAAAAATTACAAAATGAATTAAACCAAATTTTATTGTACATATTTGAAAGTTACACTGTTCATCTATTTTTCTACATAATCGCCATTTAAATATGGCATTTATCATACCATGGTGCAAGTTTTTTTAATATTCTTTCTATAGAAATCTGCCACCTGCGATTTCAAGCACTGGTGTACCCCAGCATACAGTTCCGTACTGGTATCGAAGCATTGTGTAGCGAGCCCTTATCGCTGGGAAGAGGTGGTAGTCGCTCGGCACCAAATCTGGGTTATATGGTGGATGTTCGAACATCTCTCACCCAAAAATCGTCCAAGAGTTCTTGAGTATGATTGGCTGTGTGTGAACATGCATTGTCGTGATAAAACAAAACCTTCTCGGTAAGTTTTCCTCGACGCTTGTTTTGCAGTGCACTTTTTAGCTTTCTTAACGTTTCACAATACCTCTCTGAGTTAATTGTTTTACTGCTTTCAAGAAAATCAACAAGAATTACACCCTTAGAGACCCAAAACACAGTAGCCATAATTTTTCTTGCTGACAGCATTTGCAAACACTTTCTTGGTTTCTTGGGAGAATTTGTGTGTCCCCATTCCATTAACTGCCTTTTTGTTTCACAATTGACAGGCTTCACCCACGTCTTCTCCCCCCAGTTATGATACGATTGATAACTTTGTTGCCAATTTTGTCATAATCTTCAAGAAAGATCAGTGCTGCAACCAGTCTCTGTTTTTGTGGTCATCCGTTAGGATTTTCAGAACCCACTTAGCACAAAATTTGTGGTAACCAAGCTTTTCCACAACAATTTCATATAGAAAACTCTGTGGAATTTGAGGAAAACGTGCAGAGAGTTCCCTAATCGTGAAATGGCGATTTTCACGAGTTTTGTCATTGCTTTTTATCACTAATTCAACAGTCACAGTGCCAGGCCTACCACAGCGGTCCTCATTGTGAACATTGGAAAGGCTCTCTTTAAAATTAAAGCACCATTACCTCACTTACTTTTTACTCATTATTCCTTGTCCGTACACATCACAAATTTGGCGATAAATTTCAATTGTTTTGTGTTTTTTTGCCAACAAAAATCTAATCACAGAATGCACTTCAAAAGTGGCTGGATTTTCTACTGCAGCACACATTTTATCACATATCAGAGAGCAAAGTAAGAGTGATACAGGCCTCAGGATACCACAGCCAGGTGCATACTAAATGTAGGAATGTTGTGACTCCAAGATGGCGGCTATAGCCCTGCCTACTGTTACAATAGGCCAAAATGTCTGTTACTTTCTGAGCACCCCTCGTATTAATTAATACCATGGAATTTCTGCAACTTTTATTACAGAATTTAGGTTTTTTTTGTTTAACCGTCTTTTTTGTTATCCGAATGGGGGTTCGAAACTGTGGTGATTGGTTAAGAAGGCTTCCACTGCACTTGGAAAACAATTCATGTCAGTAGAATAATAAACTATATTCTTTTACTTACCGGACTAGGTTATTTTTATGCAAACTTGGCATCGACTAATTCTTGTTAACAATGCCCCAGACTTAATAGTTTGTTTGGCTGGAGATTTGAACTGATCAAGTTCATCTATGGTTGCAAGCCAGAAACTTAATTTGTTGGCAAAATAGTGACATGTACCGCGTGCACCGTTACATTCTATGAACGGAGTCGCTCTGAAGTCTTCAAGGCATGAACCTGGACTGGCCAATGATTGTCCACCTCCTTCTGCTCCAGCAGCAGTGTGCTAAATAATAAAACAATTAAATATATTATTAATAAGGTGTACAATTTTAAAACATCCATGTTTTAGTATTTAAAGTTCAGAACATCGATGGCATTAAAATATCAAGACAGACACATCAAAATTTTCCAGATTTGTTTAAAATAAAACTATTAAGAAGAATATTAAAGTCATTTATGTATTATAAATTATATTATTGTATTTATTAGTTAGTAATTAGATTCTCTCAATATCACGGACTTTAAAATGCTGAAGTTCTCCCTTTTTCTGAAGCTTGGGGGGAGGATTCTAATAATACAAATCAAAAGTAATTGGAAGTAAAATAATTCACTTAATATTCTGTGAACCTTGTTGGCATATTGAATCTATAAGACTAATGTTAACTAAACGTTATAGATTATATCGGTATTTAAGGTAAAATTATGTTTGTAACCTCACTTTAAAGATCTTGTATGTAGAAACATGGTCCAGTTTTTACATTTTCTATTTATTATTTGTTTTAAACTATTGTCTTTTAAAATATAAATTTAATTTATCTTTGACTGAACATAGTCTTCACTAACTAAGCCACATGGTTAAATAAAAGTAACACATCATAAAATTAAACATTTTTGATTTCTATTTGTTTCTAAAAATTCTTTAAACCTCACCAGTATTAGCTAGTCTATGGCAAAGTGCAATATTTTAACCTTTTTCTTGTTAAACCATTGAATGAAAATGCTTTCAGTAACATAATATGTGTTTACTTTTACCACTGTTTATAGAACTAAAATAGTTCCCAATACACTTACCATAACGAAGCTGTAACCAATCCATAAACCCTTCCATCCTCCTGGGCATTCAGGAATGTTTACGGATTGACTGTGAACCGCGATCACATTTGACGGTGCCTCGCACACTACACACCTGGAATCATTATTCAAATATTTAATGCAAAACTTTTAACTTTTAGTTATTTAATATTATTTATTAAATGCATGCAATGTATTCATTATTTGGTGACAAGGTCAGTGGAGATTCTAAATTTGAATTATGGTGTTATAATTCATTCAGTAGCATAGCAGGCAGTGTGTACACAGGTTCCAGTCTAGTTATTACTAATCTCTATGCAACATATTCCATCTTCATTAGTTTTGATTAACTCTGCAAGCCAAAACTCTAGTAAATATATCACCTAAACATACCCACATATAAAGATGGATTTATAGATTAAAAAATAAATAAAATTAGTCATTTTATATTAATTTTCTTTGATTTATTTGTAAATAATGTGTAAATTTATTTAAAATAGGTAGACTTTTAATAAAATATAGACTAACTATTTACCTTGAAATGTATTCTCTAATGCCTGATTCTTCCACAGGCATCATTGGTATTGGTGAATTTGTACTTAACCAGTAAGATTTGTCATTCCTACTGGCGTAGTTGCAAACATTGTTAAAATCACAGAATAAAAATGGCATTGTTGAAAACCTTCGTATGCAAGATCCAGCGAAACCTATAAACAAATGAATTATTGCAGATAAATACTGGATATTTTAACAAAATATATTATGAAACGGACAAGTTAAAATAAATGCTAAGATAAACAGTACTTAAATTTCTCGTAAACCACATAATTCATGTAGAACACAAATTAGTTGCTATCACACCTTAAAATCCTAGTGTTATCAGCAAAAAACATAAATCAACAATAGAGAAAATTTAAGGTTTAAACAGATTTTGATTTTTTGATTACATATGAAGAGTAGTTAATCCAGCTGTTTTTACAGCAAAAAAAAAAAAAAACAACAACAATAAAATATATAATTCAAAAAAATTCAGAAGGAAGCCAACATTTTTTTTGTGAACCAAAATTTCTTCACAAATTTCATAAACTGAAATGATGATGCTTCTATTTGAATAATTTGAACAAAATCTCTTCAGCTGGCTTTGATTTGTTCAAGTACCAGGAAAGTTTTTCTATAACTGATAGGGAAAATATAGCAGATTATAGATTACAAAGTAAAATTTTTGGAGAAAATATTTAAAGTTTTCTAAAAAGAACTACTTTTTGAGATATTTTTTCTAAATTTGTTAAAGCAATTTTTTTCAGATTTGTATTTTTGCAACTATTTTTAGTTTTGGAACAACATAGCAACTTCCAAAAACTCCTCAAGTGAAGGTAGAGGTAAACTTAGATATATAATTCTGTATATATATATACATATATATATACATATATATATATATATATATATATATATATATATATATATATATATAATTAATAAATTGCTATAGACAAACCTAAGTCTTGGTTGTGGGCCTTCTCATTTCCTTCTATATACAATAAACTGTAACCATCCCATAACTTTGTATGTCCAGCGTAGCAATCAGGCACTCTTGCACTTTGACTGTGCTTTACAAGTAACATGCCAGTTAAATAGTCACTTTCTTCCTGACAAGACAATCCGGGAGCTCCTGTCAGCCCAGGAGGACCTATCGGACCCTGTGAATAATAAAGGTTATGTGTAGTTATTTATAAATAACTTTGTTTGAACATAAAC
Organism: Callitettix versicolor; assembly: GCA_022606455.1. Taxonomy (NCBI): domain Eukaryota; kingdom Metazoa; phylum Arthropoda; class Insecta; order Hemiptera; family Cercopidae; genus Callitettix; species Callitettix versicolor. The sequence continues at coordinate 105,974,387 of CM040189.1, read as the reverse complement.
ATTGAACATGTTTTTATTACCCTTTAAAAGGCCTTAAAAAATACCTATTCTAATATAATCTATCCTAAAAATATAAAAACTGCATTTTCTCTTTCTTTGTTAACTGGACATAATTTCTTTCTGTTACAAACAGCTGATGATTTAAAAATAATTCTAAATTTATTTATTTTTTGTGCTAAAATTAAATGAACTGTTAATTTAGAATGCAAAAGAAAATAATAAGCCTTTAAGTGACCTATGAAAATATTTTTTTTAATGTTTTTGATAGGTGGGAGATGTTTTTTCTGCCTGCTGAAAAATTGCATTTTCTGTGGAGATGTTCCTTGTTTAAGGTTAGTGATTCAAATGCTTATAACTATGTTTTATTTAAAAAAAAAATAATTAGCCTGTATCTACTTATTACATAATTATTACAAAGTTTAGAAATATGTAAACATTTTAATTTAATGGTGTAAAAAGTACAAATAAGTAAAAAAAATTCAAAACAACTATAAACTATAATAAAAATATTGAAAATAATTTCAAATTGAACAATAAATATGTACAAAAACAAATTATGTGGATTAAAAGTTGGTATATCAAATAAATATTTATTAAAAATAATATTTAATATATATTATTAGTAGTGTTTATAATGTGTAGGCCACCCAGAAGGGTGAAGACTAGCTGCACCTATGGAGAGGATTTAGACATCCCTCATTACCCGAGTCTAACACACACTTACGACTTTTAACACTTTACACTTTAAGAAAAATGAAAAAACCTTGTTTCTGGTAGCAGTATGTAATAATAATGAATGTCTGTCCTTGAAAAAAGAATATGTTTAGCTGGTAAACAATTTAAAAAAATCATTTATATTTTTTTTGAAAAACTATGCTTAAGTTCCCATTCATCCACTATTTGTTTTCTTATAAAAGAACATTGCAACTTTGCAAAACACAGTCGTTCAAATTTAGTATGTACATTTTTGTTTCCTCATTACTGATAAGATAACGAGAACTTTATCATAATTTATTAAAAAATCTATGTTCAAAAGTAAAATTTTATACAATATTTTATTTACCATTAATCCTGGAAGTCCCTCATTTCCAGGTAAACCAGGTTCACCTTTTGGTCCTTGATAACCGGCACTACCTGGAAGGCCTGCAACACCTCTATCACCCTTTTCTCCTGGTAATCCTGGAAGACCATCTTTTCCTTGATTCCCTTTAATACCGGGCAAACCAGGGAATCCTGTAAATGAAAGTTAAAGTTTTATTTGATCCCACATTAATTGTGTTCTACTAGAGGTGTTTATGCAAATTCTGGATTTTACAATTTAACAACCTGAACAATCATTTTTGAAACTTAGATATTGTAAACAACCAAATTTGGTAAAATGTTTGTTTATTAGGATTCTTAAAAGAGAACTCCTATTGCATCATACATTTATCTACCTATACATACTTTCCTCAAGAGACTGTTTTTTTAGGGAATTTTGAAATCTGGCATAAAAATGAACCTGCAAATTTTCTTGGAATTTAAAGCTAGATTTAGGCCAAGATGTAGTTAGTTAAAAAATTCAAATTTAAATAAATCTGATAAACAAATTTTGAGAAATTAACCTTCTGATTTTTTTATATTTGCCGTTAACCAACAACCATATTTTTGGAAAGACATGTTTCATTTAGGCCTCTATAACCTTTACCTCAGCCAATGTTTATTCAAAACATTTTAAAAACAGTCTGTTTATGGTTTCGTTTTTCTTTTTTTTATTTCCACAAAAAGCACTTACAGTATATGAAGTACAATGCCAGATGGCAAGTCATCACAATACATTGGATCCATTTAAATTTGAAATCAATCAAGTAAGGGTATTTTGAGATAATGTTGGCAAATTTTGTCATATAGTTGATTACTACATGTATAAACAGCATTATGTAAGTAATTTAATGACATTAGCTTTTATAAATTACTTTTTGTCATAATTTTTATAATAATCAAAGGAAATGTTTGTGTGTGTGTGTGTGTGTGTGTGTGTGTGTGTGTGTGTGTGTGTGTGTGTGTGTGTGTGTGTGTGTGTGTGTGTGCACGCACACACGCTCTGCACACATATATGTATACACGATGTAGAGACAAATCTGTGGCATACATTCATTTGAAATTTTTCACATACAAGGACATAAGAAGGTTGGCCAAAACTCTGTCATATTTTAATATTTTTAATTAGATCTTCTTTTAAATTAAATATTTAGTTGAAAATTACATGTATTACCAATGAAAACATTAGACGTTTGTGGACAGTGAAATGATGTATGGGTACTGCTGGTAGTCAATACAATTTCAAAAAATAAACAAAATAAAATAGTCAAAATAACAGATGAACTTTTGCTTTCTCTCATATCATGCTAGTTAGCCACTTTTGATTAAAGGTGACAATACACTGCAAACAGAACGTACTATATATTTGACATTAATTAATTGAAGTATATAATTATTACTGACAAATTTTTATACGTTTTTACATCATGAACATGTTAGTATATGACTCTGTCTATTGATAAAACCTAAATAAATGAAGCTATATCATATGTTTGTATATACTGTATAACAATTTCTCTCTCTCTCTCTCTCTCTCTCTCTCTCTCTCTCTCTCTCTATATATATATATATATATATATATATATATATATATATATATATATATATATATATATATATATATATATATATATATATGTATGTATGTGTGTGTGTGTGTGTGTGTGTGTGTGTGTGTGTGTGTGTGTGTGTGTGTGTGTGTGTGTGTGTGTGTGTGTGTGTGTGTGTGTGTGTGTGTGTGTGTGTGTGTGTGTGTGTGTGTGTGTGTGTGTGTGTGTGTGTGTGTGTGTGTGTGTGTGTGTGTGTGTGTGTGTGTGTGTGTGTGTGTGTGTGTGTGTGTGTGTGTGTGTGTGTGTGTGTGTATATTGTATTATATATATATATATATATATATATATATATATATATATATATATATATATATATATATATATATATATAGAATAAGTAGTATTCTTATTCTTAAGTAGAATAAGTAGTATTATTTTTTTTTTTTTGGTGTTTAACGTCCGACTATTGTGCACACTTGGGCTAATGCAGACGATAAGTAGTATTAAGACTGGTATTTATATATATATATATATATCAGTTTTTGGTGTTTTTTTTTAAACATATATTATATATACATATATCCATATTACATATACATATATATAATAGTTTATAATAATTGTATTTAATCTTTTAATTTCGTTAGGACCTAGGCCATACTGTATATAACTTGAATCGTCACTATCACTAACTGAATTATCCATGAAGATATTATTTCATGTCAATTTTTTTGAAAAGAAGTTCTGAATTATGTTGTACTAGTTTAGTTTTCTGAACCATAATTAGTTTGAAGGTATGTTTACAAATAACTTGTTTTGTAAATAAAAACAAATAGTTGAACCTAGTTTAGATATTATTTATTGTAATTATAACTGTTTTATATTAATTCATAACAATCAGCATATTTCATTGAACAGCTAATAAGCTATAATAAGTTTCAGGTTATGTTGTTAAAACTAGCAATATTAACAACAATTATATAAATGTTTATATTAATTTCGAACATATTATAGAAGGTTACAACCTGCACATGTTCTTCAATTAAGGGAAAATACCGAAACCAAAGCAACACAACGTTTTTTTTATAATATGCATGTACTGTTATCAAAAATGAGGAAGAAAATGAAAGAGGCAGAAATAGAGAGACGAAATTCATTTGCTCAATTCCATTACATTAAAAAGGTTCGGGACACTTTTCTATTCACTCCTCATGCCAAACATAACATTAAAAGCTTTGCTTCAACAAAATAAAATTTGTTTAATCATCAAAAATATATTAAATTTAATAAACATAATACACAAAATATATTGTACATTACCTGACATTCCTTTATCTCCTTTGGGACCTTGTGGTGGACTATAGCCAGGCTCTCCTTTGTCTCCTTTTAATCCAGAGAGACCAGGTGGACCAGGTTGGCCAGGTCTTCCAGGAATACCCAAATCACCTTTAGCTCCATCAAATCCACGAATGCCTGGGATTCCATCAAAACCTTTGTCTCCTTTTAATCCGGGATAGCCTGGATTTCCTTTTTCACCTGAAAACATTCATTAACAATAGCTATTGGTTGTTACTGAACTGTATATCCATTCAAAATAATTTTTGCAAAGTGTCTTTGTAACCAAATCACCTTATTACTTTAAAACTGAAATATTTTTAATATTATTTCAAATCTAAGTTGTACTTTTAAAGGAAAAACTTACAATTTGTCTTTGAATTTTTGTAGTGAAGTACAGTAAAACTAAATACATAATACTCTCAATTATGTGTGAGGTACCAAGAAAATAATTAGTAGTCAGTACAGGTATACCATGTGTATCCTTGCTGGGGAGAGCAGTCACATTGCACTTGTGATATTATCTTTGATGTTCAGTGGCTATCACATCGGCAGACTGATTTTTTGTGCTTGACAAGTATAAAACAATGACCAGACAAAGTTACATACTCACTGCCGACTGTACTGAATTGTAAAGTAATTTAACCAATGCAAGTGTGTTTATTTTATAAAAGCTTAAATTATTCCTTAAAAGTCAGACACATTTTTGCTTCTTAATTATACAATTATAAATTTTTTATAATAAATATCATATGTTTGATTTTTTTATACACAAATAATCAATAATACCTCTAGTGTTTTTTGTTTATACTGTAATTTATTAAAATAAAGTTTGTACTTGTATAATTAGTGGAGTTTTTAAGGTTATGTTCATCTTTTTAAATAGCACCGTACCACCATAACACCCAATCCCGGAGTCTCCTATACTTTTATTTCTACAGAAATATAATTTTAATTTTTTTAGCAAGTCAGTAAAAAAAATATAAATATATGGTAAGAAGTAAAACTATATTAGGTGTCATTATTTTTAAAGAAATGTAACTATTCGTACCTGGTAAACCTTGGTCTCCTTTTTCTCCCGGTGCACCAAATGGCGCAGGAAGACCTGCATCTCCTTTCTGTCCTTGTATTCCTGGCAGACCATCACGTCCTGGAATACCAGGATTCCCATCGATTCCTGGCTCTCCTGGTAGTCCTGGGAATCCTCTTTCACCAGGTGGGCCTACAGGACCATCAGTTCCCGGAGGTCCAACAGGACCTTGTTTTCCTGGTAGGCCTGGGAAACCCTGATCTCCTATGAATTGCAAACAAAAATAGTTATGTATTCATTACAGGATTTTAATTACAAAAAAACAAATAATATGGGATGATAATAACATCTTTTAACCGAATATAAATTTTAAATTGCTAGCGAAAAGCAGAAAAAATATTTAAGAATGTACCTTTTTCACCAATTAGTCCTGGTGCACCCGGTCGGCCATTCTTACAGATATTTCCTGGTAAACCTTTCTCTCCCTTAATAGTTAAACCTTGAGGTCCTGGTAACCCATCAAGGCCAGTTTCACCTGAACAAAAAACAGTCCATAATTAAAATATATTTAATTTTTGTTAAAATAAAACTAAATGTTATACCAAAGCATAACTATAATTAATGAATATAAAATTTACAAGTTTAAAAAAGAGATTCATCAGTGGCTAATAAATATGGGAAGATATGCTGCTGGGCAGATCACATTAACTATTTGTTGGTAACATGGTAATTTTATAGTACATTTTTTGTAAATTTTTATTGTATTATCAGTTTTTGATGTCATTTATACATCATTTTAGATGTATTCTTTAAGAATATCAGAACTATATTAATTCTCATTTTGTTATAATTTATCAAATTATTAATCTGTATCCAATCAATACTACTTGTATAGTTATGTACAATAATATATATATAATATTCTACATAACTATAAAAACAGTATTGACTGGATACAGATTATTAATTTGATAGATTATAACAAAATGATAGATTATAACAAACATGACACACATGCACACACACACACACACACACACACACACACACACACACACACACACACACACATATATATATATATATATACATACATATATATAATTATCAGTTTTTGGTGATTTTTTTTAAACAAACCTTGATACACACAGACCATCTGTGAATAATTATTGTTGTTGTTGTTATGTATATTTTTATATAAAATAAATAAATAAAATAATAATAATTCAAAATTAATTTAGTATAATTTATATTACTGGGTGTTAATTGTTTGATTAAATCATCAAGTTATGTTTTTAGTTTAGCAATAAATTAGATTTAAACTTAAAGTTGTGGAATATATATAATCAGAGCTAAGCGGAGTGATCAGGTATGTATTTGCTTCTGAAGGAATTATCATAATATTATATGATTTGTTATTCAACAAATTGAATATCTTTTGACACTATATTTTATTTAATTCATGATGAGCACTGAAACTCTTTTAAAACTATGCGGTACCCTTTTCATTGAAGACAAATTTTACCTTTTGGCCCTTGAATTCCTGGAAGTCCGGGGTATCCTCGTGGTCCCTGAGGTCCTTCATCTCCTTTATCTCCAGGTCTTCCGTACAAACCAGTTTCTCCTTTAGATCCTTTTTCTCCTATTGGTCCACTAAATCCTGGTACTCCTGGTTCTCCTTTATCACCTTTAACATCAACCATTGGTCCAGGTGGTCCTGGTTCACCTTTTTCTCCATCAAGACCACGGAATCCCACTGGTCCTGCTGGTCCTGTATAACATAACAGTAAAATATGCTATAATATAAGTACAATAGTACAGTAGAATATAATAGTAAAATGTGTTTTATAATGCTACAATTTTTATGAAAAATAAAAGTTTTTAATATTAAAAAAATTACAAACTTTATCATTTTTTACGAAAAAAATATTTAAAAAACTGCCTGTTGAATTATTTGATCAATTGGTTTAACTAATTTTGAGAGTTTTTAGTTTACTTACTGTAATGACTATTGTGTAGAAGAGCCAAATGGCAATAGAATTTATTTAATATTAAGAGAAACCAATTTTGATAATACGTATGATTTCATGCAAATATACAATAAAACTTTGGGAGCACATTGACTACTCAATTATAAATGTGTAAATACAATTTTCATTGTCATCCTTAAAATCCCCCTTTTTATGCAGCACTTTTAATGATACAAATAAACCAGCAAAACTAGCATAAGACAACTGAGAGTGCTTGTCTTCATGTAGTGAGAAGAGGAATGAACAGTTAGTTCTACTGTATGAGGACCTATACAAAAGTTTCAGGAATTTAAAAAAGAAAAAATTTACTTCCAGTCAAAAATTTAATTGACCAGCGTTTCTGCCATGAACGGAAACAGTGCTTGATGTTCGCTGTAGTAAGCTTCCTTAGAACCCCTTGAATTCCACTTTAATTTATTCTACAGTATCGAATCAACGTTCCTTCAGCTTAATTTTCATCTTTGAAAAGATGAAAAAGTCGCAAGGTGCTCGGTCTGTGAATAGGGTGTAAGTGGCTTCTGGTTTTTGGCCAGAAAATGCAAGATCACAGTGTGAGCAGGTACACTGCTGTCAGTGTGAGCGGGTACATTGCTGGGGTCCACAAACTAGTCTTTACTTCTCCACAGGCTGTTCTTTATGCCACACATTCTCTCTAAGTAATCCTAAAATACTGAATTAGTTAAAACTGTTGGCCATCTGACAAGATGGACTGAATTCCTAGCAGACAATTCCACGAAACTCAAAAAAAAAAAAAAAAAAAAAAAACACATATTAGCATTGATTTCACATTACTGCAAACCTTTTTTCAGGTGTGACACCAGGCTTTTTTTCGATCTTGGAGAATTTGGTGTTTTCCACTGTGACTATTACTGTTTGGTTTCTGAATCATAACCATAAACCCAGTTTTCATCACCTGCAATTATCTTAGACAAGAAGTTTGGATCCACTGCAACCGTCTGTTGGAGTTAAGTGCAGACTTACACTCTTCTGTAATGCTGGTCTTATGTTTAAACTCAGGGCACAAATTTGACTATAATTCTTCTCATGTTGAGTTCATCAGGCAAAACGTGTTGGCACATTTAATACGACAATCCAACAACTTTTACAACATCGTGGAATATTTTCTATATTTTTTGGACATTCCAGCAATATTTTCTGGGTGATGTGGTGAGTGGGCTACCCGAACACAGTTGGTAATCAACAGATTTCTTTGAAGTGAGGGACCATTCAAAAGTCCTAAACAATAGGTTTCTGCAATAGTTTTGTTCTGTTCTACTACAAACTTTTGCTCTTCGGCCAACACGATGCTGTGTTGCTTGCCTCAAAATACCCCTTGTAGCTGGACTTTGTACTACTATTTCTTCCCACATTTTATTCAAATTGCTGAAACTGTTGGAGAGCACCTTGTGTAACATGTATATAGGTAATATGACACTAAACCATAAGTTCAGAGTTTAAGCTCCGGTCACGAACAAAACTTTTACACTTTTGTTTTTTTGCTAACTTATGAGATTATAATAATATATGTTTTCATTGTAGTTGATTAAAATTAGAGAGAAAACAACTCCCTTAAAACTTGCCCTCTGTATAATAAGACAGTATTTTAAAACACAAAGAACAAGTTTACTCTATTTGTTCTGTCAATGGGTACAGTTGCTGTTACTTTTACATGTTAAGCAAAATTAACCGCAACTATTTTTTCTTTTTGCCTCAACAGAAAAAAAAATTGTTTATTTAATTGCATGAATGTCAAAAATCTAATAGGCCCTTCTAAGTAGCCCAAGTAAATATACAAAATAAACAAATTTTGTCTTTTGGTCACAAATGTAACATGATAAACACATAATGTAAAAATTAGTTTTGTTTTTTGTTTCTTATGTCAACTTTCGATCTTAGTTAATCAGTCATTTAACAATCAAATGTAACTTATATGGGGAAAATAATAACTTTTAAGTAAAAAATAATACTTAAATATTTGTCATACCTGGCCATCCTTTATCTCCTTTTGTACCATTAAATCCAGGTGCACCTGGCCATCCAGAATCTCCTTTTTCACCTGGATACCCTACAGGACCTATGGCACCTGGTTCTCCTGTTTGACCTGGAAGACCATCCATCCCTGGCAGTCCTGGTGGTCCAGGTTGTCCGGGATAACCCTGTCAGTAAATAATTTAAATTTTTGAATCTTGAATAGACTTTTGAAAAATCCCAAACTGTCAAAAGCCACTATGAAACTCTTCATCAGTATACAAAATTACGTGAGCTGCGCTACAGAAAACCATGAGACTCATACTCACTGTATTCTCATTTCGTGTATATTGAGAGTATCATATAGCTTGTTGGATGTAAATTAACCATCCAATGTTTTTGGTGGAGGGTGGAGGGAGGTATTTGTTCTTTCACATCAAGTTTTTGGGCAGAGATTATTTATTTAATTTATGTTCCAAACAAGATTAGCAGGATCCAACTTAGGTTCAGACATTCTCGGCTAATTCATTTCTTTGGCCCTTCCTCGCCATGTCAAAGCCTTGTACCTTTCCCAATAAATTATACTTTAAAATTCTTTTTTAATTCTCATCTCTTTGACGTATATACAAAGTTAATGATTTACTTTTTAAAACATATGTATTTTGTACTAAGTATTCATTTGAATGTTTTTCAAGTTAAAACTCTATAATTATTTATCATCAGAGGTGCCAATGCCCACCCCACAAAATCAGTTCCCCCCCTCAAAATTTGGTAACTTTCCATAGATTATTAAATGTAACACTAAAAAGGAAAGAATATAAAGAAGAATTGAATACAATTTTCCAAATAGCAGTGAACAACGATTATGATTTAAAAATTATAAGAAATCTGTTATGAAGAATTAAAAGAAAGAGAGAGGAAGAAAACAGCGATAAAAGAGAGGATAAAAAATTAAAATTGGCTAAATTAACATATATGGGGAAAGAGGCATATAAATTTAAGAATTTTTTTAGAAAATATGTAGACATAGCAATGGCTACAAATAATATGATAAGGAACAAACTGACAAAGAATATAGAAGAAAAGGACAAATATAGTAAGAATGGGGTATACAGAATACAGTGTGGATGCGAGGCAGTCTACATAGGACAAACGGGACGAAAATTTAGAACTAGGTTTAAAGAACATGTTAGATCATTCAAATACGGCAAAAATGATTCAAATTATGCATCACATTTAATAAAAGAGACACATACCTCGAGAAATAGAAAACTCAATGAAGGTACTACATATAGCAGAAAAAGGAAGACGTATGAACATTTTAGAGAACTTGGAAATTTTTAAATCTAAATTAAAGGTAGAAAACACAATAAATGAACAGATATCGTCACAAGCAGATATTATGTTTAAAAATCTAAAAATTTTCAAAAATTAACAGGAGGGATGACCGTTGAAGAGAAAGTTTGAAAGGAGCCAATCAGAAGCGAACGAAAACGTATGATTTTGAAGAGCCAATCAGAAGCGAGCACGTCAGGTTTAATGTACACGTGTTGAATAGAGGAGGGGTATGAGGTGGAGATAGAAAATTATAAATAGGACGAGCCATAATATTGGTGACCAGTATAGATATAGTTTTTGAAGATGGAGGTTCTCTGAAACATGTCAACGAAAGTAGAATTGACGAAGCTAGGGAAGGCAGATCATTACTTTGAACACAGTTTCTATACCACCCTACAGTGGTAAGAAGATCTTTAACTACTATCTTTTATTTTTTGCTGGATTGAGTTCTTAAGAGAAAAAAAATTAAAATGAACCAAATATCAAATTTTATTGTTTAACCCTATTAAATATTAAATACACTTCATTAGTTTAGAACAAAACACTTTTTATATTTGATTTTTGCTTTTTTAAAGTTGGAATACAAAACAATAAAATGAAAATTAGTGAAAGGATGCTATAATAGTATTACTGAAAAATTTATTTTTTCCATTTAAAGAAATAATTGTTCAATAACAGTAAAAGTAATTTCAATTAATATTTCTGAGTCATTATAAATTAAATATATTATTTAGGTAACAATAAAACAATGATAAAGAAAATATGACTAAACAATTTTTATAACAATATTTATTTTATCCCACTTTAAAATAATTACGATGCAAATAAATTCCCCCTCCAAAATGTTGCTACATATTGCACCATGTGCTCCCCGCCTTGTCACCTCTGGTTGTCATTGACAGTCAGAAAGGGGAAGGGGCTCAGAGATGTTCTACATCATCTGCAAACTGATGGCACTTACAGTGGCTACCCTGCCACCAGAACCCGACCACACTACAATTACATTAACAACTTATATTTGGTCAAGTTGTGTTATTTAGCAACTATGTGTCCAACAATAAAAATGAAATGTTTGTTGTATGTTGCATGGGTTCTTGATGATAAAGAAGAAGGAAAATAGCATCAAAGGGAAAGAAAAAGATTTTGTATTCACACTGTTTGTAACAGTAACTGGATTATGGAGAATATCAAACCTAATTTCTTTATCTTTTAGAAGAACGTGAAATTCTCTCAATATTTTTCTAAGATGCATGAAAAATTTGAAGAGCTTTTTGACACTTTAAATTGGATTTAACAGAGAACTGGGTCCTAAGGATTAGGTCTAACTTTAGAATAGCAGATGCTTAAGTTAAAGTCAATCGACATTCGTTTATGTGATTGTTTGTATTCTATTTTGCTTTCAGACCGGTGATGTAAACTCTTATGGTTTTCAAACATACACACTTGTAGTAAAAAAATGTTTCCACCAATTAACTTCAAAAATATCTAAATCAGTTTTGTTGGTTGATAGAATTATTAATTTTATTGAACCTTTATTATTTTACTCTGGTAAATCCGTGACTTAATCTACTGGCAGATAATTAAAGCTTTGTTGTATATAACAAAGTCTTCATTAAATTAATTTGGATTAAACAGTACTTACGGTATCACCCTTATCTCCTGTGAATCCAGGAACACCTTGAACTCCCTTTTCTCCAGGTTGGCCATTCAGGCCAGGAAGTCCATTAAATCCTGGTTCTCCTTTTTCTCCTTTATTTCCTGGTCTTCCAAATCCGGGAATTCCAGCATCTCCTTTCTTTCCAGGCAATCCATCTTGACCTGTAGATCCTTGAGGACCTCTTAAACCAGGGAAACCAGGTTCTCCTTTTTGTCCTTTTTCTGAAACTGGCCCAGTCGTACCTTTTGGTCCCTGAAAATAAAGAACACAGTCAGTGGAACCTCAGTCAATGAACACAAATCTGGGAAAATCTGGGAAAAGGTAAAAAAATATAACTGACTGCATGATTATAAAATACATACGAAATATATAATGTGCATCATTTGTATATAATGTGAAAATATGAAGTTTAAATAAAAACATAAAATCACTATGAAAATTAATTATATAAATAATGTAATTCTTAGTAATTTAGCAAATTAAAATTACTGCTTCAGTGCAAAAATTAATAAAGTTCACAATAACTATAAAATTGTGTTAAAAACACAGTAAAAATTAAAATTAAATTAAAAAAGTAGTGTTTTTTCAAAAAAATTGTTTATTGATATTCATATTTAAAGAAATATGTATTGGTGTAATACAGCAGTCATGTGACTACACTGATTTATGACTGGATAGTCACTTGTAATCTAAGAGATGATACAATAATTTACATACTGTGTACTGTAACTGAGTTTTTTCAATTATGTCTGTAAGGATAATTGTGCTATTAAAGTTTTTAATATATTCTCAACATTGTGTGGTTAACAAAGACTTGAGGCAGAGGCAGTCGAAGTGAGCAACTGATAGGCTTAGTGATCCCATCGTACCTCTAGCTCATACTGCTCTCACTCATCTACTCAAGACACACACATTCAGTGCTCTACATAGCTGGGCCAGCTCTAAAGAGTAAAGCAACGCATTCTGATGGAGTGAATGACACTTTCCTAATGGTGTATATGAAATGGAGTATTGTAGCACCTGGTGAATTCTGGGATTTGTATGGGCAGACCTTATTCCTTAGCTACTTGTGGGTGTTTCTATAAGTAAGATTGTAAAATGGAATGAGGGTGATTTCACTGCAAACAGAAAGTTTTACCAAATGGAGCAGAACCTCTGTGATGAGAGGGAAAGTTACCAATTAGAAGTAGGGGAGCTAACCCTCTTAGAATCCCCTCCAAATCCTTGGTAATGCTGTGAAAAGACTAGGGCTAGAGAAGGTGTTGTAACTGAGCACCCCAGGAGTATAGAAATGAGGCATGATTGGACTACAAAGATCACAGGGCAATAATACACCTACAAATTCATTCATTCATTCATTGTGTTGTTACCTGCAAATCTTTGCCAGAGTGGACGCATGTAAATGTGATTGGGAACAGTAGTTAACAAATCATTACCTAAAATAGCTTATTATTCAGTTAAAATGATACCACTGCTTAACTAAGTAATGTGTCTGAAGAAGTGTTAAGCTTAGGCAAATGTTTCCTGAGAATTCTTCAAACATGGGTTAAAATATATGAGTAATTACTCAAATTACCGTCAATCCTGGAGGACCTCGATCTCCCTTTAATCCTATTGGTCCAACTGGTCCTGGCAGTCCCCGTGGTCCAACAAACCCGACATCACCCTTCTCACCATTTGGCCCTGGAGGACCGAATGGTCCTACATCACCTGGAGCTCCAACGAATCCCATTACACCTGCTTGGCCTTTCTCTCCTTTGTCGCCTGGTATTCCATCCATTCCCGGGGTTCCTGGTACACCTGTAAAGTTTACATTTGATGTTGGTTATGTTTTATAATGCTGTGATTATTATGGTGTACAGTTTATTATGTAAATCATTTATTTAAAAAAAGTTTTTGCTTATATTTTTCACATATTAAACTTTGGGTTATAGAAAATGTTTTATGACTTTGTTATGGGTTAGAGTGACAGTGACCGTTGAATATTCCTTATCTTGAGAATGTGTTAGTTTTAAACAAACGAATTACATATTTATTGCATGATGAGGTTTTTTCAATATGTTTGCCAAGGTGAATGCTCATTCCAGTGTGTTTATATTAGAGAAAGATCTACATGTCAGAGACTACTGCTTCTAGTCAAAGATTTTAAAGGATCACGAATGTTCGGAACATATTTCTACATACAAAAATAACTTTTTAAAAAATCCATCTCGTGTTTTTTCAACCGTAATTTCAATGATTTTTTTTATGTATTACTTTAGTCAATGTTGAGTATTTGTACCTTTACTAAATGAAATTGTTTTGTCTACTTAATTCAGTAGTGGAAATGTGAACATGTGAAATAAAAGACACTAAATGCCAGAATTCATTCACCAAGACAATTTGGCTATCTGCAGAATGTCTAGTGCATATAGTACAGTACAACAGTCATACGCTTATCCACACAGACTGTCCAGTTAAAGTGTGATGTCAATATCTAGACTGTATTCGCTTTAGAATGCTTTAATTGCTATTTGTGGAACTCTCCACTTCACCTTTAACATATATATTCTTAAATCCAATATTAAATTATATGAGTGGGTTGTAAAAATTGAAGTATTTAAGTGTTTTAGTGTAAATAATTTATTTTTTTGTAAGGTTAAATAAAATTCAAAAAGTGCCAAATTTCAACTCTAGTATATATCTGAAAGTATATTCTAACCCAGTCAACCATAGCCACATCCACCTGTAAATATAAACAATAAATTATTTACATAGATAGACATTTGTCTGTGCATACTTAGAATTATATCATTAAAATGAGTGGTGTTTTTACCTGGTGGTCCTGGAGGTCCTCGGAAGCCAATAGGACCATCAGATCCTGGTGTTCCTTTATCTCCCTTACTTCCGGGGAATCCAGTTATTCCTTGTCTTCCAGGTGCTCCAACTAAGCCAGGCTCTCCTATTTACATACGAATAAAAATAATAATTATTAATACTAGATAAATAGAAAAAGTTATTTCTTAGAATACATGTTTTGAAAATAATTTCTGGGCTTAGGTCAGGCTTACAGTAAACATAAATGGTAAAATTGAGATAAAATTTTATGAACATTAAAAAAAATATTTAAATAAAATTTTACAAAAATACATACAAGATTTATGGAAAATTAGGAAAAAATACAGAATGGACTAACCCTTTGGTCCATCTCTTCCAGGTACACCATCAAATCCCTTAGGGCCTTGTGGCCCTACTGGTCCTGGCTCTCCTTTAGGTCCAGTTGCACCAATTAATCCATCAATACCTGGAGCTCCTGTGTCACCTTTAGGTCCCGGTTCTCCTGGCCGACCTGAAATATTCCAACATAAAACAGTATTTTATGGGCTCTAGTTGCAAGGGATTAGCTCAAATTCTTCAGCACACAGACTTTGAAAATCTATAACTTTCTTGATAAAGCAGTATTGTAATTTACAATTCATTTTACAGAAAGCAGAATATATTATGACAGTGATTACTGTGACTAAAATAATGAACAAAATTTAAATATCTTATTTAAAAGTATTGGTTTAATCCTTTCTCTTATATAACTTAGAGCAGCTCTTATGTAACCCACTGTAATTAGTCTGATTGTATTTAACTCTCTTCAACGTGTTTGTCTGACATTTTGAAAATGTATCAAGACCATACATTAAAAACAAAAATTTATGTCTTGGCACTTTCTTATACAGTGTGTTATTATTTTATATACATACATTCATTAACTGAAAATATGACATAGGTGTGTTATAAGGTCTCTATTTATTTGTCCAAAATATTTTGGTGTTATCCTAACGGATTTTATTCAATTAACCTGCATTACATAACCTAAGCTAACGTAACCTAACCTGCATCTCCAGGGAAACCATATTTTCCCACTGGCCCAGGCAATCCTTTTTCGCCTTTCTCTCCGAAAGGTCCAATAGGTCCTGGAGGTCCTACACCTGGAATACCTTGTTCTCCTTTCTGACCTAAAACCATAGAAATGTTATTGATAGGATTATGTTTCCTTGCAAAGTTTTGAACACAAAAAGGCCTGTTATAATTTTGCTATTAAAACATGTTTAACAAAATAGTTTTATTATTACATTAAAGAGCATTCCTACAAAATTTCAACCATCATTAAAGCATTTTTTTCATTATTGTCTTGTAGTAAGTTTTTCATTCCTTCCTGAAAGGACAGGCCTTTTAATGAAAGTTTCCTTCCTGAAAGGACAGGCCTTTTAATGAAAGGTTTCCTTCCTGAAAGGACAGGCCTTTTAATGAAAGTTTCCTTCCTGAAAGGACAGGCCTTTTAATGAAAGGTTTCCTTCCTGAAAGGACAGGCCTTTTAATGAAAGGTTTCCTTCCTGAAAGGACAGGCCTTTTAATGAAAGGTTTCCTTCCTGAAAGGACAGGCCTTTTAATGAAAGGTTTCCTTCCTGAAAGGACAGGTCTTTTAATGAAAGGTTTCCTTCCTGAAAGGACAGGCCTTTTAATGAAAGATTAAGTTTACGATAAAACTCCAATTATCTGTCTTCAACAGGACTGGGAGCTTTTGTAAAACATGATGCAGAAATGAGAACCTATTGGAAAATATTTCCTGCAGTACTGCTACCACGACAATACTTTAAAACAATATAATGAAATACAAAATTAATCAAAAATGCAATTGCTGCCTGTTAAATTGATATTTTTGCTTCCAAAAAGGTAAAAATTTAATCCGGCAGCTGCATTATGGCTGATTGCAGAAATGTACGATATAACTTATAACTAGACTTATTAAGTTAAGAATTCAGCAATTATTTTTGTTTTTTAGTACCTGTAATCTAATTTGTATTGCTTTGGATTAGCTATTGCTGAACATGCTGAAGCAGATTATCACATCACTTGTAGGCTTTCGTTGGTTTTTACTAAAGTACAATACACAACAATTTATGCATGGAGTGTTTATCTCTCGCACATGTCGGTCATTGTTTAATTATAAATGTGTCGTGACTTCTGACAAGTTCAGACAGACATGCAGCCGTGAACCACAAAAGTTAAATTGATAACAGAAAGATAAACATAAATCATAAGAAACATTAGATCAAAAAACTGATATCATAATTTCTCTTACTGTTATAAGGAGTACGATTATTTAATTGATAAATAATCGTTTAATTAAACGATTATTTTTATTTAATTGATCATCACAATAAAACATATATTGCTCGATTGTGATGGTTTCCAAAATTTGTGTGTTATTTGTGGTCTGAGCAACTGTTTGCAGACGATGTTGGGAGATAGTGCCTCGGCCGTTGACCGGGTTCTAGACTTCCTTCATCGTCTGAATGTTTTAAATAAAATTTAATTTATATATTTGTTATTTCTTGTGTTATTTTATTTATTTATTTTATCAAAATAACTTTATTTCTGTTATGTTTATATATACTTTTATGAATTGTTATTAAATTTTATTCATTATTCATTGTTATTTAGTTCTTAGGATTCATTATTGTAATATAGTTATACCTGTTATTTAAATTTTTATTTAATTTATTTTTACTATTATAGTTTGTTGTAGTTTTATTTTCTTATTTAAGTAAATTTTGTTATTTTTTTCTTTATATATACTTTCATTTTGCATGACGGCAATAATAACCTTAACGGTTTTTCGCCGTAAAAAAATTTAATTGATATAGTGGCTAGCATGCCCACCTTACAAAGGCTTAATTCATGGAAGACTTCAGTTTCTCTCAGTAATGTCAGGCAAAACTAAGCAGCAACAATAAACAGTGAACTTAGACGAAGGTTGTAACTACAGCTGGGAACAGCCATCTAGTAGGTCCAAACCCTCAATGGGCTGAGGTACAACATTACATAGTCTTTTTGGTTTTAGAATTCAACTATTAAGAGTGTTATCAGGTTCCATGTACATTAAGTAGTACCAATGAACATAAAAAAATGTTTAGTATTCAGTCTATAATGTTTGTTATATATTTTTTGCATAGTTTTCATAACTTTATTCAAATAAAAAAAAAATGTTTTTGGTACCTTTATCTCCTTTAGAACCAGGAATGCCTCTTGGTCCATCACGTCCTGGTTCTCCAGGGAAGCCCATTGTACCAGTATCACCTTTTTCTCCTCTCATTCCAGTCAAACCTCTGGCACCAACTGGACCAGGAGGTCCTTGACTTCCTTGAGGGCCTGGTAAACCCTGAAAATATAAACATTTATATCATTCAAGTTATTTATATCAGTACAGTGGTTTTATAAATTTTAAGGGCAAATTACAGAATTGTAAAGTTAAATGTATTTAATCTACTATGTTCAGTATAATGATCTGCTTTTCCTAGCTTCGTCAATTCTACTTTGGTTGACGCGTTTCGGAGAACCTCCATCTTCAAAAACTATATCTATACTGGTCACCAATATTATGGCCCATCCTATTTATAATTTTCTATCTCCACCTCATACCCCTCCTTTATTCAACATGTGTACATTAAACCTGACGTACTAGCTTCTGACTGGCTCTTCAAAAATCATATGTTTTCGCTCGCTTCTGATTGGCTCCTTTCAAACTTTCTCTTCAACGGTCATCCCTCCTGTTAATTTTTGAAAATTTTTAGATTTTGAAACGTAATATCTGCTTGTGACGATATCTGTTCATTTATTATGTTTTCTCCCTTTAATTTAGATTTAAAAATTTCCAAGTTCTCTAAAATGTTCATACATCTTCCTTTTTCTGCCAGGCAAGTACTACATATGGAAAAAGGAAGACGTATGAACATTTTAGAGAACTTGGAAATTTTTAAATCTAAATTAAAGGGAGAAAACATAATAAATGAACAGATATCATCACAAGCAGATATTACGTTTAAAAATCTAAAAATTTTCAAAAATTAACAGGAGGGACAACCATTGAAGAGAAAGTTTGAAAAGAGCCAATCAGAGGCGAGCATAAATGTATGATTTTGAAGAGCCAATCAGAAGAGAGCACGTCAGGTTTAATGTACATGTGTTGAATAGAGGAGGGGTACGAGGTGGAGATAGAAAATAATAAAGTAGAATTGACGAAGCTAGGGAAGGCAGATCATTATACTAAACATAGTGATAATAATCCTAGCAGAAAAGAAGAATATAAAAAGTATTTAACCTATGTTAGATCTAATTAGTCTCTTAATTTTTATTTATAATCGGTGTACCTGCCCTGTCTGTCACTCTTCAGCAAAAGTAGCGAGCCAGTGTTCATATTTTTTCCTTTTAGCATTAACTTTAATCAGTTACTGAACTTGTTAACAGTAATCATCAGTAATAAAATCAGTAATAACTTGTTAACAGTAATCATCAGTAATCAAATCAGTAATAACTTGTTAACAGTAATTATCAGTAATCAAATCAGTAATAACTTGTTAACAGTAATCATCAGTAATAAAATCAGTAATAACTTGTTAACAGTAATCATCAGTAATCAAATCAGTAATAACTTGTTAACAGTAATCATCAGTAATCAAATCAGTAATAACTTGTTAACAGTAATCATCAGTAATCAAATCAGTAATAACTTGTTAACAGTAATCATCAGTAATCAAATCAGTAATAACTTGTTAACAGTAATCATCAGTAATAACTTGTTAACAATAATCATCAGTAATCAAATCAGTAATAACTTGTTAACAGTAATCATCAGTAATCAAATCAGTAATAACTTGTTAACAGTAATCATCAGTAATAACTTGTTAACAGTAATCAAATCAGTAACATTTTCACAGAGTAACTTTAACATTATTCATTTTTTTGTTGTTCACTTTTGCGATTGTGAAAATAGCAAAGATTTTTAACAAATTTCATATACGTTTATAGTTGTAAACACAATTTAATATATTATTTTACGGAAAACACAACAGATTCTAGAAAAAAATACAGTGAGTTTCACTAAATTGTATAAAATCAAGAATAACATAGCTCAAGAAATACTGCAGTTACTTTGTGTTAATTTTACATTTTATACACTTACTCTAAGCCCTTCCAATCCCTTTTCTCCTTGTAACCCGTCTAGTCCAGGTGGTCCAGGTTCTCCCTTTGGTCCTTGAGGACCTCTTTCTCCCTTTATACCATCGGTCAAGTTCAATGGTGCACATTTTCCTGTAAATTAGAGACAGTTTGAAAACATCCGCATTTCACTTCCTAAAATTAGACAAGAAATAATAACAGTCGGGCATTCTCACTATCAAAACTTTTATGATAATTCAGTAAATTCACTCAATAAGTGTAAAAACAGAAGGTGAAAATATTATGCAGTATGCATAATATATGGAAATATGCAGTGAAAATATTGTTACATTATAGTGATGCAGGAGTTGGAGGTAATATTTACTTAAACAGTCTAGGTGCATGTCAGTTTTTCCATAATGTTTATTGCTAAAGTTTATGACAAATAACAAATAAATCATTATTTGTATTTAAAGTGTTAGCAATTTTCATTAGAAAATCAACCACTGGAGCAGTCATCATAGAAATGAGTTTTATTAGTAAATTTTCATTGAGAAATTAGCTATTGCTATCTTGATATGATTCAGGCTTGATGCGCTGAAATGAGCACCAATCCTAATAACTAGAACATTTTCAAGAGGTTGTTACAAATTTTAAAAACGTATGTCAGCAATTAAGCATCTGCAGTTATATAACCTACAAAAAGCAACTTTTCTTTTTACTCAGACGGCTTCAAAATGGATATACAGTATTCGTCAGATCTCATTATTGTTTTTTCACAACTACAACAGTAAAGTAAAATAGAATATAATGAGGCAAACATCGAATGTTTTAACAGTTTGTTACAAAGAGTTTTTGATATGAACTGATAATTTTTATTTTACTTTAAGGTTTATCACTACAAAGATTTAAACTACAGTTCGATAAGAACATAGATAGGACCTAGGCTGGTTACAAACACTCTTAAAACTCACCTGGCTCCCCTTTAATTCCGTATAGTCCTGGCTCTCCTTTATCCCCTTTAAATCCATACCTTCCTGGAGCTCCAGGTTCACCTTTTACACTCTGTCCCTTCTCGCCTTTTAGACCGTGCCTACCTTGTTGACCAGGTGTTCCGTCTAGACCAGGATAACCTATTTCACCCTGTTACAAGTAACATATTATCTTTTAAAATAAAATTATACTTACGTTTAAGGAATGTTTTAATAAATTGTATAATTGTAAAATTTTATATTAGGAATTCTTCCAATCATTATGATGATATAAAAAGTAGATTCATTTTGAAAATATTAGCAAATTTTACTTCTATGTTTAGTTAATTTTTATACTGAAGTAATTTGGAAATTCTATTTTGACCAATAATTATGGCTGAAATAAAATTGGTAATTGTATATTATAGCCCAGAAAGACAGGTTTAATCAGGAAAACAGTTTTATTAATTCAACAAATGGTGTGTGGCTGGCTGAGCGCTGAATCTTAATTGTCACAAGCAACATTTCTGTATTTGTTTACTTACTAAACAACATTACTAAACATTACTAAACAACTTACTAAAGCAGCATTTGTTTTTGCTTACTAACAACAGATTGACATTTTTAAGAGTCGGATAAACAAAAAAGGCAAAACTCCTACTTTATTTCTATTCATATCACGTTAGTTTACTTGAGTTATGGTAGTTATGATAATATAACCAAACTTACACCGAACCGTGGTTTGGAAATAACAAAGAACATTTTTAGACCATCTTATTGAATTTCTATTCAAATACAGGTTCACTGACTCTTGATCACTGCTATTCTTATTCAAGTCCATTGCAGAACTTTTACTACAGGGCAGAAACCACTGAAGAGTACTTTATATATATATATATATATATATATATATATATATATATATATATATATATATATAATATCACATAATGTTTTTGTGAATAATTAATTTTATATAAATGAAAATGAACTTTCGCTCTGTTGAATGTTTACTGACTTTCATTAAATATAATAAAAATAATTTGCAGTATATAAAAGTTATGTTATATGGTAAAATTAAAAAAAAAGTTTTTATTATAAAGTTTTTTAAAGATAATTTAGTTGTTATAAAACTAACTTTTTCAGTCTAAAAACGTTCATTTAAAGTAAGTAAATGAGACAATTATATAAATTATTTTATCTAGTCTAACCTTCTGTCCACGTGCCCCTGGAAATCCAGCAATACCATCTCTTCCTGGAGGACCTTGAGGTCCTGGTGGCCCTGGTGGTCCTTCTCTTCCTATGTCGCCTCTTGGTCCTGGTTCTCCTTTCTGTACTTTCGTTTGATCAAGTGGTACCAGTGCTGGCTCACCTTTAGGTCCTTGAGCACCAGGTGGTCCTGGCTCACCATCAATTCCCTGTAAAGTAATATTTTCATTATAATAAACAAAATTCTTTATTTTCATTTAATTTGGAACTCTCTGTTCTAAATATAACTTACAGGAAGTCCCTGGGGTCCTGGTGTACCAGGATTGCCAATTTCTCCAGGGATTCCTGGATACCCTCTTTCTCCAGGGGGTCCTCGTGGACCTTCTTTGCCAGGAAGACCATCATACCCTCTGTCCCCTTTCATGCCTCGTTCTCCTGGTATGCAGTCTAAGCACGTACCTCCTCTATCACCTTTTTCTCCATCAGAACCTAAATAACGCATGACACTCCGTTTAACATTTGTTACCAAATTTAAAATCTAAAAACAATATTGAAGTTTCATCATAATATTTCTCCATGTTTGTTAACAACTGGTCCTGTACCTGGTATTCCCGGTGTTCCTGGTTGTCCGTCTGCACCTTTATCTCCTGGAGGTCCTTGTAAACCTTGTGGGCCAGGTATACCTTGTTGTGAATCTCCTGGAACTCCCCTGGATCCTGGATATCCTCTCTCTCCTTTATCACCTTTCTCACCTTCCCTTCCTGGTGCTCCATCGATACCTTTTGGTCCCTAGTTAGTGTAAAAATAAAAATTTAATTGTAATAAATATTTTCTATTCCAATACTAAAAACTTTAAAATATAAATTATTGATTTAACCTATTATGTACTACATTAGATTATTGTTAACTTCACATAGTTACAAAATTGTTAAAAAAATTAATACTACTCAATGTGACTGGATTGAAAGATTGCTTTACATTCATAATAATATAATTACATTACCTTAACACCCTAACAAAACACAGATAATTCAAATATTTTACAAATATAATTTTAAGTATACAGTACAAATACAAATTGTATTGAGTAACTTGTATTGGAACCACTTATAATTTGAATAAACTTACCTGAATTGAAAGTCCCTTTTCTCCAACTAGACCCGGAGGACCAGGTGGTCCAGGCAAACCTGTAAAGCCTCTTGGTCCAACCGGTCCAGGAAAGCCTATATTAAATAAGTAATGTTAAAAAAGTTATACTGCATGAAAACTGATATTGGTAATAATTCATACAAACAGCAAAATCTATGCAATATGGCCATTTAAAATTAGAAAAAAAATCATTGCTTTTTTCTAAGCTGATTTCATTATCGTAGCCAGTGTAAACTTTTTTATAATTAAAATAACTAGGTATTTGACGCAAGGGGTGTAGATGCAGAGCACTCAAATACCCTCACCAGTTGAAGTGTACTAATCAATGACACGATATATTGAAAGAATGTATTTGCTTAAATGCACTCAAAAGGTTCATAGTGTAGTTCAGTGGTAGGCTTGAGCTTTTAAAATACAAAAACTTTAACATCCTTGCTATTACGTTCACTTTTATCTCATCACAAAAAAATGAGGTAAAGTTCGAAACAGACACAAGAATACATGTAATCATATTCACGGGACACTCGTCATCAAAATTTGGGAATGAATTGAAAGTTCTGAAACAGACACAAGTGTATGTGTAACCGTATTCAAATTTAAATAGTTAATGACCAATATACCCAAAGTGTGGTCAAGTAAGTCTAGACAGTACATTGGCATAAAGCTTGGATAATGAGTCTAAAAGTATAAAAAAAGCCGGGAGTGATGAATTAAAATCTCGTGAGACATGAGGTCAAAGATCTGCAGTGTTTTGAAAAATGCAATACATTGTTGACAGACAGGCTGTGCATAGTAAGAACTACAGACCTATCGATCTGGCCAAGGAACTCGATGTGTCCTGAACAGATCTTTGGCAATTTGTAAAAGTGCATGACAAAAAACTTATTATTACTGAAGGTTGGGACCCATCGAATTAATTTCAAAAGGTGTAAAGACCTCTGCTTCATTTGCTTTGCTCACTCTCCTCTGTAAATTTTGTTTGCATTTCAAAATTTTAAATTAATTTTACTTGAAATATGAAAATGGAACAAAATGTTGATTTTTATGTTTTTCAGTGCACTGCATACTGACATGTAAGACTAGGGGGGTGTTATTTAATGCTAATATTTGAAAATTCATTTGCAGCACATCTTTAAGGGAGCTTGTTGCTGAGCTTATCTTATTTGTTGTCATTCTATTCATTTCACTATCAACTGTTATAATAACAAAAGCTTAACCTATTATAAACATTTTACTTTACACTGTTCTCAGCTTTTTTATTTTTACCCATTTCTATTGAATCACTAAATATATATATATATATATATATATATATATATATATATATATATATATATAATCGTACTGCAAAACTTGTATATTGTTTATATATTTAATTAGGTAAATTTCAAGTACTTATTTATATTAATATATCTTAATTAATGTATTAAGAACCTGTTATTCCAGGTTCTCCTTTCGATCCTTTTTCTCCAGGATAGCCTTCTGGTCCTGGTGTTCCAGGTATTCCTTGACCTCCAGGTGGTCCAATTGGACCTCTATCTCCTGGAGCACCATCAATGCCATCTAACCCTTTAGGTCCTGGAGGACCGGAATATCCCTGTGGTCCTGGCGGACCCGGAGGTCCTGGCTGTCCTTTTCCACCCTAATACAACAATAAAAATACTATGAAACAGGTTCTAACAGAAAATTTCAAAATATATTAGGAAAAGTTATGCGTTGAATAATTTTAAATTATATTTAAGGCCTGTTTTTATATGCGATTTTAAGGGGACAAAAAACTGAGTAAAATGTTTATTAACTTCTAGAGCAACTTCAGAAATATGCTTAACATCTTACACCAGGTGGTCCAGGAGGTCCTCGCAATCCAGAAGGTCCTGGTGGTCCATCTAATCCAGGCTCTCCTTTAGATCCAGGACGACCACTAAGTCCATGTAATCCATCAACACCTCGATCTCCTTTCTGTCCTACTGGACCTGGTCCACCAGTGTACCCATCTCGACCCTGTAGTCATTTTAAGAAAATAGTTATATTGTTTCCATGGTGTTTACAAGTAATAGTAATTGTCTGACATATAAAGCATAAACATTAATTTAAGAATATAAATAGTATTGTTTTATAAAAATTAAATAAATAACTGTATTTTTATTTCAAGAATTTATTTCAAGGTAAAAATCTAACATTGTTAAAGTACAATAATAATTACTTGCTGTTTGATTTTACTGTGTACTGTGTTTTCAGTTGAAAATATTGTTTTCATTAAATGTGTTTATTAAACATCAAAAAGTTAAAAACACAGAAAAAAATTACATTTTTATTCATTTAAAAAAAATGCATGTCACTAAAATAGTTAAAGACAAGGTTCTGATAAATGAAATAAAGTTAACTGATAAATGCACGTTTTTATATTGTTTAACTTAAATAACTTACCCTTACACCTCCCACTGATGGAATGAAAGACCTGTAGGAATAACTATCATGAAATATAATTTTATAATTTACTTCGCCTTTGGAATTTTTCACTTTATCAAATATGCTTAAAATTTTGTGATAATGAACAAAATTTAAAGTACCTCTTATTGTAAATATACTAAAACTTGATTGTAAACATAACCGGTGAGATAAAGGTTATTTAAGACAAAAATGATTATTTTAATTTAAAAAATTAACTTTAAGTATTAATAAATAAGAAGTAAAAGAAAAGAATATTGTTACAATTAATACATTATTTTTATTACTATATTTAAGTGTTATAATATTAAATTATAATTAAATGTCACTAAAATTAAACAGCTTTTTTTAATTAGGCTTGATTTTAGTACAGTTTATAGTTTTTACTTACTCTAGGTCCTGGAGGTCCTGGCAAACCTTTCTCCCCTTTCATTCCGGGTCCTCCAGGTAAGCCGTGATCACCTATGTATCCTGGTTCTCCCTTCATTCCAGGTGGTCCTGGTTGTCCCTAAGAACAAAAACAATTTTTGTAATATTTATTTGTGTTTATGCATTTTTTGTAACCCCTTAAACAGAATTAATGTTAATAAAATTATTAAAAGTGTAAAACTACAACTGCATTAATTTTAAATGATTGTCAAATTATGGGGAAAAATAATTTTTTTTTTAAATCAAACGATACTTTGGAAATATAATTAGTTGTATGATAGGTTGTATTAATTATTCTTAATTCAGAGAGATAAACAATATTTCAGCGTTGATTCATAAATATGCAAATGGAAGTGAAGATAATAGAAAAATCTGTCTCTAAGAAGTGACGGTGTGACATTCCTGGATATATATATATCAAGAACAAAATGTGCAATTTAAGGAAAGTCTAAATTTAATTATTTTTGTCAAACCAAATTACACGTCACGTGAAGATTTTGGTTCTCATTTTTTTAAGGAGGGGGATAGAATTCTAGGACTTACAATTTACCTTACTACTTTTAGGGATCATATTGATAATTTAAAAAAAAATTAATTAATCTAAAAAACAATTTTAAAGTGTTAACAAGGGTAAAAAATATAAATAGCATAAATTATCAATGATAAATGAAGCAGATATTAGCAAAAACTATTTATTTAAAAATACATTCATAAGACAATCATGAAATCAACCACAAAGAGGTGATCCGAGTAAATTATCAATTGACATAGAACAATAAATAATTCAATTAATTGCTTTCTAAATAACTAAACTTATAGTAGTTATAAAACTTATAACTACTAATAAATAACTTATAGTTGTTCCTCTTAAACTATAGATTATAATATATAAATATATATTTATTAAAATAATATATTAAATATGTTAAAAATATATTAAAATAACATGTTTCAAGTTAAGTTTACCCTATCTCCTTTTGGGCCAGGCTCTCCTCTTGGTCCAATACTGGTTCCTTTTGGTTCTGTAAATGGGTAAGCTGGTCTTCCTTCAGGCCCTCTCTCGCCCTTTGTTCCTTTGTCTCCCTTCATTCCCTCATAGCCGATACCCATTGTGCCTTTTTCTCCTTTAATGCCAGGAGGACCTTGAGGACCCTATAATATTATAAAATATTTCAATATTACAATTTTAAGTTAGTTACAGCAGTGCAAATAAAGAGTAGCTATTATCTAACTAGCCTATCTATTTACAGAAATAAAAGAGAATGTTTGTGTTTTACAATAACACTGTGGAACATGTGGCTGATCTGAAACAAACTTGGTACACTTATCAAATAAAAACAAATATGGTGGGCTTAAGTACATCTCAGCACATTATCAGCTGGAGAGAATGGTATGTTAGTGTTAAATTCATCATTTTTGGAATTACATCTATTAAAAGCATCTCATACAGTATTTTTTTAATATAGTAAGCCTACAATAGTTTTAAAAAAATATATTGTAGGAGAAAAATAATCCTAGCTCAAACATAAGGGGATCGAGTGATATGTAAACATTTTCAAAATTCTAAATATCCCGGTTATTCCTGATTTTTGCACAGTGTATAGTTTTTACTTCCTGTCATTTCAGAAATCATGATTTGTGACAGTTGGGATGATATGAATGTACAGCGTCAGATAATCAGCTAAGTTACTTATCACAAAGTATGTGGGTTTTTATGTTAATAATATCAGTTGTCAATTCTGGCAGATTCCCTGACTGGAGCACTTTTAGTTTTTATGTTTGTGACACCTTTAATTGGCAACATGAGTGAATTGGCAACAAAAACTGAATGATTAAAATTTTTTTTATGATATAGAAAGGCAGATAACAAAAGTGTTTTTATTTTTCAACTTTTCTTTTGAAATTTTGATTTATTATATTCGGTTATATTGTGATTTATTATATTTAAAACCAGTTATTTTCCAAAAAGTGTTTAAAATATATAGTAGCATCTCGTTATATAAGCAAAGAATACAGTAGAAGGAAAATTATAAAATTGTGTGCCCAAGTTCCCAGCATTTAAAGAAAATAAAACAACATTATTATTATGGAGGTACATAAGTGTGAATTTGTATATGAGATAAAACAGTGAGTGTTCAACTTTGTTCAGAAAAATCAGTTCAGAAAAAAAACTAATTCAGAAAAATTCAGGTTTGTAATTTAATATCTGAATTACAAACATCACTACTACAAACACATTTAATTTTTAATTTCTATATTTTATTTTTGCTCTATAACCATCCAACAATTTTAAATCCCAATTAAATCATTTAATCCCTTCTTTAAAAATATTTTTACTTTATTTTTGGTTAGTTAAAATTTTCTATGATCCAGATGGAATCAATAATATTAAAACAAAATTATTATATGTTTACAATTTAACTTTTTTGTTTTAAATGAAAATAAACGGGTGAAGGCTTCAGATTTATGGTTTTCCAATTATGTTAAGCTCTCTTACTTTCATTCCAACTTCTCCTTTTTGACCTTGATATCCAATAGGTCCAGCCACTCCAGGCTGTCCTGGTTGTCCTTGTACACCATTCAAACCAGGCTCTCCTTTTTGACCTTTAGGATACAACCCTCCGAATGCTGGCATACCCTTTTCTCCTTTTGGACCGGAAACTCCAGGAAAACCTCTAGGACCAGAGGGTCCTTGGAGGCCTTGCAATCCAGGTGCTCCCTGTAGAACAAGAATCATATATAAATCAAAATTGATTACGATAAATTTTTTAAAAAATAATGGAATATATTTAAATATATTTGTGGGAAAGTTTAAACTATAAGAAATAAATGCGGACTGTAATATTTTCTTTGGATAATTTTTAAAACTCCTATGGTATAAAGATTTGTAAACTTTCATAAATGTTTTAAATACAGTTGATATTTTCATATTATTATATTTATAATTTTTTAAAAATTTAAAGCACACACAATTAGCAAACACGATTGTGTTTTAAACTAAAAATGATTTAGTGACGTTTTAGAATATATTTTTTTATAATTCTACAAATTCTGTTAAAACTATATTGATAAAAATCAGTCAAATAAAATTTTATATTTATTAATTTCACAATAACATTGCTTGTTAATAATCTATATATACTCACGTCAGTTCCATTACATCCATCTAATCCTGGAGGTCCTGGGAATCCCGGTGGTCCAGCAACACCAGGAATACCGTTAATACCAGGGAAACCGGGCATGCCCATTTTGCCCTGAAAAGTTAACAAAATATTTTGTCACTGAATATTTCAAAAAAATGTAATTCATTATTTAATATTTGTCCTATTTTTTTATTTAAATTTAGTTTAATATCCTAATCCTAATAGAAGCCATAATGATTTTTTTTTTTTTAATTACTCTATTAGTGAAACCAGTAATGATATTGGCAAACAGGGGTGACAGATTTATTGAGTAGGATACACAACTATTGTTTTTGGGAAAATGTTAAATTTGTTTACAATTTATAACAAGATATAACTGGTTTAAACAAAAATTAAACACACACATCTGACTACAGACGTTAAATAGAATAAAAATACAGCATGCACTCTCACATTTGCGAATGAAACTTTACTAAATCTATGTTTCATTGCAATGTTGTAGTCATAGAGAATGTCAATAATCTACCAGAACATTTTAATATAGGCCTACGTTACCATATAACGTGATTGATATAGAAAACCAAAAGTGATTTAAACCAATAGTTTTAATTAAAGTGGATTGAATTATTCTGAAATTTAACTTTTAAACAGATAAGCTTTATATTCATTAGTTTTTTTGTTAAGTATATGCTTGATTATAAGTATCAGCAACCGATATTAACCTATACTGACAACAAAATGCTTTCATCTTCAGCTGCCTTATCCTGAAGAATCTCTTTAGACTGATTGTGTTATTATAAAGTAGTTCTTTTTCAATTTTGTGCATGTTTAATTTTTTTCATTGTAGCCAAGAAAACTATATATAGTAACATCACATTTCTGGCAGGCTTAAGAATCCATATTTTGGTATTTGTAATAAACAGTCCTAACTGTGCTTGAGTAGCAAATGTTTGTGTTTTTACGGAGAATCTATTGCTTCAGCATGTACGTTAAAGTATCTTCCTTCCAACCACACACTCCTGCACAGTATTTGAAATAACAATTAATATGTAAACCTTGGAAGTAGTTTAGGTGAGAATGCGCGGCCTTCTTAACATTTACTGGAACACCAAAGTATTCCGCAGCCCACTGTAACACCACTTGTTTGCATTTATATCCGATGTACATGTTGGTTTATAGGTACTTTGATATCGCCTGTATTGCTGATTTTGAATATGTTAAGGTAACTTAGTTCCCTAGGTATTGTTCTAGTTGTAGACAATACTGTACATGATTTTTTTAAAACTTTTGAGACATTTCAGTAATTACTGAAATAAATCGTACATTTATAAAGATTTAAATACTTGTTTAAATTATTTGAAATACTACATACCCGGTCTCCTTTTATTCCTTGAGGGCCTTCAGGTCCCGGTTCTCCTTTATCACCAACTGGTCCTGGTAAACCTTCCATTCCAGGAAATCCTTGTTGACCTGGAGGACCTGGAAGGCCAGGTGAACCAGGAAAACCCTAGAAAATATTAAATTTAAAAGTAATTAAACATTATTGGCAGTTTAAACTAAATGCTTGTGTGTACAGCTTGGAAAAGAAAAAAATCAAAGTATAAAATATATTTTTTTAAACATTAAAGAAAAGTACAAACTATCAACATTAAATAGAATTTTTGTAAATAATATTTTCAAAAAAAAGATCAAAGTTCACACACTTGATTCAGATAATATTTTTAGAAAATTCACTACCTAGCGAAATCAATTCATCAATTTCAAAATGGTGTAGTTGTTCAAAATTTTGAAAAATTCATAGGTTTTTTATTTTACAAATTTTTGTAATCCAATTTTCTCATTGTTATCAACACTGTACTTTGTACAAATTAGAATTTTTAGTAAAATTTGAATATTATAAATGCTAATTTGTGAAGATTATCAGTAATTGGGATGGTAAGATAATGTTTTCAAAACGTTTGGGGGTCGATGTGGCCAAGACAGTGATCAATATGCTGCATCTCTCTGAATGTGCACCTCGAGGTCGTGGGTTCAGGACTTTCAGTTAATTTTATTTTAACAGCGACCACTTGCTTTCATTAGTCTGAGTATGAGCGATAAAAAAAAACAATCAAAGATAAAATAGTTTATTGATTTTTGAATAACTGCCATTTTGAAACGGTTCAACAGATTTTGATGTATAACTACATATTTTTTAACAAGAATTCAAAACTTTTTATAATGGACATAAATGGTATAGTTTATTGGTTCTATAAGTTGATTTTATCATGATGACCAATTGATACAAATGGAAATTCATTTATAACAAATATGAAAAGGTTTAATGATAAATTCCAGATGTAAACAGTTTCCTTAAACACTTTCATCAAAATGTTACAGTCAATGCAACAAAAACAAAAAAGAACAAACAAATTTTCATTATTGTAACATAACCACCGGACCACATATTCAAGAGTCCGGAATGTAACGACGTACGAGTCGCGTGTGTAGCTTGTACAAGCCGAATTTTAATGATGAATATTTTAAATGTGTAATCGTGCTTAGTGTTTGTGATGTATGTTTTACTGTTTTGTTTGACTTTGTAACGACCTCGACAGAGGGATTTAACATTTTATATGGCCTGAAGATGAAACTATAAAGTTTCGAAACCGCGGTAGCCTTTATGAGGTGAGTTTATAGACCACTGACGGGAAGAATAGGTATATAATCCTAAACAAATTTTGTTTTGCATGAAACTACACATACAATACAACAATGGACTTACATACAAATGTTTCTATTGTTAGTCTTTTCATTACTTTTTAAACAGTTTATTTACTAGAAAATATAAATATATATATATTATTATTATTATTATTATTATTATTATTATTATTATTATTATCTGCGTATAGACCCTGTTGGATCACGCAAAGCACTCCGACTCATGTTTTGCTCCTTCTAATCCTCCACACCTCCCTCATCCTGTCCCAATGGATCCTCTTCCGCTCCTCCGTCCATTTTACCCCTGCTCTCTTTGGGATTTCATTCTCTGGGACCTTCCAACCGAGCATCTTTCTCCTGTATGCGTTCCTGTCTTCAACATCTGTTGAGTCTATTCCTGCGTCATGTAGGTCTATTCTGACTTGTGCGATCCACGACGTTGTTGATTTGACACCTTGTATTTATTATTATACTTAAGGATTCTGTTGGCAAGTCTCGTTGTTGGGAGTCTACTGATGTGTCCACATATCCGAAGCCTCCTTCTTCTGATATCTGCTGCCAGGTTCGATATCTTCTCTGTGGTTTTCCGGGAATGCAACCTGTATCCATCTTCTGTTAACCTCGAACCAAGGATCTTCCTCAAGATTTTGCGTTCTTCCTTCAAAATACCCTCCATGGTAGCTTTTGTGTGGAGTGTTAGCGTCTCGCTTGCATATAATACCTCCGGTTTTATGACTGTGTTGTAGTGTCTGATTTTTGTGTGCGTCGACATACATCTCTTATTGTAGATATCACGCGTTATACCAAGAGCCCTCTTCATTCTCAGTAGCCGAACCTTTTGTGCAGCCTTCTCGCCACCTGTGGGTTCAAGAATTTCTCCCAGATATTTGAAGTGCTTGACTCTGTTTATCTTACCATATTTTGTGTTTAGTTCTTGAATATTTAATTTTGTACAGAAGAATTCGGTTTTTTTAAACGATATATATATATATATATATATATATATATATATATATATATATATATATATATATATATATATATATATATATATATATATATATATATATATATATATATATATGTATATATATATAAAGCATTTGAACTTAAAATAAAATAAAATAATCGCTTACTTACTCTATTCCCTTTCTCGGCAAAACATTTTGGTATGCAATTCGCAGCATCGCCTCTTTGGTTGGTTATCTGGAAATTCGATCCGTTCTTGGTAGGCTGCCTGTCGTAAGCACCATATCCACCGACCGCACCATAGCCACCCGCAGATGAATACGTATTAGGATTTTGTTGATTTTGTATTTGGTATGAAAATGGATTATATTGTTGCTGAAACAGAACATAATGCCATCGATTTATTATTATCTTATTGATTTTTATTTATTGTGTAAAATAATATATTTATATATACGCCATTTACTATATTACGTAGTTAGCTTCATTCACGGTGTAGTTAAAAAAATGATCGATAGGTTCTATTAATAACCTATATTGGAAATAAGAGGAAATAACTAGTGGACAAACTTGTGAGCCAGTAAAAATTTATCAGGGTTTAAGACAGAGCTGTATCAGTGTTGGGACTATGGAATACTTTTAAGTATTCAAATAGTTTCCTGAACGTTGACGTCAGGCTGAATGTGATTCTCAGAATTGGACAGACGATATTGATAACGTTGTTTTCCTACTTGTCGGTCTGTTTCTTTTATAACTAACCTGTGTAGTTAATTGTAACCGAATGGATATGATTTTTGCATTCTAACAATTCAGTGCAGCTCAAGAATGTTAATTGCATTCTTGAAACAAACAACGAAAATTATTAATTAATTATATTTAAATGTTTGTGTCATATTAATTAATTTATTAATTGATATTCATTAATTTGATCATTATACTGCATTATTAGGTATAAAAAAATTAAATATAAGAAGTGTCAATTGATACTAAATTTATTATAATCTCTTTTCATTTGGTTTTATTATTACATTGGTATTTTCCCATAGCTAAGGCAATAATAATAAATTATCACTTCCATTATTAAACGTTATTCCAGAATGTTAGTTATTAATTTTAATTGGCATGAAGGAAGTTGATATTTAATAATATCTTTTTAATTTTTATCAACTTAATGTGTAAAGTCGAATAGTAAGCTCTTCTTATTAACTTATTCCAGTAATTAGTAATTTGTTAATTGGAATTGTGAACCACTAGTAATTAAAATGATTATCAAACAAATAGTTGCTACAAATGATTATCTAAAATCAATATGTCGTAGGCTTGTTAGTTGCACATTAGACAATTAACTGTAAGTATTGAAATAGAAATATTCAATTTACAAAACTTTTCGTTCATTTGCTGCCGAGTGCTGTATACAGAAGTTGTGTAAGTGTCCCCTGCCCCATTTAGGGTAACGAGTATTCACTAGAAAAGTATTCAGCTACTTTTTTTAGTATTCCAATATTTGAATAAAAGTGAACTATTCGGATGTATGAATACTTTTCTA
Source organism: Callitettix versicolor (assembly GCA_022606455.1). Classification (NCBI taxonomy): domain Eukaryota; kingdom Metazoa; phylum Arthropoda; class Insecta; order Hemiptera; family Cercopidae; genus Callitettix; species Callitettix versicolor. The sequence goes on along the minus strand of CM040189.1, from coordinate 105,939,864 downwards.
TTCATACATAACTGTTGTGTATTATCTCCACTTTTGCTTAACGAGTATTTGGAGCATCGTATATCTATTATACAATTAATAAAATGAAGTGTGTGTGTGTGTGTGTGTGTGTGTGTGTGTGTGTGTGTGTGTGTGTGCATGCGTGCGTGCGTGCACAATGTACAGCCAAATCTATGGCACACAGAGATCTGAGTTTTTCATCATATGTGCGTTACGAAGGGTCAGACAACAATTAGAAGCCAGATTTTAAAATTACTAATTAGCCTAGATTTTTTAAATTAACTAAGTACCTGACATTATCGAGGACCTTTTTGTAAAATTATTTCAATTTAGAAACTAAACAAGAACTGTTGAAATGTATTGCCTAGTGTTTACACAGTCAGTGCTGTGCGAATAATAATTGTATTTAAAAAAGTACACGATGATTTTTTTGTGTTTAACGTCCGACTATTATGCACACTTGGGCTAATGCAGACGATGGGATGATGTATAGCGTATGAAAATTCCAAGCCCTCGCCGGGAATCGAACCCGGGTCCTCGGGGTGAAAGCCTAGTACGCTATCCACTAGGCCACCGAGGCGGCTGAGTACACGATGAAGAACAGCTCGGCATCAAGATTGGCAAAGCACTACTTGTTACACTGGCAAGACAATTCTTATGGTCGAATTCTTGAGCAACTCAATAACATCAACTCAAAAATATAGTTTCAAACTTAATATCGAGAAAACTAAGTAGGCCTAAATGGTAATCAGTAAAGCACCTGAATCTTCTTGCCAGTAATTAACTTACAGAGAGAGCGAAGAGGACCGACTGTTTGGGAACTATTCAGTAAAACAGGACCACTTTATTGGAATCAAATCAGAACAGAAATAGGCGAAGATGCCTTCCCAAGTACCAAGGTGAAACCACTTTTATTGTGTCAAGACGTCAGTTTAGATTTATTTTATAGTTTTGGAAATTAGATAATGATCAGGTCTTCTGATGATAGACTTAATCACAAATGCAGAAGTGCTTCGTAGAATAGGCTGCGACTTTGAACTTAAGCCGACAAAATGTGGGAAGCTAGAATATTTGTGTGATACGGAATGATGGAAAATACCGTTCATTACAAAACCTTATCCAAGAAAAATTGGAGGAAAAAACCTGATAGGTAAAGAATTTCAAGGCTGGCAAAGTTTTGCGAGTTAACTGAACTTTTCCATAAAATGGATATATCCTTCAAAACGTTAAGATTTCTTCCACAATGTCTTTGTCAGAACCTTAGCGGTCTCTGGAAAAGGTTTCAGCAGGACAGTAAATATATAAACGTGTTTTACATACTTAAAAATAATTACTATATTGAGTATAATGATCTGCCTTCCTAGCTTCGTCAATTCTACTTTTGTTGACGCGTTTCGAAGAACCTCCATCTTCAAAAACTATATCTATACTGGTCACCAATATTATAACCCGTCCTATTTATAATTTTCTATCTCCACCTCATCCTCCTCTATTCAACACGTGTACATTAAACCTGACGTGCTCGCTTTTGATTGGCTCTTCAAAATCATACGTTTTCGCTCGCTTCTGATTGGCTCTTTTCAAACTTTCTCTTCAACGGTCGTCCCTCCTGTTAATTTTTGAAAATTTTTAGATTTTTAAACGTAATATCTGCTTGCGACGATATCTGTTCATTTATTATGTTTTCTCCCTTTAATTTAGATTTAAAAATTTCCAAGTTCTCTAAAATGTTCATACGTCTTCCTTTTTCTGCCATATGTATTACTTTCATGGAATTTTCTATTTCTCGAGGTATGTGTCCTTCTTTTATTAAATGTGACGCATAATTTGAATCATTTTTGCCGTATTTGAATGATCTTACATGTTCTTTAAACCTAGTTCTAAATTTTCGTCCCGTTTGTCCTATGTAGACTGCCTCGCATCCACACTGTATTCTGTATACCCCATTCTTACTATATTTGTTCTTTTCTTCTATATTCTTTGTCAGTTTGTTCCTTATCGTATTATTTGTAGCCATTGCTATATCTATATCGTATTTTCTAAAAAAATTCTTAAATGTATATGCCTCTTTCCCCGTATATGGTAATTTAGCCAATTTTCGTTTTTTATCCTCTCTTTTATCGCTGTTTTCTTCCTCTCTCTTTCTTTTAATTCTTCGTAACAGATTTTTATAATTTTTAAATCTTAATCGTTTGTTCACTGCTATCTGGAAAATTGTATTCAATTCTTCTTTATATTCTTTCCTCTTTGGTGGTACATTTAATAATCTATTGAACATGTGTCTAAACGCCGCTAGTTTATGTTCTAATGGGTGGTTTGACTTTGTGTTAATTATATTATCTGTGTATGTATCTTTTCTATATATTCCAAATTCAATTGTTTGTGCTTTCCTTTGTATTCTTAAATCTAAAAAATTTAAAATACCTTTCTTCTCTTCTTCTATTGTAAATTTAAAATTTTCGTGTATACGATTAATTTCTTCCAATATGAGTTGCCCTTTATCGCCTTTTGGATCTTTAACTATTACTAGTGAATCATCCACATATCTTACATATTCCACACATTCAAACTTCTTTATTGGTGACCAGTATAGATATAGTTTTTGAAGATGGAGGTTCTCCGAAACGCGTCAACAAAAGTAGAATTGACGAAGCTAGGAAAGGCAGATCATTATACTCAACATAGTAACAATAATCCTAACAGAAAAGAAGAAGAATATAAAAAGAATTTTAACAATAATTATTTATTACAAAGTTGTAAGTGTTATAGTCATAGATTTGATATTTTTGTTACAGATGCCAACCGAGAACAACTTGAAATTTACATCAGCTGTTTGTTTTCACAATTATGGGTGAGTGAGACCACATTGCACAATATTTCAGTCTGGTTATGGAGTAATAACAAGATTGTGAGATGGTCCAGGACTTCATCGTGGAGGGGAGGATGGATGTGTGGGCTTTTAAAGTGAAAGGGTGATTTTCAGTTTTTGGGCTGTTGAAAACGCATTTTGGG
>CM040189.1:105921852-105929352 GCA_022606455.1 Callitettix versicolor | reverse complement strand
TGGATATCGTTTGAAGTACACTATAGCGTCATGGATATCGTTTAAAGTACATTATAACGTGCTGGGTATCGTTTAAAGTACACTATGACGTGCTGGATATCGTTTAAAGTACACTATGACGTACTGGGTATCGTTTAAAGTACATGACGTGCTGGGTATCGTTTAAAGTACACTGACGTACTGGGTATCGTTTAAAGTACACTATGTCGTGCTGGTTATCGTTTAAAGTACACTATGACGTGCTGGGTATCGTTTAAAGTACACTATGACGTGCTGGGTATCGTTTAAAGTACACTATGACGTGCTGGGTATCGTTTAAAGTACATTATGACGTGCTGGGTATCGTTTAAAGTACACTATGACGTGCTGGGTATCGTTTAAAGTACACTATGACGTACTGGGTATCGTTTAAAGTACACTATGACGTACTGGGTATCGTTTAAAGTACACTATGACGTGCTGGGTATCGTTTAAAGTACACTATGACGTGCTGGGTATCGTTTAAAGTACACTATGACGTGCTGACGTGCTGGGTATCGTTTAAAGTACACTATGACGTACTGGGTGCTGGGTATCGTTTAAAGTACACTATGACGTGCTGGGTATCGTTTAAAGTACACTATGACGTGCTGGGTATCGTTTAAAGTACACTATGACGTGCTGGGTATCGTTTAAAGTACACTATGACGTGCTGGGTATCGTTTAAAGTACACTATGACGTGCTGGGTATCGTTTAAAGTACACTATGACGTGCTGGGTATCGTTTAAAGTACACTATGACGTGCTGGGTATCGTTTAAAGTACACTATGACGTGCTGGGTATCGTTTAAAGTACACTATGACGTGCTGGGTATCGTTTAAAGTACACTATGACGTGCTGGGTATCGTTTAAAGTACACTATGACGTGCTGGGTATCGTTTAAAGTACACTATGACGTTTAAAGCTGACGTGCTGGGTATCGTTTAAAGTACACTATGACGTGCTGGGTATCGTTTAAAGTAAACTATGACGTGCTGGGTATCGTTTAAAGTACACTATGACGTGCTGGATATCGTTTAAAGTACACTATGACGTGCTGGGTATCGTTTAAAGTACACTGGGTGACGTGCTGGGTATCGTTTAAAGTACACTATGACGTGCTGGGTATCGTTTAAAGTACACTATGACGTGCTGGGTATCGTTTAAAGTACACTATGACGTGCTGGGTATCGTTTAAAGTACACTATGACGTGCTGGGTATCGTTTAAAGTACACTATGACGTGCTGGGTATCGTACACTATGGCGTGCTGGGTATCGTTTAAAGTACACTATGACGTGCTGGGTATCGTTTAAAGTACACTATGACGTGCTGGGTATCGTTTAAAGTACACTATGACGTGCTGGGTATCGTTTAAAGTACACTATGACGTGCTGGGTATCGTTTAAAGTACATTATGACGTGCTGGGTATCGTTTAAAGTACACTGTGACGTGCTGGGTATCGTTTAAAGTACACTATGACGTGCTGGGTATCGTTTAAAGTACACTATGACTTGCTGGGTATCGTTTGAAGTAGGCTATAACATAATGGTTATAGTCTGGGTATCGTTTAAAATACACTATAACGTACAAAATACATTCAGTTACGAAATATATTACTGCTATGCTTACTTCTTATTGTGATTTATATTTAAAATACAAACTGACTACTGCCTTATAAGCCTCGATACTACAGACAGTTTTGTAAACAAGATGAATGGGGGGCTCAGACCCGGAGAGAAAAGTAGTTCTCTTCGTCTGGGAAGAAGGGAGGAGGTTTAACTTAAAATTCCATTCTAAATGAATGGTTCCTCCCTTCTCCTCTCACCCTCAACACACACATTCACTAATTCGACCTAATTTTAACCAAAACATAGTCCGAATTATTGTCAAGTTCTAAAGTAGGTTTAGTATGTTTTTGATTGTTGTATAAAATTTGACTGAACTACTGTAATACCAAGTGTTAGGTAACATCTAATTGAACATGAACTGAAACGCAGTAACCAACATAATAAGGCGGCTAAAATAAATAAATAATAATAGGAATGAATGCATTTACTGCTGGTTTCAACCTTTACAAGTCATCTTCATTGAAATATCCTCTACATATACACAAGACTTTGTAGTGGAATTAAAATTTTTTATTTTAAAGACAGTATTTTGTTTGACTTCCTCATAATTAAAAGTTGAAGAGAAAAGAAAATCGACCGCGGTAGAGTTTCCAATTTTTCGATTTATGAACTTTAAAAGTTATGGGAAAAAGTAATTTACCAGTTTTAAGCTTTTTTGAATATCCAATTTTACGGTTTTAATCGTCGTTAAGATCTACAAAACAACAGCTTGGTTTTTAAATGCCGCCATTTTGAAACGTACTTTGCCGGGTATCGAACGTATCTAAATAATTTTTACCAAGATAAATTTTAAAGTCAAGTTTGAAATAAATTTTCATAAAAATTGGTAACGCTGAAGTGCTAGAACGTGCGCAATGGCGCGCGCGCTAATACATATTTCATATTATGACTCCTCGAAACGTATGTTAGAATTTTCGTCTATTTCAAAAATACGGGTCTGGGTATTACTATGATGAATGCTGCTATGAAAATTCATTAATAGTAATAATGTATAAGGCTTATTGCTATGAACTATTCCTATGTCCGTATTTAAAATACTACACAAGTCGAGGCGGTGGTCTAGTGGATAGCGTACTAGGCTTTCACCCCGAGGATCCGGGTTCGATTCCCGGCGAGGGCTTGGCATTTTCATACGCTATAAATCATCCCACCGTCTGCATTAGCCCAAGTGTGCACAATAGTCGGACGTTAATCACAAAAAAAAACACAAGTCGGATCGTATTTAAAAGTTGCTTGGGGGGGGGGTTAGTTTAGTCCCAAAAATTTAATGTTACTTTACATGTACTTGTAATACTGTAATGCAAATCCCCGCAGGACGGTGCAGACTAGCTGCACCTATTGAGAGGATTTTTTTGTCTTTAACGTCCGACTATTGTGCACACTTGGGCTAATGCAGACGATGGGATGATTTATAGCGTATGAAAATGCCAAGCCCTGGCCGGGAATCGAGCCCGGGTCCTCGGGGTGAAAGTTTAGTACGCTATCACCGAGGCGGCTTTGAGAGGATTTAGATGTCCCTCGCAGTACCCGAGTCTAACACACACTTACACTTACAACACTATATTTACGACTTTAACACTTTACACTCACACTTACATTTCGGGAGGCGTTAATAGTCTCAATGTGCTTTTTGTAAATAAAAAAAAAAAAAAAAAAATGTAATGCAGATGTTTATTACAATAAAAATAAAAATATTGTAAAAATATAATAGGCTTACTTATAACCTATGTCTTGTTGTTATAGCATCGTGTTTCTTGTTATTACCAAGCAAACCGTTGCTTATAATAAACAGGTCGCTGGCCTCCCCATGCCTCTGCCCTCTAATCAGGTTTGCGGCTACTTTGTGGTTAAGGGCGATTGATTGCTTTTATACAATATTAGCCCAAACAATCCTGCACTTATTCTCTTATATTACTGCACATCTGATTAGTTCCAGGATCAGCTGATCGCGCAGTATATTTTTAATTGATCGCCTGGCCGCCCGTTCCGCGACAGTTCGTAAACATTTCCGCTAATTTAGCAGGCGACCGTAATATTTGGGGACAATGTTATCGGTACCGACTTATTGGGAATTTTATGCTATTTCGCCTTGAAACAGTCAAAAAGCGGCCAGTATTATAGGGAATAGCCAGCAACTACACCCTCGTCGTTTAATCAGAGGCCACCATCCACAGGAACTAACTGGAGGAGGATGTTAAAGGTTTTGTACAAGATACTTTCGTAACGAATTTTAAGACAATCGGACAATGCGTTTGGCAAAAACTGCGCAACAAACAAGCAGATAAACAAACGCACACACGAATTAGTCGAGTCGAAACAGACAGCTTGGTCAGTTATAAGGCTGTTTAGACTATAAGGTTAAGTTAGGCCTATTTCATTCATGCAAAATAAGATTTCTGCAATAACCGCCTACGGCCAGAAAAAGTTTGTTAAAAAGAAATTACTTACTTTTCAAGTCACTTAATATTGTTACTGTTCATAATTTCATCAGACAGCCGTTTGTATACGTAAACATAACCCAGTAACATAAACAGTATACATAAACATATTCTAGTGTATACTGTTTAAAACGAAATATGCAGACACTTGATACGGTTTTAACTGGTGAATTAACTTTTGGAAAAATCTTATTTTCTATAAAATACTTACAGATTAATTATTCCTATCGTGATTTTTTTAAAATTACTTTGTCAAAATTAAATTAAATTTTGGTTTGTCGAGTGTTTCAATAAATAGGCCTACAGTGTTGCAAGAATTAACTTTGTTTAATGAATGGATAAGTATATTTCGTTTTTTATTAATTTTAAAAATTCAAAGGATATCTGAATTTCATCATCTGCTACTGGAAAAATGAGCGGCCGTCTTGGTATGACCCAAACCCGGGCCCTTGAAATGAACGCCGTCCTAAGATTTAGTAAGGATTGGTAAATGTAGCCCTTTAATATTCGCTTTATCGGCGTGATTCGATTCAAACTTGGATCGGAAATCGATTTTGGTAAAACCTTGCGTCCGTTACGCAGAAAAAGCAATCCGACCGTTTAAAAATGGCGGCAATTTAAAGTCTGAAAATGACCGTATCTTTCTTTCTTATCGTACATTAATTCGGCAATCTGATTCCAACATCGTATCAGCGTCAAAACCTGCATATATTAGCATTTGAGAATTTCCAATGGAATTTGCAGGGTGATCATGATAGTAAAATAAAGTTTTCAAAAAAAATTTAAATTTGTACAATTTAAAAATTGTAAAGTTACCGTGATATTGTTACTTTTATAAATTTGCTCCTATCACGTCGGCTAGACAGCTGCGTGCTGTGTTTACAATCAATGGAACCGCACTAAAATTTCATTAAAAAAATCTAATTAAAAATTAGTGCCTACCAATTAAAAAAATATAAACTAAATTCTAAGAATAATAAAAACTGGGTTTCAAAGTTTTGTTAATTATAAATTTAGGTTATCTAAGCTGTTACTGATAAGGGCACCGCCCGCAGCGCGCAGGGAAGTAGGGTCAGATTTTGTGTTAAGTCAATAACACTTAATCACTTGCCGAAAAAGTGCGAAGCGAAGCAAGTTCCGTTGTGTCGGGGAGCGGGGAGAAGGGGAGGGAGCAGCCCAGCGGAGGGGGGCGCTCAGAGTGGGCAGAAGATGCGTGGTTGTACCATCCTCCGCCAGCAGATTGCGCGAACTTCGACGCCTTATCATTTTACTATCACTGGAAAAATTTTCCGGTCGTAATTTTCTCGGTTTCGTCATTACAGAAATCGAATGAAAAAAAAATTTAATGAAAAACAATTAATAAAGAAAAACTTCAACCTTTTTTTTTAGTCACTGTGTAATTCGGAACATTAAATTGAAGTTCCGAATAAATTAAAGTTTGAACGAAATAAAAGCTAAAACTTAGGATTAAGTAAAGTAAAAGTGTTTAAAGTTACAATAAAACTCACCGCAGTGGCGAGACCAGACAGCCAAACGACCGACGCTAATATTCTGTAAAAAACACAACACATGATTAAATCTGTTTGTACAGAGTACCTCGTAGACACCAATACTTAACTCAAGCTACGTACCGCAAGCCGCTTAGGGCACGCATCGTGCGTACACCACAAAACAACTGAACTCGGCGCCCGTCTGAGCACCACTGAGCACTGCCAGGAGATGTTCTTCCCTCCGCCCGCTAACCTAGTGCCTAGTGCTTAGTGCTGTGGAGTGGCGGAGTGATACAGCATCTTGTGTTGTGTCTGTGCGAGCTTCAGAAGGCACGAAGGCATAGCAATGCCGCCACGGCTCGGGCTAAGTGTGTTACTCTCGCTTCTGCTCTGCTCTTACGTTCGGCATGTTGAGCCAGCGGTAAGTTTTACTGTTATTAATTAATTAATTAAAAATACCATCACTGTATCGTACATCGTACACCGTTCATTTGTTACCGAAGACTTGATCAGATGCGACTCGGTGACCTTGAAGTTAGGCCTAATCGGTGCAATCTCTTATCAGTGATGTTACGTATCAATTACTCCAGGTTTACCTTTGTTCATTACTTTATTGTGTTACTGTATTACAGATGTCGGTTGAGGTTAGGATTTACGTCCGGTTACCAAGGCAACAGTGTAATGTTTACATTGTCGGTGTACTTTAAACGTGCAATAAGGTTACTTAATATTGCAGTGTGCTGTCGGTATTATTGAAAGTTTAACAGGACTGTGCGCAAACAATACGTTGCACGCAACTGTCTCGCTAAAGTCATGTACAGGAATTTCCATATTGTCTTACACTTTTTCTGAAATTCTGATTTCACCGTCATATAATCGTTATTTATATGCATATATTAGTATTTTAAACTTACAAATTACATTGAAAACGTGAAAATGAATCCTGACCGAGTTTCGAAAATTATAAATGCTAATTTACGCAGTTTTTAACGCTGATTACGGTGGTGAAATCGCATTTCCAAAACAATTCAAGGCAAATGTGTTATACATTTTTTGCCTTACTTGCGAACAAAATGTGTAATTTTTGAAATACTGAATGCAGGTTTACCAAATGGGATTTAAAGGAAGAAAAAAATCTCTTTATTTTCAATAAAAACTTTGGGTTATTTAGGGCTAAGAAACAATTGCAAAGATAAAGTATTTGTAACCGTTTGTTTCAGTTTCTTATAAATAAAGAAATATTTCGTTAAACGGTTATAAATTTCGTAAAATGTTTATTAAAAAAATACAAAGTGATAAGAATGGATAAATGTAGGCGTGACGTCAGCGATGGAGGGGATTTTGGGTCCATTCACAGTTCGTAGAGATAGGCCCTAGGTCTTCAGCGCCTACGTGAAAAAATACAGACATATTTATTATAGGCTTTAAACTTCTTTAGAATTTATTTCGTTTGTTCTGTGATACGAACTTCTTTTTTGGTTTGTAAGGGTAGACCCAAAGGGTTGTTTTATTATATCTTAATTGTTATTTTAAGTAGATATCCATCGTAAACGCAGGCAGGGACGTTGTTTTGTCCAGTCTGTACAAAAACAGGATGCTCCTTAGTTTACGACGTTGTTAATTTATACTAACAACCGATAAACGAAAAACAGTTTTCCTCCTCTCGACTTTATTAGGATCAACAACCTCAACATCCCGAAGGATTTAAAGGTGTGGCCAATGAATACGCATCCGAGTGCATTTAGGGTTTTCCTCCTGCGACTCAAATTTTGGATTGTTTTACATCTTAAGTACGAAACTTGAAATGTTTTCCCTGTTCCTTGAAAAGTCTTATAATCGCTACAAGCAGCTGTCTCGCTGACGTGATGGAAGCGAATTTCAAAAAATAATTTGTTTATATTGACATTCTTAAAACTGTGATT
>CM040189.1:105904352-105919352 GCA_022606455.1 Callitettix versicolor | reverse complement strand
GGACAGGATGAGGGAGGTGTGGAGGATTAGAAGGAACAAGACATGAGTCGGATTGCTTTGCGTGATCCAACAGGGTCTATACGCAAATAATAATAATAATATATATATATATTATAATCAACGCACAGCCCAAACTACAAAAACTACAGACTTGAGACTTGAAATTAGTTTCATCGTTTACGTGTGCACTAAGAAAGGATTTTGCAAAATTTTGATTTTAACGCCATTAAACTACTTACCCAGTCCAACTATAATGTTCAACGTACAGCCAAGACTATTATATCTGGAAGTTTTAAATTTGCAGGATAACTTCTTGCAACAATGTACATCACATAGTCACTTTAAAACGACTGTCTACTAAATGTAGCCTACATACAAGCTCGAATAGTTTAATGTACATCCATTCGTTGTAAAAAAAATTTTTGATGTCAAAACTAAACATAAAAAATACTACTTTTTACTTTGTAATAATTTATTCAGTGTCCTAAAATAACAATAATGGAATTTTTTAATGCTTCTTTTACTTTTGAATTTTATAATTTTTATATTTTATTTTTTAAGTAAAACCAAAGTCAAGCATGGAATCCGCTGCAAAAATACTAATCAAGTGAATCACGTGCACCTCATTCCAGATTAGAAATCCCTTTTTTGTAACAATAAATAATGATTATAGGTATGATAAGAACAACAGTTCCGTCTTCAGTTACTGACATACGTTAAATTAAACGGACGTGTAACATTGGGTTCAATAACAATTCTTATTAGGGCCTACTACATCATTTACTAAGAGTATTGATATATTATATTTATAGATATCTTGTAACTTATTTAAATGATTAATATAATTACTGTATTTACAATATTTTTTAGCAAAAAAAAAATAATAAATATGACGAGCGAAGCCACGTCGCGTAGACCTGAATATATATATATATTTTTAACGTCCTACTATTGTGCACACTTGGACTAATGCAGACGATGGAATGATTTACAGCGTATGAAAATGCCAAGTCCTGGCCGGGAATCGAACCTGGGTCTTCGGGGTGAAAGCCCAGTACGCTATCAACTAGGCCACCTAGGCGGCTATATATATATATATATATATATATATATATATATATATATATATATATATATATATATATATATATAATTTTTGCAGTTGTTTTTAAAAATGATTTTCATTATCATAAGCAGCATTTCAAATTGTCAAATTACCTTGAAAATACAAAAATGAAAGTTTGCCGCATCAGGCAGGCGTATTTTCAATAACAGCTGATTTATGCCGTTACAATGAGTGAAACCAGATGTTCAAAAATCTAAAAGATAAAGTTATGCTGTTTTCAGTATTGCGAATTGTTGCCATTTTAGAAACGGTTAAGCGAGTTTCGCTGACTGAAGGCTTTGCCGAAGCTGTTACCGAAGTCAGTAAATAGTCCCGGGTCAGGTTATTACCAAGATAACTGCTCCAATAGCTCATTCTTCTATTGAAATTCGCTGAAAATATATTCTTGTACACTGTAAAAATTAATTAGTTATTCTTAAAGTTAATTTTATTTCAATTCAATTTCGAGCATTGACTTGGTCGCCGTGTATGATTAAGTTTCAGGAAATCCTGTGCCGCCAAATTTTGTAAATTGTGTTACTTCCGCCGTGCCTATAACCTCTCGGCATATATGTCTAAGTACGATTACGTATCCAGACGGTTACGGGGTTTCAGAAAAGGTTAGTCGTAGGTGGTCGTAGGACGCTGTACAGTTTTTAATTTTGAGCCGCCTCGGTGGCCTAGTTGATAGCGTACTAGGCTTTCACCCCGAGGACCCGGGTTCGATTCCCGGCGAGGGCTTGGCATTTTCATACGCTATACATCATCCCATCGTCTGCATTAGCCCAAGTGTGCACAACAGTCAGACGTTAAACACCAAAAAAAAAAAAAAAAAGTTTTTAATTTTTAAACGGAAAACTTTAGATGGCCAGGAACGTATTTGCACAAAGTACGTTGGAATAAATATCATCACAACTGACAGTATATTCGTGAAGGGTCTAAAGCTGTAGGCAAACGAATAAAGAATACTGAATTTCGTTTTGCCCATCTCGGTCGGTCGAAACTAATTTGGAGCAAAGAATGAAGCGGACACAAAGCCCCCCAACACAAAGTATCGTGTTGCCTCCGAGAGACATTCCTTCATCCTTCATCCTTGCTAAACATTCCCTTCTTGACCCGCCCTAGTAGGCTATCTACAACTGAAGGAATTAATTCATAAACGTAGAATTTAATTATTAAATTAAATAAAAATATTAACATTTCTGATAACATTATTGTGTACTACACCTTTTTGTTTTTAGATTTATCGCTTTTACGAAATTTAATTGATAATCGCCGCACACAGCTGACCCGCCAATGTGATGGAAGCGAAATTTTCTTTTTTTTCTTTTTTTTATATTTTAAGGCGAAAAGCACATTGAGGCTATTATCGCCTCCCTAAATGTAAGTGTGAGTGTAAAGTGTTAAAGTCGTACTTATAGTGTTGTGTGTGTGTTAGACTCGGGTACCGCGAGGGACGTCTAAATCCTCCGAAAATTAAACTTCGCAAAACATTCACAGAGCGAGAACAGGGAATAAGTTCTTAACGCTGATTTAACGACGATGATGTAAGACAGAAAAGTTATACTTTTTTAATACTTGTAATGACCGCCATTTTGAAACTGTTCAATGGATTTCGCTGGGTGACGAACTTTCTGAGCTGTAGTCAAAAAAAAATTGATTGACAAGTTTGAATCAAATCGGACCGAATGCTGTAGTGTTTAAAAAACGCGCGCGCTCTTACGCACGCGCACAACTACTCAAGTACGCATAATCTCAACATACAAATCATGAAAATCTCTTCTGTCCACGCCCGAACGTGTTGCAGACAGAAAGTGACATTTGTAATTCCAGGAAGCTCGGTTTCAAAGAACCGCCTGGCGAATCTTTATTTTTATCTTTTGACAGAAAAGTGGAAAGGTCACTAAATTAAACAGGCTTTGGATTGTGTCCGAGTTAGATTATAAAGCCTGGCTCGCGTCACGGGGTCGGCACCCAGTGTCCGTCAAGTTCAGATATAATTAAACGTTGCTTGAGCTCAGTAATTACCAATTACCACGCCTAAGAAATACTGGATTGATTTGAAGAATAAAAGTGATTGTTTACAGACAGTTGTCATTGCCCCATTAAGAGTTATTCGGGAATTTCAGTTAAAGAACCGTGTGATTGATCCTTGAATACGCGATAAAAAGCCACACAATTATTTGAGCTGTCGAGTTCACGGAGGTTAATTAAAAACGTTTTTACACTATATTGGAAATCGTCATTTTCGCGAATTAGTGATTGAATTAAATAGTTCAAACTTTTAGGCCTTGCTGCTTGTCCCTGTTGATTAGGTGAACTTTCAAATGTAAACTTTAGTGTAAAATTACATGAAGTGTAAACTAATGTATTGACAAGCTGATTTTCGTGTCGTCTGCATTATCACGACGCGGACTGTACCGCTTGTAGTGTACAATGTAGTGCTTCTTTTGAAAAACAAAAAATGACTTTTGAATCGTATTCTACTTTTTTTTACCAGAATGCCAATCTAACATTTTGAAATAAGGAGGGCATAATTTTGAAGATAACTTATTTTTGTATGTTCATTATTAGCCATTATAAACTTTCAAATTACATTGAAAATAGAAAAATTAAAGAAACCATATTCTTGATTTCATTAGGTTTTTGGAATTCAAAATGCTAGTTATTGTAGCTATTTTTTTAATATTCGGAGGAGCCGCCGTTTTGAAACTGTTTTGCTAATTACCGAAGTTGTCCGAGCTATTATCAAAATAGCTTTCTGCGCACAGTTTTGGGCCTGTTTGACGGTTGTGTGTTTTCCCACTGCTGGAACTAAGAACATTGTGCAAACTTGATTTGGTATTTTAAAATTAAAGTAAATATGATTACAATCAAATATCTGATTGTAATAAACACCTGGAAAAATTAAGTTAAAACTTACTTGTTGTATTGCGCAGTTTCGGATGCTATTTACAAAAGTATAGTGCAGGAAATATTTTTAACGTAGGCTACTAAGCAAGTGTTACTGTCTTAAAATATGGAAATTGTTAAAAGAAACCATTTTTAAAAAAAACTTTCAAAATAGTTAGTGTTTACTTTAACCAAAATATATTTTAGACTGTGTTGAGGTAATGACATTTTGAGATAGGCTACACAACAAAAGCACGAACTTTCACGAATAATTTAAGATGACTCCAAACCAATACAGTTAAAAAACCAGCAGTTACGAAGACTTGTATGTGTGTCTTAGTAAAAAGAAAAGATCCAATAAAATGACCGCTTATGTCTTAGGCGATGCGATACCACGTAAAGACTCGCGAGGACGTAAGAACAAATAGCATAAAACGTTTTTGTGATTTTCAAAAGAAACGTACAATCTTAAAATATAATTACCTATACACGTCTTAATTTAAAAAAAATAACAATACAGAGGTTGGTAACCCTGATTTACCGTACTTGTAGCTGTAAGCCTGCGTACTTCATTTTTCACTTTCTGCTGTTCCTGCATCAATACACTTCCTGTTACACGCGTAATAAAATCTAGAAATATCTCACATTCTGCTGACGCTGGCAGCCTGCTTCAGGCGTCAACGTGAGAGTCGGATAAGGCCAAGAAATGTGCAGACATGCTGCAAGTACAACTGCCGTAGCTGGGCCGTCTGTGACCCTGTCGGCCGTATTGTGTAAGCGGGACTGTGGTTCGCTTTTTACATTTTGTATAAACTTTTTGCTTTTAATATGCACGAGAAAATGCGAAAAGCCGAACACATTTACAAAACCTTTGAACTGAAAAATCTAACAAAATTTGGTCTTACTAAGTAGCGGAAGGGGGATAAATGAATGTCGAGGGTTATTGCGCTGTGACCTTTGTAGATCTGTTGCTACAGGGCCTTCGGGTCTTCTCCGATCCTAGTCTCATCATAAAGTACACAATTTGGAATGGATTCAAGGCGGGTAACTCAACCACTTCTAACTGGTCACTTCCCAGTTATTGAGGTACTTGCACAAGTTGCTCTGCTAATTCTTTTTCAGTTTTCCTTTCTCGTCATTTTTATTACAGTTTTTGCTCCTTTTGGCCAGTTTTTTGTAATTAGATCCCGCTCATTCTATTTACATTCTTACTTGTGAGAACATGGGTAACTAGGGAAATTAATTATGTCTGCCTGCACGCGCGGGTAAGGCTAAGGTACACTGGGACATAGCTCTGTTTGATACACGATTAGGCCGGTGTCATTCACTGCATCATCACGTGTCGCTTTACACTTTAGAGTTTGACAAGCTGTGTAGAGCAGTGAGTATGTTTGTGTGTGTCCTTAGTAGGTAAGTGATAGTACCGTGAGCTAGAGTTCCCAAAGATTGTAGGATCACTAAATCCATCAGCCTCCTCCGCTGGGGTATAATGGGATAAGCGTTGGAAGTTTCGAGAAGAAGGACTAGTAGCTGGCGAGAATACAAGAAGGCTTTGCAGGGGTAGTGAGAGCAGAGAGGATGATAAGTCTCGAGATAGCCGTTGGAAGAAGGCATGACTGGGGACTGGAAGCTTAGAAACGAAAGTCGGGGATAAGCGTTGGAAGTTTCGAGAAGAAGGACTAGTAGCTGGGTGAGGATACAAGAAGGCTTTGCAGGAGTAATGAGAGCAGAGAGGATGATAAGTCTCGAGATAACCGTTGGAAGAAGGCATGACTGGGAGCTAGAATCCTAGAAACAGAAGTCGGAGATAAGTGTTGGAATTTTCGAGAAGGACTAGTAGCTGGCGAGGATACAAGAAGGCTTTGCAGGGGTAGTGAGAGCAGAGAGGATGATAAGTCTCGAGGTAGCCGTTGGAAGAATGCATGACTGGGGACTGGAAGCTTAGAAACGAAAGTCGGAGATAAGCGTTGGAAGTTTCGAGAAGAAGGACTAGTACCTGGCGAGGATACAAGAAGGCTTTGCAGGGGTAGTGAGAGCAGAGAGGATGATAAGTCTCGAGGTGGCCGTTGGAAGAAGGCATGACTGGGGACTGGAAGCTTAGAAACAAAAGTCGGAGATAAGCGTTGGAAGTTTCGAGAAGAAGGACTAGTACCTGGCGAGGATACAAGAAGGCTTTGCAGGGGTAATGAGGGCAGAGAGGATGATAAGTCTCGAGGTAGCCTTTGGAAGAAGGCATGAATGTCTGAGGACTGGAAGCTTAGAAACGAAAGTCGGATTACTAATGATTACGACAGGAGGCATTACCTGATGGCTGCACTTACGTCTATTTTTAAACGGAAACTGAATAATTTAACAGTTTTTTTATATTACCTTCTTTATTTATTGTAAATAGACGATAACGTTTTGAGGTTACCTGTTCTTCTGCATGTCTAAGCTTACATATATTAGGCCCAGCCTAAGAATATTTTGCTTATTCATTAGCGTTTCCCTTTGTTCGCCAACTTACACTGTAAACATACAAATCTCCCTTTCAAAGGAACATAACATTTTTACGTAAGAAAGTTTTGTGCAATGCACACATTTGATAATCAATGATAGCCAAATCCTATGCAGTTTAAGACTTTAGCCAATAACGGATAGTTTGCTGTAGGTGGTTCACCAATATACGTCTTAAGTATACGTTGTACTGTTATAACACTCAGTTTGACAAGCCAAATAACACTGCGCCTTTTGTTACTGAGTTGCCATTGCACTGCACTGAACTCCTGAACTGAGCGCTGTCGCCGTTATTCTCAAGGTCACGCAGGCCTGCTAGCTGCAGGAACTGAATTACCACATTTACGTGAGCAAAACTTAGTTGATGAATTAAATACTACGAACAATAATAGTTTGTCACTTTGTACAGATTCTAGGGAACATTAAAACTAGGGAGTTATTTCTCAAACACCTTATATTTTATTAGCCTTGGTCGCGCTAAATTTGTGTTTCTGTTGTAAAGCTGTGAAGATATTTTCAGAGGTCGCGGCTACACTGCATCACGAGTGTTCAGTGTAAATCTGACTAAGCCGTACTTTCTTATCTAAAGCAAACCACGCCAGCTACGCCAGGTGTCCTCGGCCACTGCTGATAAATCTGGCACGCATCTTTGAACAGCTGATCCTAAAACAACGGTACAGAACCGATAACACTCACCGGTTACGCAACAATGAAACTGTAGGTTTTCGTAAAGCTTCAAAATTTGTGTTCGAAATTACTAAACTTGGGAATTTACGGTTGTAAGTTTCTTGCGGTCCTAAGTTGAAAGATTGGCCTGAGTGGGTTGGCGATTTGAAAATTGCTTTTTGGTTTAATGATCTTCGATAACTACGAAATCGTAATTTCCTCTATAATCAAAATTCCATTGAGCGAGTGTGTGTGTGTAAAAAACTATTATTATTGGAAGGAATTGTAATTTGCAAGTTTGTGGTGTGTGTGTGTGTGTGTGTGTGTGTGTGTGTGTGTGTGTGTGTGTGTGTGTGTGTGTGTGTGTGTGTGTGTGTGTGTGTGTGTGTGTGTGTGTGTGTGTGTGTGTGTGTTTTGTGTATGTGTGTGTGTGTGTGTGTGTGTGTGTGTGTGTGTGTGTGTGTGTGTGTGTGTGTGTGTGTGTGTGTGTGTGTGTGTGTGTGTGTGTGTGTGTGTGTGTGTGTGTGTGTGTGTGTGTGTGTGTGTGTGTGTGTGTGTGTGTGTGTGTGTGTGTGTGTGTGTGTGTGTGTGTGTGTGTGTGTGTGTGTGTGTGTGTGTGTGTGTGTGTGTGTGTGTGTGTGTGTGTGTGTGTGTGTGTGTGTGTGTGTGTGTGTGTGTGTGTGTGTGTGTGTGTGTGTGTGTGTGTGTGTGTGTGTGTGTGTGTGTGTGTGTGTGTGTGTGTGTGTGTGTGTGTGTGTGTGTGTGTGTGTGTGTGTGTGTGTGTGTGTGTGTGTGTGTGTGTGTGTGTGTGTGTGTGTGTTTTGTGTGTGTGTGTGTGTGTGTGTGTGTGTGTGTGTGTGTGTGTGTGTGTGTGTGTGTGTGTGTATGTGTTGTGTGTGTGTGTGTGTGTGTGTGTGTGTGTGTGTGTGTGTGTGTGTGTGTGTGTGCGCGTGTGTGTGTGTGTGTGTGCGTGTGCGTGTGTGCGTGTGTGCGCGCGTGTGTGTGTGTGTGTGTGTGTGTGTGTGTGTGTGTGTGTGTGTGTGTGTGTGTGTGTGTGTGTGTGTTTGTGCGCATGTGCGCGTGTGCGTGTGTGTGCGTGCGTGTGCGCGTATGTGTGTGTGTGCGTGCGTGCGTGCGTGTGTGTGTGTGTGTGTGTGTGTGTGTACACGCGCGCACACGCGTGCGCCCACAAAGATACCGCTTGGCGTCTGTTATCAGCACGGAGTTATCCTTTATTGTACCCGAGCACTTTAATACTGAAGAAATGTCGCCTTACTTAATTATGTTTGTGTTCT
The DNA here is from genome assembly GCA_022606455.1 of Callitettix versicolor. Lineage (NCBI taxonomy): Eukaryota > Metazoa > Arthropoda > Insecta > Hemiptera > Cercopidae > Callitettix > Callitettix versicolor. The sequence goes on along the minus strand of CM040189.1, from coordinate 105,910,898 downwards.
GCCGGAATGTCTGCATTACCACACTCTTGTATAAGCCATAAAGAGAGTGGAACGGAAACATTCTTAAACTTTCAAAATCATTTCATTTTTAGAATTATTTTTTAATAACCGTATTATTAGTGTTTCGAAGCGATTTCCTACTTATTTATGGTAAATAATTCACAGAGAAAATTATTTTTTGCTGCTTATTGCTATTAAGGTTTAGTTTAAAAAAATACACCCATCCGCTTTACCGTTTTAACGCTAGTATGTCACCGACAAACAAATCCTTGAGTGATGAATATTAAAACTAAAACTGGCAAAGTTTATATTGTTTTGAAAACTGCACAGTTCGTGCTGGGAACACTTCTATTATCAAACAAACGGTTTATGTGTAACAGCTGCAAGTCGGAATATTTCGATTGTTGGAAGTGTCAACGGAAACTTGGAATTTCGTGAAGAAGTTTGCGCATGCGCGTACAATAATAGTTTGAACATCGTGTAAAGTAGCCTTTAGATGTACACTATAAATATAGATTAAAATATTTTAGGCGAGCTTTTTACCACGTTATCGTGGGCTTAAAAAATTTAAAACTTTAAATAAATCATCCATGCCTTCAACTAATCTTGTTTCCCACGTGTTGCTCTTAGTTCCCCCTCTTCCCATCTCCCGCCCCTAAGCCGAGGGAGATATTTGTGGAAAGGCATTAACAACATAACAACCTGACTAAACCACCGGCTTAATCTCTACAAAAATAGGCCAACAACCCCTCAGCAGTCTTAACACCTTAACAATGAACACGCTCCTTAAAGAAAATAATTTTAGTAAGCAACGTGTAACGCGCGGGAATTTATTTGTTTTTAAGTTGGTAACAGTGTTTAGGATGTTGTTAAGCTATGTTGAAATGTTTATCGTTCTTGTAGAGCAGTAACACGAGATACGAAAGTAAAAGTATCAAATTTATATTTAGACTTTTCGAATAAAATTATTTTAAATGAATAGATTATGGTACTTTTTTAGGGGCTACGCCAGATATACGTACGTAAGTTCTTGTCTAATTAGAAGTTATTGGGTAACCTCTAACACAAAAAACAAAATAGGTATAATTGTTTACCTAAATCTCTTGGATTTTATTTGAGTAGACTAGTTCCCTCAATGAGTTTGAGGAATCCATTGAATAGCTCATCCAGCAGAAGTTCCAGAGTCCTTCATCTCTTGTTGCCAACATCCTCACGTAGATTACGTGTCCTGAAGTGTACACACCCGTCCCGCATAGCATACACACGGTCTCTTCGTGGTACATTCCTATCCTGTTCAGGCAGTAGTGCCAATAATGAGTACCATGGTTTTCCTGACTTTCTCTCTACCCAGGATCCTTGCCATCCTCCTAAGTCCACCTAGAGGACACTCCCCCCAGCCCTCTTTAAATCCACCTTTTTCAAAGGTAGGCTACTATGCGAATACCTTCTAAAGTTATCCCTTTGTTCCTTATGTTGTTTGTAGATCCACCTATTCATAGCTGCGTATCTACTTGCTGCAGTTGCTTCCCCATGCGCTACTGCGATTCCCCGTCTTCGTTTGTATAACTGCCAAGAAAACGTTGAAAACCCAGGTACATGTCCAGAGGACACGCTTGTATTTAAAAAAAGCCGTGCATTAGATTTAGTGTAGGCTATTGCATACAATCGTCTATCCAAATTCCAACAGGTCAGCTACAGCACTCAGTAGGCCTTAATGGAATCTGTGTCAACCGATGACCCGCGCCCGAAAATAAACTTCGGAATCAAAGATAGGCATAAAATATGACCTTAGGTTAATCGGACAGATGTTTAATCTGTTGTTTTTTTATGTTATACGGAACGTGAATGAAGCCTAGATTTAAATTTAGTGCATTGTACGTTAAACGTATGTCATTTCCGTTTTTGTAACTGTAGACCTACAGGGCAAACAGAAACGAGCGTCAAAGAAAACAAGCGATCCTGGAAAAGTGGTGTTAAATTTCAAAAAAATCAAGCCAAATGTACAGTGTGTCCCACTAATAGGCTTACACATTTGATCCTCCATTATTTTCTCATTCCTCCATTGATCATTTTGAAACTACAAATGCTTTTTAAAGAAGTTACCAGAAATAGTATGTGAGAATTGCATGTGACTGATGATTGTAGAAACAAAATGGCGGTCAAAATAAAGTGTGGAAGTGATTTAACCTAAAATAACAAAATCAGTTCTATACTTTATTTTGTTTCTAAAAAACATCGGTCAAAAGCAATTCTCACACACTACTTCTGGTATTTTCTTTAAAAAAGTATGTTTAGTTTTAAAATGATCAATGGAGAAATGAAAAAATAATGGAGGATCAAGTGTGTACACCTCTTCGTGGGACACACTGTACATTGTACAATGGGATTGTAAGTATCCAAATTAAATAATTTGTTTTTTACCACTCACAGATCAAACTTTCACTTTTTTAAACAGATGATATGGTTTTTAACCTTATAAACACTTCTAAGATTGATAGTGTTACAAGATGTGTCTAAGTGTCTTCCATCTAAATAAATAAATGGCGCATAAACACTTCACAAACTTTCTAACATTCGATTATTTCTAAGCTACAAACATGGAAATCCGGTCAAATTTCTCGAAACCAATTCATCTGATTTTTTAAAAAATTTTATCACGTGAAGATTTATCAGTGTACCAAATTTGAAATTAAAATGTTTTGCGGTTTTGTAGTAAATTAACAAATCCGACGGCGGTCAGGGTTCGTTAAGTTCGTCACCAAAGTATGAACAGTAAGAAAGTCAAATGCCCTACAAGTAAATATGACTTAAGCACTGTGTTTGCTTTGTGGACTGGATTCACTCATCCACTAGTGCCATCACGTCCATATAAATACATTATCAATGCTACTTTAGTTTCCAGTCTTCTTAAGGTTTGTAGGCAAAGCCAAGGATGCTTTTGAATTCGTGCGTCTATCCGTCCCATTCTTCTGTCTGTCTGTCACGCACCCACTCGTAAAAGATGTGATCAATCTCTGTCAAATTTGGCGAAAATAGTTTTTACAGTGGCTTAAACGCAGGACGATATAAGAGTTGATGACACAAATTATTTAGGGGTAGTTAAGAATTAAATTAATAGCCGCCTCGGTGGCCTAGTGGATAGCGTACTAGGCTGTCACCCAGAGGACCCGGGTTCGATTCCCGGCAAGGGCATTTTCATACGCTATAAATCATCCCATCGTCTGCATTTGCCCAAGTGTGTACAATAGTCGGACGTTAAAAAAAAAAAAAAAAAAAAAATCTTAGACGCATTAACACGTATCGTGTGTTTAGGGCTGGTTGTGATTGATTTTGCGCTATGCGAGTCCACAAATTTATAGTGATATATAACAGTATATTTTTCGCGTCGCAAGTCTTATATTAAATTAATTATAATTAAAATTTCTTGTACTTCCACTGAAGACATTGCACGTGTGAGGCACACGTGATAACCACTACACTACGGAAACTACGAAGTTTGACCGATATAAATATATGAAATGAATTGTTAATTTAATTTTTATATTTGTAGTCATAGTAAAAGATCAGTTGTTTTATATTAATTCGTAAAGATCAGCTGATTTCATTGAACAACTAATAGGCTGTAATAAACTTTAGGTTATGTCGTGTGTTCGAACAAATTATCGTAATTAAAACCCGGGTTCGATTCCCGGCCATAATACATGACATTTTCATTTTTATAAATCATCAGAATCGTCTGCATTAGCCCAAGTGTGCACAATAGTCGGATGTTAAACACTAAAAAAAAAAAAATAATAATAATAATAATAAACTTTTGGTTATGTCGTGTTTTCGAATCGTAACTACAATAAAAAGAAAGAGAAAATATAATACATGACTTTTATTTTTGGTTCAATAACAGAATTTTTTTAAATTCATAACAGTGGGGATATTACTTGAAACTAGAAGTAATAATGATTCCGAATATATAACGTTTAGCCAAAATCGTACCTGGAATCATCGTGTTTACATAAATACTGTCCTATATAGAACCGCTAGACCTTTTCAAAAGTACGAGTTCATCTCCTCTTATTTCAAAAAAGTTAGGTTAGAAAAATCCCGAAAAATTTATAAACCTAGTTTCGATCTAAACGAAAAATGGGGTTTCTGAGTGTTTCTTTATTTTACATATTTTTGTATTTATAGAACACAACAAAAGCATGTTTTGAAAATTCACCGACAACTTGAGAAGGTTTTTCTTTACGTCATTCGTATTTTTGCAGTGTGTCTGCAAATATAAAAATGCATTTTTATATTCGGTCATCAAATAAGTAAATAAAAACTTTTTAAATAGTGGTACATTCCTGCAGACGATACGGAAGTCAGCTGATCCTGTAATATTTATTTGAAACAATACCCACAGATACGTGCTTGACCGTTGCGCATCTGAGGACTTGTTCACGTTTCTATTTTGCATTGTAAATAAAATGGTTGCAAGCGTAAGCTCGTACAAGAACAGCTAAGAAATCTCTCGCATCGCCTACTTCTTTCCCACTGCCTTTATGATCTACGACTCCTGTAACGTTGCGTTCGTGCAATCATAGCATGAAACGATTGTCGATAATTACAAGAGGCTGTGGAGTAGGAGTGGCAGTGCATATTGGATCGCGCATCGAGCTGAATATCAATTAACATTCTAGAGGTGCCAACATGTTTTTGGCTCTGGCTCGGGTCGTAAACTCACACAATTAAGTTAATGTTAAATCCTGAGCGTGCGACGTTAATCATACAAACGAGATAATTGATGTACAAACACGTAGTGGTTTGGTACGATGAGTAATTATGTATGTGTTTGGTTTTACAGATTTTTTGAGTTATTATTGATAATTTTCCTTTTTTTCACCTCAGTATTGAAAAAAAGCATTTTATTTGCATTTGTTTTTGGACCAATACATGAGCTCAGATTTTGATCTTTAAGATCACTTTTTGAGTAGTCATTGAAATATTATTTTTTTTAGGTAAAACTGAACTTAGTCCATTTATCAATATATCTATGAAATGAAAGCGTTAGTTGGTTGCACATCCTATGACGCACTCCAAAATCCAAAAATCACATGATCTTGTGACAGTTGTATCAATCTTGTCTTAGTCCAAATCAAACGGTTTTATCCTGTCCAACCGACGAACTTGAACCGAATTGTCGAGAACTTGTAGCATCTCGATGTTATGGTGCTTATGCAGTCTTTCTCCATGCTTCCTAGCAAATCGCCGAACCTCTTCATGAACTGTAGCAATTTGTAAATCCATATGAAGATCATCATTGCGTATGTACCATGGGGCATTAACAATGCCTTTTGGTACTTTATTTTGAAACGTTTGAATAATTTTAATATTGCTTCTTTTCGTGCAGCCCCAAAGCTGCACACCATATGTCCAGATGGGTTTTAGGACTTGTTTATAAAGTAATAGTTTATTGTGCACTGACAACTCAGATGTCGCCCAAGAAGCCGATGCATTTTCCTTAGTTTCAGGTTCAGTTAATTACGTTTCTTTTTGACATGTACCTTCCAGCGCAGTCTTGCGTCCAGTGTCATGCCCAAGTATTTTACATTATTACCTTGTGGAATCACGTGTTGATTGATAAACACGAGAAGATAATTGAATTTTCTGTTAGTAAAAGTAACATGAACAGATTTTGTCTCATTCAGCTTTATTCGTTATTTTTTAGTCGTTACAAATTCCATTGTCAGCTATCGGCAGCCTTCGAGTAGACTCCTCAATGCTATTTGCTTCTGAGATAACAGCAGTATCATCTGCGAATGTAGCAACGATGCCTCATCACGGACTGGAATATCACTTGTATAAAGCAAGTATAAGAAGGGCCCCAACACACTTCCTTTTGGAACTAAGGCAGATATACGCTTCAAATCAGAGTAACTATCTTCATACTTGATTCGAAAGTGTCTTCCTGAAATATAGGACTTCAACAATTGACTATGTTGTTTTGGCAAGTATTTTTCCATTTTGTATTCCAATCCTTGTTGATACACCTTATCGAATGCTTGGGAAACATTGAAATAGTATATGTACAAATTTGTGTGTGCGTGCGTGCGTGTGTGTTTTACCAAATTTTTTCTTGCCATTACGGTGCGATTTGATTGAAACTTGATAGAAAAACCGATGTTTGTAATTCATCAATCAGCGAATTCGTTCAACAGTTTCAAAATGTCGGCCTTTTCAAATCGTACAAACTGTTTTATCTGACATCATTGATCTTTATGGTTTTCTTTTTTATATTTATCTTACAATGTTTTTTATCATCCGATTTCACTATCGCAATTAGCGTTAAAATCTATATAAATTACCATTAACACTTTCCAAATTCCATGGTTTTAATTTTAAAATTAATTTCAGTTTGAAGTGGACAACAAATTCTAACAATAGGATTTTCTCAAAATCGGCACTCACTATTTTCACCAAATCGTACTCGAATATAATTACCCGATGTAAAAATTTTTTTCTGACCAAACGCCTGACGAAACAAGTTTAACGAAATTTACTGTTTTG
>CM040189.1:105896852-105899352 GCA_022606455.1 Callitettix versicolor | reverse complement strand
AAGTTATAGGCAGACTATATGCTTACTTTGTTATCGCGAGTAGTTTTTGTATGTAAAGATTAAAAACGTGAAGTTAATGCGCCGTATAACCCAGTACACAATACAAACATGAACGTTTATTTTATTTTGTAAAATTTTCTTCTGAAAATCGTTGAACCCGACATGAAATCTTTTTTGCCGTTCTTTCCACTTAGTTTCGCAGCTGCACAAGGCGAATTCACAACCCTTTGGATCTATATAAGTATTCCGTTTAGATAATTTCGAATTTGGTTAGATCATTTTCTTGATTATTATTTTTACTGCCTCACTACGTATCCTGTATCCTGTTTCTTCGTCCACATCATGTGCGCTCGGCTGATGTTTACTTTAATGGTCACGAGTAAACTCAAACTACTCCTGAAGTCTGCGTACACGGTTTAATACCTCGCGATAAAAAAAACAGTTATGGTAAACCCATAGAACCGGTCTGGTTGTAGTAAAACTTAATTATTAATTGTTTTTTTTGTAGGTTATTTTAATGTAACGTGTAATTAAAATACACTTTGCCGTATATGTTAAAATTATTTCTTTCGTTATACGTGATTAAATAACACCTTCATCAGCGTAATGTAGAAGTAGACTGTGTTTCAATGTTGAATATGAACGGGCCAGAAGTACAGCCACCGTTATAAAAAGTGTGCGGCTAAACTTCAAGTAATTGGCAGTTAGCCGCTACGAACGCTACAAGCAACAAGGTTAGGCGGTGAGAACGTTTAAGAAAATAATACTATTATATATTTAACTATAGTTGAATACTTTGCCACAAGATGCCACCAGCAGCGAACGCTCACATATCCCTCATAAGGGTTTTCATGGTACAATTATACACAGTGGTTTCAACGATTGCTCAGAGTACAGTTATAGCGTTACCTTTCATGTCCCCGTACATGGAGGAGTATACCAGTAGCTGATGGAGTGTATTCACGTCCCCGTACATGGAAGAGTATGCCAGTAGCTGACGGAGTGTATTCATGTTCCCGTACATGGAAGAGTATGCCAGTAGCTGATGGAGTGTTTCATGTCCCCGTACATGGAAGAGCATGCCAGTAGCTGATGGAGTGTATTCATGTTCCCGTACATGGAAGAGTATGCTAGCAGCTGATGGAGTGTATTCATGTCCCCGTACATGGAAGAGCATGCCAGTAGCTGATGGAGTGTATTCATGTTCCCGTACATGGAAGAGTATGCTAGCAGCTGATGGAGTGTATTCAGTGTATTCATGTCCCCGTACATGGAGGAGTATGCCAGTAGCTGATGGAGTGTATTCACGTCGCGTACATGGAAGAGTATGCCAGTAGCTGATGGAGTGTATTCATGTCCCAGTACATGGAAGAGTATGCCAGTAGCTGATGGAGTGTATTCACGTCCCCGTACATGGAAGAGTATACCAGTAGCTGATGGAGTGTATTCACGTCACGGTACATGGAGGGGTAATGCCAATAGCTGATGGCGTGTATTCACGTCGCGTACATGGAAGTGTATGTCAGTAGCTGATGGAGTGTATTCATGTTCCCGTACATGGAAGAGTATGCCAGTAGCTGATGGAGTGTATTCACTTCCCTGTACATGGAGGAGTAATGCCAATAGCTGATGGAATGTATTCACGTCCCCGTACATGGAGGAGTAATGCCAATAGCTGATGGAGTGTATTCACGTCCCCGTACATGGAAGAGTATTCCAGTAGCTGATGGAGTTTATTCACGTCCCTGTACATGGAGGGGTAATGCCAATAGCTGATGTAGTGTATTCACGTCCCCGTACATGGAAGAGTATTCCAGTAGCTGATGGAGTTTATTCACGTCCCTGTACATGGAGGGGTAATGCCAATAGCTGATTGAGTGTATTCACGTCCCGTACATGGAAGAGTATTCCAGTAACTGATGGAGTTTATTCAGATCCCGGTACATGGAGGAGTAATGCCAGTAGCTGATGGAGTGTATTCACGTCCCCGTACATGGAAGAGTATGCCAGTAGCTGATGGAGTGTATTTACTCCATTGTAAAGTTTTGATTGCAAGCCTATTCAGCTGGTTAAGTCTATTAATGAACTGCGTATTTTCGTGGTTGCGGTCCGTAATACCAAAACTCAGTGCACAACAAACACCGGCGAGTAGATTAATACAAAATTAATGAGTATTTGCAAGGTCTCCCCCTCCAAATCCCTGCAGCATGCGTGACAAATCGCCGCTTTATTGTTGAGCCCCGGGACCAAATTACACGGGAAGACTAGGCATGAGGGGCATGAACGTCCGCCAAGATTTACTGCCGGCCCCGTCTGTACCTCACAATCTGCATCGCTTTTTACAACTCGCTCCTCCCACTTTAATAGCGAAGTCTTTCGCCGAGAATAATGCATTTCTTTTAACAGTAACCTTTGCGAAATATTTTTCACATAGATAAGTATAGTTGCTGTTAATATAGAATCATTTATTGAGAAGTAAAAAAAATTGCTTCGTAATTGT
>CM040189.1:105891852-105894352 GCA_022606455.1 Callitettix versicolor | reverse complement strand
CAAGTGTAAGTATAAGTTTTAAGGCTAACTTTAAGTTAAATTACCTTCTTAAACTTGTTTGTACTTTTTCTATTACTTCTTTTTTGGCTACTGGTTTCAACAGTTCGCAGTCATCATCATATAAGAAAATTTTTTGTTTTTTGTTTTTTTTATGTTTTAACGTCCGACTATTGTGCACACTTGGGCTAATGCAGACGATGGAATGATTTATAGCGTATGAAAATGCCAAGCCCTGGCCGGGAATCGAACCCGGATCCTCGGGGTGAAAGCCCAGTACGCTATCAACTAGGCCACCGAGGCGGCTCATATAAGGAATAGGATTGTACAAACGAGTATATAAATTTAACTTTAAGAATATTCTTAAAATGCATATTGCGTTAACAATCCTGGAAGCGAAAGCAATCAATAGGTTAAGCAGCAGATTGTCTTTAATTAATGGTACTGGATAAAATACAGATTAAAAATCAGATGAAAATCGGTTCAACAAATTTTACTAAAATTTAATATCATGTACAGGGTGTCCAATGATTACTGGACCAAATTTCAGAAACCGATAGGGTAGAACAAGGTGTACAAGAAATATTGTATAATGTATACAGCCTTATCTTTCTTAGTTTTCCATTTTAATTTGTTACAATCAAACAACCGTTTTGTTTGTCAATAAGAAGGTAAACGTTTCTTGTCTCTTGTAAAATTAAAAATTTTCAAGACGTATCACTTTCAAAATTTCAAACTGCTACAATTTTGAAAATTATAAAAGTAAGGTTCTTTGTACCTTTAAGCTTGTACAACATAACAAATGCGTATACCTAACCTGAACCTAATGCCTGGTATATTTTCAAAGTTACTGGAAAACTAAGCAAGATGGAACTATACGAGGTGTGTTCAGAAAGTAACGAGAATTTTAATTTTTTGATCAAAATATTTATTTTATTGTTCTGCATTGATGTTGTCGCCTTCAAAGTAGTCCCCATTAGAGATTATGCACTTGTGCCAACGCTTCTTCCAATCCTCGAAACACTTCTCAAACTCGATCTTTGAGATAGCCTTTAGTTCTTTCAGCGATGCGCTTTTAATGTCATCTACGGCTGTAAAAACGACGGCCCTTTAAGGTTCTCTTTATTTTTGAAAATAAGAAAAAGTCACTCGGAACCATGTCTGGCGAATATGGAGGCTGGGGCATCGTTACAGTACCGTTTTTGGTCAAAAATTCACGAACAAACAATGAAATGTGAGCTGGTGCATTATCGTGGTGCAAAAGCCATGGATTGTTTTTCCACAGATCCGGGCGTTTTTTTCGGATTGCTTCACGCAAACGGCGTTGAACTTGTAGATAGTACTCCTTATTGACCGTTTCACCTGGTGGCAGGAATTCATGATGCACTATACCATTAATATCGAAGAACACGGTGAGCATAACCTTCAAGTTCGACCGCACTTGTCGAGCCTTTTTCGGTCTTGGCGAGCCAGAATGCCTCCACTGGGATGATTGAGCCTTAGTTTCGACGTCATCCGTAAACATGTTTCATCACCTGTTACAATACGTTTCAGTAATTCTGCATCATCGTTGACTTCATGACTCCTGAGCAACTTCCATTCGCCGCTGTTTTTGTTCAAAATTCAACAATTTTGAAAAGAATTTTGCTGCCACGCGTTTCATACACTAAACATTGAAAACAATGTCATGACATGATCCAATCGATATGCCAACATCATCAGCGACCTCTCTAATTGTGATGAGGCGATTGTTCATAACCATTTCTTTCACTTTTTCCATGTTTTCATCGGTTGTTGATGTGCTGGGGCGTCCAGGGCGTTCGTCATCTTCAACGTCTTCACGACCTTCTTTGAAACGCTTATACCACTCGTAAACTCTCGATTTACTCATAGCAAACTCACCATAGGTCTTTATTAACATTTAACATACTTTGTTATACTTTATTCCATTTTTTGATCCATTTCTTTTAACATACGAAAATCGCCGAGCTCATAAAAACACGTCTAACCTTGGTGGCTGTCACAGACAAAGTCAAAAATGAAAACAGCTGCAAGTTTTATCATACTTCAAGGGCATGTATACCAACATAATAAAAAAATGTTTGACAATCGGACTCTCCAAGCCCGCGAAATTTAAAAATTCTCGTTACTTCCTGAATACATCTCGTATGTTAGCATTTATATCTTGTATAAAGATGCATAACTCAAGTCGGTTACGGTATACCAAACTTGAAAAAAAGAAATTCACGTTTTGAGATTAAATGGTAAAACTGTATTTCCACGGTTACTGAACTTCTTATTTCCTTTTCCCCTTTTATACTGCATTTAGTACTCTTATTTTAGCTTACATCTGCCAGTATTCACTGTTGACCTGAAAAGAAAGTTTGTTTGTGAGAAAATTGAAGAAGAATAGTCTTGGAATTCGCAGTTCAGCCTGTGTGCGATTGCTTTGTTTAACGATTGTGAGACGATATGATTGCTTCTTTCCGCCTAACCTATAAAT
>CM040189.1:105884352-105886852 GCA_022606455.1 Callitettix versicolor | reverse complement strand
CAATCAATTACCTCATTGTATTAACTCGAAACGGTTTTTAGTTGGAAGCGTTGTGGGTAATTTGTATCAAGAAGTTGATGGGCTTCCACACTGACACGACTTAGCAGTCTTCTTTTGTAAAGCACAGCGAACGTTTTGATTTTATTTTTCACGAAATTTAAATTTAAGCCTAAATGCACGTCATCATTAGGTTGGTATCCATCATTGGCATGTTTAGTTGTTCGAATGATCATATTCTGTACTCGCTGGATTTTCAAACTGTTAGATTTCTCCGTACATCCCCCAAATTTGACAACCATACGTCCAGACAGTAAACATTTAATTGCGATTTTTTCTATCAGAAAATACAACTGACGAAATTGTTGCTTCATTTTTACCAGCACGGACTTTCTAAGTTAAACGTTTATCCAAGCGCATTTCCAAATATTTTACGCATACACGTGCGGTATATTTTGATCAGATATGGTAATTGTTTGGCCAGGATAAACATGTTTCAAAAGTCTTAACCATGATGACCGCTTTAAAAAGTCATTTTTCAATGAAAATTAGCTGATAAATGTCAATACTTGTTTCTGAGACAACTTTGCCATCTTCAGTTATAATTTTGTCACTGAGAAATCAGCCCCGCATGGGGTGCAGACTAGCTGCACCTATTGAGAGGATTTAGACGTCCGTAGCGGTACCCGAGTCTAACACACACTTACACTTACAACACTACACTTACGACTTTAACACTTTACACTCACACTTACATTTAGGGAGGCGATAATAGCTTCAGTATGCTTTTCGCCTTAAAATAACATAACAAAAACTAAAAAATCAGTCATTGTTTTGATAACCAACAAATTTAATACCAAAGATAGTTTACACGTAATAGTTTACTGAAAAATAAATCGTTATTTTGTTTGTTTCGAGTTTTAGTAATTTATGATTAAATATTTAGGTGCATAACAATTTGCATCCTTCGAGGGCCTCATTTCTTTTAAAATCAAATCAAGTAAAAACATTCCTGACCTCTTCCCACCAGCTTTGGCTCACTGACCGGCAACCTTGGCAAATATCCTTTTCCTTTTTCGGAATACGAGAGTTGAACTGATGTCCCAAGTAAAACATTGCACTAACTTTCCAGCGTTCAGAAATCTGGAAATTCAGTCTAACTTTTCGTTGCTTCATCTAATGATTTTGTCTAACATTTTATCAGTACGAGTCCTTACTGACGCCATTATACAAAAACAGAACAAACCTGACGGCGGTCATGGTTTACTTTGGTACTACCGAAATGTAAATATCTTTTATTTCAAGTTTGGTATATTGGCTTGGCGCGCGCGCACACGCGCGTAAGTAAAGTAAGAAAATAATTCAGTTCCATTTTCGTAATTTCAATGGAATTTGAAAGTGTAAAATATTAACTTAAGCAGAAGTTTAAAGGTAATTACGGCGACGAGGTTAGATTTTCAAAAGTAAGATAAAAAAGGTTATTTTCAAATTTGGAACGGCTGCTGTTGTGTAGCTGTTGGGTGATTTTGCTGGGTGACGAGCTTGTGGGACCAGAATCGAATTTTCGTGAAGTTTGAGTCAAATATGAAAAAAATGGCGAAAGCTAGAGACAAAATACGTATAGGCCTACATGCGCGCATGGATGGATGGACGGACAGCGAAGTAAAAAAAACGTTTTTCGATTCAGCGGAATTAAAAACGGACAGCTCTGCGAAAAACTCAAAAATATTTATTTTACTATCACCAAGCTTGCTTTATATTTCGTTTAGGAGCAAATGTAAATAGCTTTTGTGAAATATAGTAATAATTATTATTTTTTATTTGGTTTTTAAATTAATTATGTTGTCGGCCAAAAACAGCAATGACGTTGTTGTTAAGTAAGGTGTTATCTTTACGATAGTTTTAGTGCACCTGAAGATGGAACATGAAGTGTCCGAAACTAGTGTTGTGTAAATATTTGAGGAAACGAGAGAATTGTTGCAATGTAAACAGAATTAAGTTGACATTCATTGTGGGCTTCTTTCACAACCGAAATGTTTATTTTGGATGGGCAGAACACTGAGCGGTTGGTTTGACACTAAAAAGCAGCGCCATTAGAATTAGTTTGAACACTTCCTGTCGCTTATCGCTTAAATAGTGGTGAATTGTTAAGTCGATTATTGAAAGTAAATAAGCATTTGTTTGCAAAGCATGAAAGAGTTCCAGCATCAACCAATCTAAATTCAGTTTTTTAAATTGTTACTTAATGATGGATTATTTATTTATTGTGTATTCAGACGTTTAAAAAAATAGAAAATTTCCAAATATACAGTAACACTATAAACTGACCAAAAACGTGACACAAACTTATTCACATGCATTTATTTAACAAAAAAATACCCTCTTTGGAAGCAAGAGAAAAAATAAAAACAGTAAATCGACTTTTGGTCATAACGAAGGTAATTGGTTCAGTCAGTGTAAAACATCTGAAATAAAAGAAACATAGGGTAAGTTGCAAGAGTAC
>CM040189.1:105874352-105879352 GCA_022606455.1 Callitettix versicolor | reverse complement strand
TACTAAGTCAGGGCGCAGGTTATGCAAAATGAATACATCCCTGTAGTTAAACCATAGAGATCCAGTACTTTACCTATTTATTATGTTATATGATACGTATGTAACAGATACTGGTTTCTTTTGAATGGATGCTGCGTCTCTGAACTGCGCATCTCAAGGTTGTTAGTTCTAGCCGCAGTTACTGCAGTTCCTTTATCCTTAACGTTAACGCTGATCCATCGTCCTCATTAGTTTAATTTTCATAAAGAATTGATGATAAAAAAAAAGTTAGATCAATGCGTGTAAAGAAAACACACACACACACACACACACACACACACACACACACACACACACACACACACACACACACACACTCACACACACACACACACACACACACACACACACACACACACACACACACACACACACACACACACACACACACACACACACACACACACACACACACACACACACACACACACACACACACACACACACACACACACACACACACACACACACACACACACACACACACACACACACACACACACACACACACACACACACACACACACACACACACACACACACACACACACACACACACACACACACACACACACACACACACACACACACACACACACACACACACACACACACACACACACACACACACACACACACACACACACACACACACACACACACACACACACACACACACACACACACACACACACACACACACACACACACACACACACACACACACACACACACACACACACACACACACACACACACACACACACACACACACACACACACACACACACACACACACACACACACACACACACACACACACACACACACACACACACACACACACACACACACACACACACACACACACACACACACACACACACACACACACACACACACACACACACACACACACACACACACACACACACACACACACACACACACACACACACACACACACACACACACACACACACACAAACACTCTCACACACACACACACACACACACACACACACACACACACACACACACACACACACACACACACACACACACACACACACACACACACACACACACACACACACACACACACACACACACACACACACACACACACACACACACACACACACACACACACACACACACACACACACACACACACACACACACACACACACACACACACACACACACACACACACACACACACACACACACACACACACACACACACACACACACACACACACACACACACACACACACACACACACACACACACACACACACACACATACTGAAATTTTGTAAACTTAGAGGGATCGGTTTTTCGTTTTTTTAAATTAAAAATGTAGGTGTTGTGAAAACATCTTTTTTAAAATGACTAACGATTTTGATGCAACTGTAGCCAAATACTGAAACGAAAACATTCTGGAAAATGATAGTGGAAATCGTATATGTATAATTTCTTAAAATCGACTAGGCCTATACAAGTTTTGTTAAAATTAAAAAACCTAAGATTAGTATAAACTACAATTTATTATCGAGCACTATTCGTCCTTCAGCAGGGAAAATAGTGCTACGGTTTCATCCTCGTTTAACAGCTGATTTTGGACAACAGCTGTTTCTCCGCTGTGTCAAATTCAAGGTTATACTTACGGTTACCATTTCTGCGACATTACATCTTACTGTTCGAGATTTTTCTAAGTATTGCAAAATCTCCATCTTGACCATGTGTGAGCGATAGCACAGATGTGATTGGTCGCTGCGTTGGATGGCGTCACTGGTACATTTCAAGGGATGACTCTGTGGCTAAAGATCAAGTAGTTGATGACAATCGTAAATATGTCTGAAAGATGCGCAATAACTTTGCCAGCCTCTGCTTGCTCGCTAAGTTCTCACGGTATTAAAGCAAATATATTGCTCGAATATTTGCACATTCAGTTCGTCACCTGGTGCAATACTTAAAATAGAATTTAATTTATATATTTGTTATTGTTGTAGGGCCTCACTACAGCCCTTCAAGAAATTCTTTATATTTGGTTATTTATTAATTTTATTTATTTATTTCCTTTTTTTATCACTTTGTTAATTTGTACGTTTATGTTACTCCAATTTATCTTGTTATTGTTGTAGAGCCAATTTACAGCCTTACAATAAATATTTTGTTGTTTCTAAGATAGGTATTATTGTTAACTAGTTTTAGGCACATTTTGTTTGTTTTATTTTTATCTAATTATTTTCTTTCTTCTTCTGTAACACCTGATTTTTTTTTAATTTCGATTTTGGAGTCACAGCGATGATAACCTTTTTGGTTTTTCGCCGGAAAAGAAATTGGACATTTTAGTAGAATTTTAACAAAATTGTTAGCACCGGTTTTGTAAAATGTATATTTATAACAGTTTTTTTGCTTGACAGTTGTTTCAAAAATTGTTTTTGGACAAATTGGTCACGTAGTCACACACCGCGTTGTATTTAAGAAAATGAATTTGACTGTCAGGGTTCATTTTCGAGTTTTCGATTTAATTTTAAAGCTTAGAATGCTAATTTTATTTAGATTTTATGCTAAAATCAAATATTGAAATGAGTGTAGGATTAAACAAATCAATGTTAACAATTATTTTTAAAAATAATAAAATATATATGTCAGTACAAAGACTTGTCCCCACAAGTACAAGATACTGTACGTCCAAAATGAGACACTGTTTCAGTTGCCGCGTTAACAGACAATTTCGCCATTAATGAAACCAGGTACGCAAACGCTTATGTTGTATAGCGTCAGTCAATAGGCCTCTTAATAAGTCGGTATTAAAAGTAAAAGAATTTATTTTCACCACCCGCATGACGGAGGGTCCTTCGATGACCACCCATCGAGTACCCATCCCACCTCAGGGTCAGCGACCTATGATGCTTCGCTTTAGAAGATCTGATATTGTAATGACAGACAAGGAAGAAAGTTGGTCACAATCACAGGCCATAAGAATACACCCAGGCTGGAGGGTGGGGTTAGATTACCCCACATGTGTATGCATTTCTTCGTATCGCCTGTGAACTGCCTCAGAATCTGTTCCTCATTAATTAACGATACAGGTACTCCGTTATTTGTTAAGATGAAATTATGTGTGATATCTCGTTTTAAAAGTATTGCATGTGGCAATATGGTCAGGTGTTTAAACATTATAGATATTGTTTTGCTTTTATAGATACAGGAGCAAAACAATTACTGCATACAAGACCTAGAAACATAATTTTACCTGAACAAATAGCTTAGGACTCTGCATCCTTAATTAACTACCTTATAAGGAATAGATTCAATATGGCGGACAGGGTACACATTTTCTTAAGTAGTCGATAATTGATTTTTTTACAAAGTTTGAAATTTTTTTCTTAATAGCCTAATATTATTTTTTTAATTGGCAATTTGCCATCGATTCTGTATATGTATACAATGCAAGTTTTGAAAGTATGCTTCATTTCCTGTTCTCAAGTGCCTCTGATTTACTACACGTAAAACTAAATACCTATGTTAAAATATTAAAACTAAACACAAGGAATAAAAGTTCAAGGTTTGTAACCCTGAAAGTCAAAACTACAACAAGGAACAAAAGCTCAAGGCTTGTAACCCTGAAAGTCAAAACTAAAACAAGGAACAAAACTCAAGATTGATTACCCTAAAAGTCAAAACTAAAAGCAAGGAATAAAAGATTAAAGCTGATTACCCTGAAAATCAAAACTAAAACAAGGAACAATAGCTCAAGGCCGATTACCCTGAAAATCAAAACTAAAAACAAGGAACAATAGCTAAAGGCTGATTACCCTGAAAATCAAAACTAAAACAAGGAATAATAGCTAAAGGCTGATTACCCTGAAAATCAAAACTAAAAACAAGGAACAATAGCTCAAGATTGATTACCCTAAAAGTCAAAACTAAAAGAAAGGAATAAAAGATTAAAGCTAATTACCCTGAAAATCAAAACTAAAACAAGGAACAATAGCTAAAGGCTGATTACCCTGAAAATCAAAACTAAAAACAAGGAACAATAGCTAAAGGCTGAAAATTAAAAACAAGGAACAATAGAAAATTACCCTGAAAATCAAAACTAAAACAAGGAATAATAGCTAAAGGCTGATTACCCTGAAAATCAAAACTAAAAACAAGGAACAATAGCTAAAGGCTGATTACCCTGAAAATCAAAACTAAAACAAGGAATAATAGCTAAAGGCTGATTACCCTGAAAATCAAAACTAAAAACAAGGAACAATAGCTCAAGATTGATTACCCTAAAAGTCAAAACTAAAAGCAAGGAATAAAAGATTAAAGCTGATTACCCTGAAAATCAAAACTAAAACAAGGAACAATAGCTCAAGGCCGATTACCCTGAAAATCAAAACTAAAACAAGGAACAATAGCTCAAGGCCGATTACCCTGAAAATCAAAACTAAAAACAAGGAACAATAGCTAAAGGCTGATTACCCTGAAAATCAAAACTAAAACAAGGAATAATAGCTAAAGGCTGATTACCCTGAAAATCAAAACTAAAAACAAGGAACAATAGCTTAAGATTGATTACCCTAAAAGTCAAAACTAAAAGCAAGGAATAAAAGCTCAAGGCTGATTATGCTGAAAGTCAAGTACAGGTTTGCAAACAAAAACCGGTTTTATTATTAATAATATATGCTGAGTATTTTACTATATTACACATATAATTAACAGTAACAAAAATGCGTAATAAATTCTAACTTTATGGTGAACGAGAAGCGAAGAACACTCGAGGGTTGGACGGTAACTGTCCGGGGTGGTTCAGTCTGCCGCACTTCAGGACCGTATACTGACGTAAGCTCTTTGCCATCCCTCGTCTTCATTAGTCTAACGACACAAAGTATCACAGCAAACATAATCAAACATTTCTGAAATCGAGTATGGCATCTCATTTAAATAAAATTAA
>CM040189.1:105866852-105871852 GCA_022606455.1 Callitettix versicolor | reverse complement strand
TGAGGTCATGGTTTATTTTCATTTCTTTTAAATTATTGCGGAACTGTAGGGTTACTGGACACGGGATACGGGATACGGGATACGGGATATACAGCCATACCTGGAGGAAATGTTACTGAACGACTGCGTGCGATCAGCTGCGCTAACATCAGTCCATCGTTAGTCCCGCAGCTTTTGGAGGCTTATGATGATGCATATTTGTCTGTGCGCATAAGTACTAGACTTAGTGTAATTGTAAATGATGTCAACTGAAAGTTTAAGCTTATGTGCAGCGTGAAGGCGGAAGCTGTGGTACTGCGGGTGATGCTATCGTCTTATCTTTGCAACTCTTTGTCGCAGCGGTGTGGCCTGTTTGACACAGTTTTGCAACGCCCTCGCGTCCCAGATCAGAAATAATAATACTTTATTACATAAAATAGAGCTTATAAACGCATTTACTCATCACGCGATCCAAACAAGAGCTTTCCGCGAAAATCTGCATGGTCGCCAACAGAAAACATCGTGTCGTAATTCCTCGGAAACCCTTCACCGCCAAACGTAATTCCTCGGAAACCCTTCACCGCCAAACGTAATTCCTCGGAAACCCTTCACCGCCAAACGTAATTCCTCGGAAACCCTTCACCGCCAAACGTAATTCCTCGGAAACCCTTCACCGCCAAACGTAATTCCTCTGAAACCCTTCACCGCCAAACGTAATTCCTCGGAAACCCTTCACCACCAAACGTAATTCCTCGGAAACCCTTCACCGCCAAACGTAATTCCTCGGAAACCCTTCACCACCAAACGTAATTCCTCGGAAATCCTTCACCGCCAAACGTAATTTCTCGGAAACCCTTCAAGGCCAAACGTAGAACGACGTAAAACAAACCTTTTTATGCTTTTAATAAAATTTCGAAACAAGCATTTTTTAAGTCTCATAAATATAAAAATTATTGTGTAACATATCGAACATTTCTGAAAAATATTTTTTTGTGTTTTGAACAAAACTATATTTATAAAACATTTCGAGATTTTTTTAAATTAGAAATAAACATGAAAAATTTATTAAGAAGTCTGGTGTCTCTATATAAAATCTTTATGTGCAAAAAACTGTATATATATATATATATATATATATATATATATATATATATATATATATACAGAATCAACAACACTTATACTTTCAAATGATACTCCACTTTAGGAAAATAAAAAATACGTTTGCCCTTTAGATTACACCCAATAAATACTCCTAAATATTTGTTGTTAAGTCTTATGTTTTTCATGGATTTGGGTCATTAAAAAATTAATTTTCGACAAATATAATAGTGATCGGTAACTTATGACAAAGATATGCGTTACCGACATACAGACAGAGTGGCCCTACATTTCCCGACAGTGGTTCAGTTGAGTGACGCACAGATGGGGGTTTGCTAGGGCTGAGCTATAGTTGTGAACACGTGCAACATTTAACGATCTGTAACTTCGCTTTGCCTTCAAATAGCACAAGATATTGAACAAAATGTCCACATATTAAATTTGAATCCACAAACAAAACTTACGCACCTGCGCTACATGGTTGCCTGTGGTAACATCTCTCTGGGCTCCTGCGCTACATGGCTGCCTCTGGTAACATCTCTCTGGGCTCCTGCGCTACTTGGCTGCCTGTGGTAACATCTCTCTGGGCTCCTGCGCTACATGGCTGCCTCTGGTAACATCTCTCTGGGCTCCTGCGCTACTTGGCTGCCTGTGGTAACATCTCTCTGGGCTCCTGCGCTACTTGGCTGCCTGTGGTAACATCTCTCTGGGCTCCTGCGCTACTTGGCTGCCTGAGGTAACATCTCTCTGGGCTCCTGCGCTACTTGGCTGCCTCTGGTAACATCTCTCTGGACTCCTGCGCTACTTGGCTGCCTGTGGTAACATCTCTCTTGGCTCCTGCGCTACTTGGCTGCCTGAGGTAACATCTCTCTAGGCTCCTGCGCTACTTGGCTGCCTCTGGTAACATCTCTCTGGGCTCCTGCGCTACTTGGCTGCCTGTGGTAACATCCTCTGGGCTCCTGCGCTACTTGGCTGCCTCTGGTAACATCTCTCTGGGCTCCTGCGCTACTTGGCTGCCTGAGGTAACATCTCTCTGGGCTCCTGCGCTACTTGGCTGCCTGTGGTAACATCTCTGGGCTCCTGCGCTACTTGGCTGCCTGTGGTAACATCTCTCTGGGCTCCTGCGCTACTTGGCTGCCTGTGGTAACATCTCTCTGAGCTCCTGCGCTACTTGGCTGCCTGAGGTAACATCTCTCTGGGCTCCTGCGCTACTTGGCTGCCTGAGGTAACATCTCTCTGAGCTCCTGCGCTACTTGGCTGCCTGTGGTAACATCTCTCTGAGCTCCTGCGCTGTGGTAACTTGGCTGCCTGTGGTAACATCTCTCTGGGCTCCTGCGCTACTTGGCTGCCTGTGGTAACATCTCTCTGGGCTCCTGCGCTACTTGGCTGCCTGTGGTAACATCTCTCTGAGCTCCTGCGCTACTTGGCTGCCTGAGGTAACATCTCTCTGGGCTCCTGCGCTACTTGGCTGCCTGAGGTAACATCTCTCTGAGCTCCTGCGCTACTTGGCTGCCTGAGGTAACATCTCTCTGAGCTCCTGCGCTACTTGGCTGCCTGTGGTAACATCTCTCTGGGCTCCTGCGCTACTTGGCTGCCTCTGGTAACATCTCTCTACGTACCTGCGCTACATGGCTGCCTGTGGTAACATCTCTCTAGGCTCTGGGTCGATTCTATAGCCTACTCACGATCAAGGCCAGCAAAGCAGAATACATGTCAGCCAGTTTTTTTTAATTACATTGAAAACGCGAAATAAAAACCCTGTCCTCCGTCGCGCTCTGTTGATATTTTCAATTAGATTAAAAACGTTAATTTATGCAGATTTCAACCAAAGGTGACGTCACGGCCATGTGCATCGCGATCGTAGAAACATACGTCTCTGCTGCACTGCGCTGTTTCGTATAGTGTTGTTCGTATGACAAATGTATAGCGGGGAAATAGTTTTAACATATTAAGGAAGGTTATTTGGTTATCAGTTGTTGCTTTAAATATGAGAATTTTTTATTAGAAATCACTTCGAAAATCATTAACTGTAATTAGTTTTAACTGCGCTCAAACTGTTTTCAACTGTTACCTTAAATGTTTTACTATTTTGAAGCAACAGAAACAAGCTATATTCAGGAATAATTAAGATGACTCCAGACCATTAAAGTTAAATCTTTCTTTCTTTTTTTTTTTTTTTTTTTCTTTTTTTTTTCTTTCTTTTTCTTTCTTTCTTTTTCTTTCTTTTTTTTTCTTTCTTTCTTTCTTTCTTTCTTTTTCTTTCTTTCTTTTTCTTTTTTTTTCTTTTTTTTTTCTTTTCTTTCTTTCTTTCTTTCTTTTTTTCTTTCTTTCTTTCTTTCTTTTCTTTCTTTCTTTCTTTCTTTTTCTTTCTTTTTTCTTTCTTTTTCTTTCTTTCTTTCTTTCTTTCTTTTTCTTTTCTTTCTTTCTTTCTTTCTTTCTTTCTTTCTTTTTCTTTCTTTTTTTCTTTCTTTCTTTCTTTTTCTTTCTTTCTTTTTCTTTCTTTTCTTTCTTTTTCTTTATTTCTTTCTTTTTTCTTTCTTTCTTTCGCCAGGACTACAGTCCGAGGTGGACTTTGGCCCCCCGTAAAATTCTGCTCCATGCATCCCAATCCAGCGCTAGCTGATTCCATTCAGTTATTACAATCCTTGCCGGATCCTCCTCCAGGTCATACAGCCAGCGCCTCTTAGGACGCCCTCTTTTTCTTTTCCCCGACAAGTTCTCTCCCATTATTTTCTCTGCCATCCTTCCATCTTCCATCCTTCGTACATGACCGAGCCAGTTAATTCTTTTTGCTTTTATAAAGCGCAATGTGTTCTCATTCTTCATTAAATTTCCACTTCCTGATTATCTCTAATGCGTCATACACCCTGGACGCAAACCGTTCCAAAAATCTTTCTTTCAAACACCCCTAGCACGTGCCGATCAGTAACTTTCAGCGTCCAGGTTTCTGCACCATAGCAAACGACATGTCTGACAAGCGATTTGCAAAGCTTCATCTTGGTAGCTCCAGAGAGAAGTGTCGATCTGAAAAGGTTTGCAAGACTGTGACACGCTCTATTCCCTGCCGTGATCAGCTTTCCACTCTCCCTGTTTTCACAATTTATATTTACTCCAAGGTACCTAAAGTGTCCAACTGCTTCAAACGCCGGAAACCGGTGACATTCTTGCTCCAGATGCAGACACCACCGTGTACTTTGTTTTTGTTTCATTCAGTCTTTTTACATTCGGGCAATAGTTAATTAAGAACTTGCCTTATTGCTCGTTCGCTCCTGCCGAGAACTACTATATCATCCGCATATCCAAAATCTGTGAGGTTCGGGTTGCCAAACTGCCCCTGGCTTTGTCACTATTATCTATCTCGTGAATAACACAGCGTCATTTTAATCGAGTTAACCAGTTTATAGGGAATATCAAACTATTTTAATGCTTAGTTAGCTGAACTCTGTCAACTCTATCGGAGGCTTGCTTAAAGTCAATGAAGAGTAAATGTACAGTTATGTTGAGCTCGTAGCACTTCTCTAGCACTTGTCTGATGACAAAGATCTGCCCAATTGTAACCCTGTCGGGCCTGAGTATACCCTCAGCCTAGCCACTATCTTGTAGACGATATTAAATACCGTAATACCTCAATACATTTCGAAATGGAGTTTTGTCCCCTTTTTACAAAATTGGTACGTTAAGTCCAGTAGACCATTCTGTAGGCATTTTTCATCTAGTCAGATCTTAGGTATCAGATCATGTATTCAAAAGCTCTTCCCCTCTATGTTAACAGTTCAGTTGGTATTAAAGTTAAAACTTTAGCATTTCATTAGAAGCTCTAAACTGTAGTTATGATTGTGAAATCAAATTTCCAAAAATCACTCAACAGTATTTCCGTTCAATATTTTCAAAATGGACTAAATTCAACTTTAAAAGAACTG